>CM072157.1:2777659-2945918 GCA_036850595.1 Rhyacichthys aspro
CAACTAATACAATTATAGAGGCGCATGCCTTGTTAAACTAAGTGTATGATTTATCCATCCATAATCCAAGACAAAACTGCATTTCACTAAACCAGGATTATACATATACTTACTCAGGACTATTCTTCAAATTAAACCAAGACTAAACTAGAACTGCTGTATATCCACAACTGTACCCAGGCAAACAATACAATGTTCAAAGAAATCAACATGACCTAAGAATATTGTTTGACCTTTTGATTGGTCTCAAACTTTGGTGTACTACAGCTATGTTGAAAAATCAATGTTTATTTTTCCTGGGGGTCACAGAAAAAAAAAGCAATAACATTTAAGATTAAGTCATAAGTATGATGCAGCCTATCTACTTACCTGTAAAATGCAATATTACAGTATTACAATGCAATAGAGCATACCATGCGATATAGTACAATTACATAGCACTGATGCATATTTAATTTACATTATACTAGAGTATCCCTATTGATTAGTATTTACTTATTTGATACAGAAAAACTCAATACAATGAGAAACTGTCTTAGAGAGAGACAGATTTACCCCTGGGGGAAATATAATGAAACAAGCTGCAGAGTTTTACCTCAGACACAAACACATCCATATGATTGAAGAAAATGATCAGTTACAAAGGGAAATTGTATTTTTAATAAAAAACACCGATGATTTGAAGCTCTCAGTTTCAAGTGTCTTTACTGAATGTCAGACATTTTACAGGTCCTATCTGTTACAAAGCTTTTCTTTATGCTCTATGTTCGTGTGAAGGTTGATCCAAAGCTATTTCGCGACAGTGGGATGTGGAGAGGCAAGAATCAATTACAAAGAGAGGCTGCAAAAACAGACATAGAGCAGGATGGCAAGGCCCGAGCGGAGGAGGAGGAGAGAATCGATAGACCTGCTTCAATAGGCCCATTGCACTGGGTTTTGCCAAGAAGCCATCTATTCCTCTGTGTGTATGTTTGTGAGAGCTGCAGGTTCCACGGTCACTGTTGGTCAAAAGGGATTTCTGCTTAAAGTAGAATGGGACCAATGTAAGGGTCTGGGGCTGTGGGGATTATTAGGAGCTGGGGGCGATAGAGGGAATCAAAATGAAAGATTGTGAAGTGGAGAGGCCTGTTGTTCTAAAAAGGTGCAGTACATTTAGGAGCAATGAACCTGAGTAAAATGTTGTAGTTTTACATTGTCCCTCCAAATATGTTACAGGTACACTAGTGGTAAAGTAAACACCCTATCAGGAGGAAATGGTCATGATTATGGAAAACTAATTTTGACTAATATGGCAGACTACTCATAGATTTAGTCCATTAACATTCAAATCTTTTACATGCATTTTACACTACAAATGCCTTAGCAGAAAAGTTTTATTATGACAATAAAATGTCTCTAATTCAAATTTATCTCTACCGAACATTATAATACATACTTTTAGGAATGAGTGTATAAAGGGTTGAGCAAATACAGTGTAGAAAATAATGGTTAGGTTAAGTAATGTAAGTCAGGGTTGTCCCACATAAGGCCTGTGGGCCAAAACCAGTCCACCAGAGGGTACAATCTGGCCCGTGGGATGATTTTGGAAAGTGTGAAAATTACATAGAAGAATATTAACAACAATTTGTAAATAAAAGTAGGTGTTGTCTGTTGAGGTTCTCAGTCATCCGGGACATTTTCAAGAAGAGGTTTTGACAATGCATTTGGACGTAGTGAAAGTTAGTGAAGTAGTAGTGAAACTTTTGAAGGTGAAAGTAACTGTTATTCCTAATTTGTCCACTGGGGGTCACAGCGGACCTAACACAACAATGATACCCAAAACTGAACAGCAGATGGGTGCAATACGCCATTTGGTTCCATAAATGGCGATTTTGCTGTCAATATAACCCTCTGTGGCTTTGTTATTACCCAAAATGTCTTCTTCAAAAAATTAAAAAAGTAGACCCAGGGTGTAGAGTTTTCCAAGAAAAATGGACCACTCCCTATTTATTCACAGAGGAGAATGTGCAACCTGTGTGCTTGGTGTGTATGCAGCAAGTTTCAGTGCTCAAGCAATATAGTCTTCAGTGCCACTATTACACACAACATTACAAATAACCACTACAACAGCTTAAAATGACCACTGAATAAAGAGAAGATAAATGACATGTTAGCAGGTCTAAGGAAGTCTGTTTTTATCATGTAACTGAGAGCTCAGTGATGCTGCAGTTAGCAAAATAGCGGTAACAACAAGCCATACTGTGAATACAGACATGTTGAAGCCTTTTGCCAACATTCAGCAGCCTTTTCAGTTGTGATTGATGAGAGGTCTGAGATTATAATGTAATTGTACTTCTTTGTAAAATTTTGCAGTTGTCGTTATTTATAGGTTATTATGCTATTACTTTACTGGTCCGGCCCACTTCAGATCAAATTGGGCTGTAAGTGGCCTCTGAAGTCAAATGAGTTTGACACCCCTGCTACTGCTGCAAGAGTAAGATTTGAATGAATGCATCAGTGAATGCAATGGTTATTAGAGTTTATTAATAAAAAAAGAAAAAAAAAAAAGCTTTTGTCATCTTGGCTGCTTGCTGAATTATATATAATTGACGTTTGGAATATTAAGCTTAGTACTAGTAGTCTATGTTATAATTTTGGATAATGCTGTGGTGTGGTTTTTGCTGTGGTGAATGTTGGACCTTTACAAACTTAAACATAACCCTAACCTTGTGGGTTGTAACTGGATTAAAGGCCCTGTGTCACGTGTCATGCCCAAGGAAATGGTAACCTATTTATTAAAGCATTAGAACCACCATGAGGTGACAGATTTTAACATAATATTGTGGCACATTTTGCAACGTTTGGTGGTCGCAAACCATGGAAACTCAGGTTGTGCTCCCTAATTTAAAAAAAAAAGCACATTGGAAATTGTTAACAGGATACAAGAAAAAAATGTGGTTTGTTATTCAATGTGTAATATTTTTTTTTTAAAACACATAATTTACCCAAACCAAGCTGGATTCAAACCCTGGTCTCTTAAGTATGTGTTAAGCGCACAAACAGGTGAGCCACAAAGCCACGCATTTGTCCTCATAGATCATAAGAACATTTCACCAGAAAATTCATGGTCATTTTTATGAAAACACAGCTTTTAACTATTTGTAGTCTGCCTACCGTTATAAGCTACATAAATAAAAAAAATTACAAAAGAAACAAAACCAAATGAACCAAAGCACAGCTGAACTCAAAATTGAATCAGATAATGGCTGCACTCTGAAATGAAGTGGGTAAGTAATCATTTATAATGTTCTATATTTGGATTGATGTAATGCCCTGATGCAGAACACGTGTGTAGTCATACAATCTAGACATAACATCTGTCTAGCCAGTGTCTGTCAATGTTCAAGGCAGACGCAGCTCGTGAAGGGTTAAATGTAGTGCAGTATAATTTATTCCTTGAAAGCAGCTCCTGAGCTTTGCGTTTTCTGACTGAGAGATGGGGAAATGGGGCAAGAGTGAAGTAAGTGCAACTGTGGAGTGCTTGATAATGGAGATATGGAGAAAAATAGGGTTTTACTAAAAGACCGGAAAGGCTGTCATCACGCTAGTAATGTATTTTACTGTTATGATTTAAAATGGAGCTACATCCAGTCCAAAATCTCTCCATTGTCTGTCAGTGAAGACAAAATACAGCTTTGTTTAATGAACATGCCTGACCTGAATTAGAACAAATAAAATTAACAAATAACCTATTTTCTCATTTTAATGTGTCCAAATTAAACAGTAAATTATATTCTACAGTCCAGTCCAGTACAGTACAGTGTACTATAGTATAGTATACATCCAGAATACAAAAAAAAATCATTGGAAAATATGGTTCCAGTTCACTATGTAAAGAAATAAGAGGGAATATCCTGCCATTTCTAGACAAGAGGGGGGACTTCCAAATAGAGGTCTTCAGAAAACCCACTCATACAGACCAGTATTTGACATCCCTTGGAACCTAAACTGGGTGTGATGCATACACTTCAACACCACAAAGAGACAAATCCCACACAAGCTGAGGGAAGAAACACGGAAGTCACGTACATTAAACAAACTTTAGAACAGTGTGGTTATCCAGAGTGGGCATTGACCAAAACACAACTAAAATAAATCAAAGATAAGGACTAAGCAAGGAAACTAGACCAGAATAATAAAAAAAAAAATCCCATTGTCATGCCTTAAGTAGTTGGTGTCTCTGAGAAACTTAGAAAGATGTTCTCCAAACACAGGATCCTTGTATATTTTTCGCTAATGAACACACACAGATGTAAGTCCACCCAAAGGATAGTATTAACACAAAAGGAGCAATGTGGTGTATACAGTCAAGTGTAGTGAGGATGGGAACAACTTGTACAGAGGTGAGAGTAAGCAACTACTCCACAAGCCCAACTCCTCAGATCAGGACTCAGCAGTATACATCTATCTACAAAAAGAACAGCACAGTTTTATGACCTACCATACTATTAAATGGACTATTCATATTTACTACACTTTTGGGCCTTTATCTGGGTTTTTTAATGTAGAAAACATAAATGACAGTCTAAATCAATACCGTTCAGCTAAAAAAAAAGTCATAAACGTAGCAAAACAGGCCTAGACTTGCTTTCTGTTCTAGAGAAAACTTTGAAAGGTCTATTAATACATCCGTGGGTATACGTCGGTATCATGAAGCGTATGAAAAGTTTTTTGCCCATAGTATTTGACTTGAGTCTTGTTCTGAACAGTATCAGGTGGTTTCCTCAATCCCTGGTTACACATAAGACACCAAAGTATGTTGCTATGACCACAAAACCTATGACTATTTGTTTTCGACAAATCAATTGATATAAATGAAAAAAACAAATAGCAGAGCTGTACCTTAGCAAACAGCAATTTTTAAGGTACTTTCTGAGAAGAAAATTGGATAAAAAAGAAATACATAAACGAGTTCAGGATTAAAGGAACATAAAACTGCACTGTTGTAAATTACATTTTTACAAATTTTGTCATTAATAACCACAACAACTAATAACAGACTGAAATAATTAAAAAGTAAATTTGACCTTTTATTATCTTGTGGGGAAACTGTAAAATCTAACACATTGATGACAATCATCTATGTTGAATGTACTCTTTAAAGACAGAGACCCACTGAGAGTGCACATCAGGTCGTCCTGAACCTGAAGGTTGATCCCCGCTCCCCCCATTTCGTTTTGTCCTTGGGCAAGACATTTCACCCACCTTGCCTCCAGTGACCATAGCACTGTTGTATGAATGCATTAGTGTGATTGTGGTGGTGTGTGTGTGATGGTCCGAGAGGCCATTGGGACCATTGGTATGGCAGCCACGTCGCTCAGTCTGCCCCAGGGCAGCTGTGACTACAGAGGTACCTTACCACCATCACAGTGTGAATGTGTGAGTGCTTGTGTGTGTGTCAATGGACGCTTGATGTAAAGCACTTTTGAAGTGCTCAAGAGGGTAGAAAAAAGCACAATATATGAATGGCATTTACCTCAAAGTGAAGAATTTACAACCCTATAAGGTTTTTTAAATGTAAGCTTAGTTTACAGTAAGAAGCTATTTTAAAGCTCATAATAACCAGAAGCTCACAATAAACTACTAAAAGCCTATAACATGACAGTTAAAGCAATCAGCTCTTCATACTCCACACATATACAGACCTGCATCAGCGAATCAGGCGAGGCCAGTCGATAGTTATTTCATTGTAAATGGCTGTAGACAGGAAAGAGGCTGAGGAGCTTCTGGATGGACTCACTGATCCAGATACTATTGACTGTTACACACACCCAATCTTCACTGTTTTCCAAAAATAACACCAAGGATTAACCTTACATGAATCCACTGAAAACCAGAGGTCATTTAAACAAAAACACTGAACAAATGCAATTATATACAAAATAACATATAGTCTTTTTTTTTTTTTGCTACTTTAATTTAACTATCTACAGCTTGTTTTCAAGATTTAAAAGTATGTCCAGGTGGTACTAACTACTCACAGTTCAAAGAATGTTAGCAAACAGTTAAGACTGCCTTATTTTAGGCTATGTACATTACAACTATTTTTTAACTATCAGTTGATATTTATACATAGGTTACTGGCCTTTACACTCACTGTTGTGTGTTGATGTAACAAACTGAAGGATGTTGGCAGATGAGGATTTTTTTTAAGAGACAGGAACAGACACTGTGACTGAAACAGAATACGGAGCAGATTGAATAATACCAGACTGATTTTCTCTGTATGTGATTCAATGAGAAAGCTGTCTGGCTGGCCAGGCTATTGGTACAGTACTGCAAAATTAAGGAATGGTCGCAACTTCAAAAAATATTTTGAACATTTATTTTTTTATTTTGAGCAGCCAATGGGAAGTGACATATACAATAATACATTTTAATACAATGATCAAAAGGAGTAGGAAGTGAAAAACCCACTTTTCCAATGGTCATTTACAAAGACAATTGTGTGTGGTTTTTTTTTTTTGGGGACATTTTTTTAATATATGTACATACACCTAAACACCATACAATAACAAGCACAAAGTATGTAACCCCTGAATGAACATCCTGTTTCATACCAGTGTATTACTATTATATATATTTAGTAATATTATTGTCTGCAGTTTGTTTTAGTAATCTTTTCATACATATGTACACAAATAAACATAATACATATGCAAGCATACATCCATACCCATGCATTCAACATAACAACATAGTACAGTATATAATGTGTTTCAATAAGTTTTATACATTTATCTATAAACACAATCCAATTTGAACACTTCAGGTAAAAGTTTAGAAACTTCAAATTCATCCCAATTTGTTTGCTACAATTTTGTCTAAATTATAAACTTGCGTTAAATCTTCACGTCCGGTATTAATTTTTGTAGTCATTCCTTTTGCTCCTAAAAATGTTAATGTAACCAATTTTTTTTCCCACAGACTCTGAAAACACTTGTGGTAATAGCATTTGAGCTTCCCGTCAGATACTTGATTAGCTTTATTTTCAGCGTGGGCTCTGCAGCGCAGTCACACTTCACCGTGAATTGGATCAAATTCATTTCCAGCGACAGTTTCCAGGCACTTCCTGAATTCATTTGGAGCCCATTTACACATAGATTGGATGGGTTTGCTCGCGCTGAATACAATCTAGTCGCATTGAGAGGAGAAATAGCAGAGTTCCTGATTATTATTGCAGCTAACCAATGGAACGATCATCAACAAGACAAGTTTTCCAGGTCAGGAGATCCTGACGGAGCTCTTACGTGAGATGATCAAAACGTCTCATAATAAACATCTTTTGGGAGGTTTTTGTGTTTTTCAAAGCATGACAAATACTCAGACAAAAGAGAGAGTGTTTGAGGAGTATTTCCCGCTCAGCTGAACCCTGTTTGGATTCTAACGCTGGATCTCACCATTTAATTTCCTCCTAATTAGCTGCCTTTCATTTGGGCCCAGTGTAGTTGCTGCAGTCTGACAGGCCAGCACTGGGCTCTGTGAGAGTGTGCGTGTGCATGTGGGCAGTAGTGAGTACGAGAAACTAAATCAATAGCCACTTATCAGATAGGCCTGGTTATGGGCCCAGTGCTCTCAGGAGAACAGAGCCAAGCCTCTTGTTAAATCGCTAACAGAAAGGGTCTTGTTTATTCAGAGCCAGATTCCAGACCATTTTTGTTACAATTTTCCCCTTCTATAACACATCATAAATAAAAAAAATCAAATAAAATTCCAGCACAAAATGATGTATAATGTGTACATTTGAAAGTATGCAGTTAAACACAATGACAAGCACATAGAATATAACACCTGAATGAACATCCTGTTTTATACCAGTGTATTACTGAGCCCATTTGTTTGTTTGTTTCAGTAATCTATTCATACATAGGTACACAAATAAACACAATACGTATGCATGCACACACGTACACACACACGCAAAACTACAAAGTATACAATGTGCCTCATAGATTTATCTATAAACACAATCCAGTTTATTTCAATCCTAGAGTAAGTAGTAGTAGAGACAAGTTAGGTCTTCATGTCAACAATTAAATTATAACTATAAACAGCTGACAAATAAATGAATAATATAATATAAGTAATTATAGATATTCTGTTCTTCTCTTCAAAACTATATCACTTCTTCATCATTTTACCATGTCAGAGTTTGGATATTGTAATTCTACTCAACAGCCATACAGTAGTGTTACCTTGAACTGGTGACTGAGTAACCTCCCACTGTTCAGCATAGACTCTATCATCAGCTGGAATCTGTTTGACAAATAATCTTAACTATTTCTAAAGCCATTGACAGCCAGCGGTCAAGCATTTGTCACATGTCCCCCTTGTTGACAGTTGATTGACCTGTCATTTGTCTTGTTTAATGGAGCAATAGTCTGCTGATGGACTGCTCGGAAAATCTGTTCAAAGAAAAACAATGAAACTTCATTAATAACTGTAACAAAAATCAAATAATGTCATTGTTATACACTGGTCAAAGATCCCGTGGTCCACAACTCTCTCTGGCCTCACTGCAGTGTAGTTAAATATAACACACTGCTTGTTATGGAGTGTGCTTTGTGCATTGTGTCATTAGTCTGTTTGTGTGATGACTTCCACTGTATGCGGCTCCATGTCCGCGTTTGTCAGTGTGTATCCAGTTTCATTTGTTCACGTCGACGTGTGACATTTAATGCTTCTGACAACGAGCCTGTGGAGCGAGAACCTGTGGGAATATTCCAGTCAATATTTCAATACAACACCCACAATCCCCTGCAGGCAAAGACAGGAAATGTAAACAGGCTCAGTAATAAGGACGGGAGTTTGGGCTGATATATGGAGGTTAACAAGTTGCGGTTGTGTATCACCCATTTACCATATAGCCCCAGTATGTGTACATTGTGCCTTATTCATCTGTACGTTCTGTGATTATATAAGTTTATAGGAGATGTATACGTTGAATTATTATTTGTTTTCTCATTTAAGTTCCCAAATAAATAAATAAGTAACAATGGACCCAAGCAAATGGTGATTGAGTACTGCTGGGTTGGAACAAAAATAAATAATCAATGAATAAGTGGATTTTATAAGTCAATCAGAGCCATTACAGTTCCAATTGCCTAGGGCCCACAGCAAGAACATCACCAGCATAGAGGGCTGATTAGATATATTTTGAGTATTTGATTTTATATTACTACAAATAAACATCATTACAGTAACTAATGACACTGTTTAAGATGATATATGTAATATAATATAATCATCTGTGTGTCTCCTCTGAAGCAGATAAATGATCGAAAGAAAATATGATAATGAGGATGAGATGTTTTTGTCTGAATTATAAATCTTATGAACACACTATTTGAATCCGCAGTTTTACTCAAATCAAATTGAAATCAATTTCAAATTATCATTTTTTTATTTTATTTTTTTAAATAAACCAGATGTTGTCTTTGAATGAATGATACAGTATCTTTTAATTACTCACATGATTAATGCTCTCAGTAGCCTGCAGCACAAAGAGCGGAGCTGTCAATGGAAACAAAGGCAGAGCATGCAATGGAGACGCTCATTTAGAGAGAAAACACTCACCTACTGTGTGTGTGTGTGTGTGTGTGTGTGTGTGTGTGTGTGTGTGTGTGTGTGTGTGTGTGTGTGTGTGTGTGTGTGTGTGTGTGTGTGTGTGTGTGCGTGTGTGTACCATTCAGCTTTACTTTACAGCCATTATCCTCTGCCATCTCCACCGAGCTGTCAATTCATCTGTCAGACATCAGCTGCCATGATGTGTCAATCTTCATTAAATCTCCCAAAATACCAACCATCCCTGACGAAACAGAAATGTGTGGAGAATAAAATAGGAAGAACAGGGATTAAATGGAAGATAAAAGAAAACATCTGAATCATTCATTTATTTAATATGTTTCAAAAACGTTCCCTAGATATAAAGTATTGGCAAAATTACACAGTAAGCATTTACTTCTTAATGAAAGACATTTTATAAAGGTAAAGGCAGTTTGCTCAATATGATGACAACAGGATTCATATAAGTCCAGTATTTTTTTTCCCCTCACATTCTGATAACAAAATAAATTGTGAAGATTACGTCCAACTCAGTATTCATAAAAATTACATTCCAACTATTTTTTGTATTTATATCTACAAATGACCCCAACAATTTTGGTGTTATCCACTTTTACGTGGTTTTCCAAATAGCACTCGCAGTCAAAGTCTTTTTTTAAATTAAGTGTTGTTCATATATGTCATATCCTGAGTTCACTGCGCCTTGTCTCTGGGTAATAATTTAATTACTTCAAAAATGTTTCTGTGAAATGCCATCAGCTGGTGTCAATGCAAGCATAATATACCTATTTCTGATCACTGCCTACTCATAACCAGTTACTGAATCAAACTGAAGCTGAGCACCTAAGGTTAATGCAGGTGAGTTGGTCAAAGGCCTTTTGGTCTTTGTACCTAAATCATTATGGTGGTTGTTTTTTCATTTTTTTCCTTTTCACATTTTTCTGTATTCATTTCCACTGCTTATCCTGCTACAGGTTGAGGGTAGTACTTTTCAGCTGCTGTATGTGTGTGGCGGGTGCACCTCGATCATTGCCAGTGAATTGCAAGGCCAACACTAAGACAGATTCTGACAGACAATTGTTCCCTCTCACATTCATTCACTCAGGTTAGATTTACAAGTTTACCTACACATGCATCAAACCCTTCTGAGGCCCGATTGCTGCGCCCCGTGCAACATTTGAGAGAATTTAATTGATAGAGACAGTTGTTGCAACAGGTTACAATGGTGTTACATTTTGGTTACACTTTAAATGATTGAATTGCATCCACAATGCTCCAATAAAATCATTAGCTATAAAAATGAACAAGATATACCAATTTGAAACAGTCTGACTTGAATACACAGTGAGTAAAACTAATACCTACATTACCTATATTTATGCTTAATGCTCTGCAAAATATCTCCAGGCTCAATGTCTGTGACCAATTTTATTTAAATGGATATGATTAAACATGATTACATTCACAATGCATTTAAGAACAAGATGTATTGTGCATCACCACTGACCTTGTCTATTTGTGATTTATTTATTCTGACAAAAGGCCCCAGTATAAATCAATGAGATAATCAGCTGCAGTACCTGTGTCTGCTCCACTCAGGTTAATTTTTCTACTGTACAAATTCCAAAATAAACTGCATATATTTGTCTGTAACTACATCAATAAAACAGGGCAGTTGGGTGGTCTCTTAACATTCCTGAAAACAGAACATGGTTGGCTAATCCAAGCACCATAGGTTTCTGTATTGCTTAGGGTTTGCTTGAATAATGAACAAAATGAATAAAATGATTTCATAACAATGTTATGCTGAGTTTTGCTTTTAATTAGGATGTCATAGGTTCAACACAGAAATGCAATATCAAAATACATCATCATTCATCGTATGTCACTATAAACTCACAACAAACAAACAAACAACCTACAGTATATAACAACAAGGACCAGTGAATATACATGGTTATAGTAAGCTACTGAAAGAAGACTGACAAGGTTTGTTTGTATGTTCGCTAAATGGGGTTCTACAGGGACAGAGTGGGGTTTGGAGCCAGCCTCATGTGACCCGTAGCGCCTTGTTATTTCTCTACTGCTCTATTGTTTCGCCCCTAAAGCTGCCTTTGCTCCACTTAGACGCAGTGCAACACAAAAGGTCAAGGGAAATTGGCTGAGACTAGTACTTTAGTGTTTCCTTATTATATTACACATGGAGTGTTTCAGAGAGTCCAGTTTGTTGGGTTAAGGCCACATTCATCCACACCACTTCCGTTATTCAGCTGGAGTGATCTAACAAGATATGTTTCAAGACGTTGTCTGTCATTGACTAAAATACCCCGTACAAAGGACACTCCATTCGGCCGCTGGTAACCTTTGAGTACTCTCCATTAGCCACACTGCAGCAGTGATATGTGACGGGCCTGTAATGCCCACTGGCCTGCAGCGGTCCACTTCCTAGTACCAGCACTGGCTTCCATGAATTCATACACAGCTTATTTGCAGCAGTGATCTATGATTCCTGGTGCCACTCAGGATTAATGCGCAGTATTTACAGCCTATGCAGTGAGGAGGGGTGGGAAGGGATATTAAAAGGTTAACAATGGCAGTTCAATTTATTTAAATGCTCTTCAGTTTTCGATGTTTAATGGCTGGAGGCTGGAACGGTGCAGACAACAACACCTCTAAAATCTAATACAAACTTACAATTCAAATTTTTTATTCAACATTTGACAAGAGCTTTACTGACTGCACAAAGCAACAACTCCTGCCCTTAGACCCATATTCAGGGTGAGGGAAAACTCAAAAAGAAAACCTAACCATGGGAAAAAAGAGAAACCTTATAGAATCGGGCTGTAGGACCATAGTATATCATATAGAAGTTCAGATGGCTTCCTTATGACTTACCGTAAGCTCTTTTGCCAACACAAAAACCCAGTGGTCCTCTTTCATTTTCCCCTTTCTACCAATCACATGACTGAAGTTGACACTGTCTGATGCTGCCTGTTTTCGACCATAGGTAAATTCCAGGTCAAAACACACTTGCCATTTCTAATGACACAGTGTGATATGCTTCATACACCAGTCGTGGGCAATTCAAGTCACACAGTTTGACATATAGTTATTATACAACTGTGAAAAAATGGATTGTGACGGGATTTGAAGGTAAATAAACACCATTTGGAGTTTGCAATGTACTGGATGGTAAAAAAAAAAAAAAGTTGCATTCAATAAGTGATTATGCTCTATGGGCCAAATAACACATAAAAGAAAGAAATAAACCTATAAGACAAAATGTGTTGAATGACAATGAGCTAATTCCATTTATTATTATTTATTTAATTGTTCCACAATATGTCCTTGGGTTTTTGCTTACAGGCTATTACATATATACTATATATAGTGCTCTAAGAGGACAACAGAACAATTATTAATTTCTTTAGAGCACTGGCGTTTAAATATTGTTCTATGTAGAAGCCTATCAATTCACAAATACCCCAAACAACTCACAGACAGTTCAGGATCAAAACTCATTTACATACATTTGATTAGGTTTTGAACTTCCAACCAGGGCCAATAAGAAGAAGATAACATTTTCTCTGGTGAGTTATAGATCTATTGACCTCCTAAAGTTTAGGAGGTTCAACAGTTTAGGACCTAAACTGTTGAACCTTTGGGTGTAACCTGGGGGTGTAATATCTGAAATTCACCAATACACAAGCAAATGTGGAAAATAGTTATTATATTTGAGGACAAACACAACACTGCAGCTACCAAAAAAACCCCAAAAACCCTGTACTTTTAGACATGAAGACAATTTCAACATTTAAGAAACCAGGGTATAAATAGAACCACACTTACCACATTCCAAGCTTTTTGTCTGTAGAGTGTTTTTGCTCACAAATGAGTTGTCCATTTTTATTCATAAAATATTTGTGGTGGGTTCTAGGTGCATTGTGGTCTAAATCTGACCATGGGCAATGTTATTCCTGACAAAAGAGACAAACTGCGGTACCACACCTATGTCATTATCCCTTCATTAACTATGCATTGGCTCTCTTCATATTGCACAGTCAGTGGTAAAAAAAAAATAACAGATGTATTTGGGCCCTTGCTCCTGCTGCACACACTCACAATGCCCCAAACACACACACACACACACACACACACACACACACACACAGATAATCATCACATCTTCCGACTCAGAGCTGAAGTTCCTCTTATAATAACTTGCCACTATTCAACCAGGCCATTCAGTCGGCGGACGCATCTTTGTGATGAGATTGTGAGCGGCAGGACGTGATCCGTGTGGAGATGGGAAAACATCCCGAATCACTGATCTAGACTTGAAAGAAAGAATTGTTTCATAGAA
This sequence comes from Rhyacichthys aspro, assembly GCA_036850595.1. Lineage (NCBI taxonomy): Eukaryota > Metazoa > Chordata > Actinopteri > Gobiiformes > Rhyacichthyidae > Rhyacichthys > Rhyacichthys aspro. The sequence goes on from CM072157.1 coordinate 2,791,626, forward strand.
TTGATTAGGAGTTTTCAAGCACTGATACTAACATTATTACATTATTATTTTTTCTGAACATGTAAGCTATTGTGATTTCATATTATTAAGACCAATTTACCACCATATTTATCATTAGAGTTATACAAGCGTAAGCATGCATGGAATCAGAGAATTGATTATTTTGTGTGTGACTCCTTCTGATGTTGCTTGTATAATTATTAAATCAAATCTTTATGTTTTTATATGTTATAATAAAAATGTAATCAATATGAACAGTTTACATGTCTTAACATCTTGATTTGAATGTTTATTGTGTACTATCTTGGCAGGTGTGTGAGTCCTCACATTAAACTGCAAACAGTGTTTAATGTTCCATCCATCCAACCGTCCATCGAGTTTGACTTTTCATTACCACAAGGGGCCAAGGGGTAGGGCTAAAGGGAAGGGGTAGGGGTAAGTTAGAGAAGTGGGACTGGGCCTTAGACTCCCCACAGAAAACAGAAAAGACATTAGAATATAAACATGTAAAAAAACCTGCTACAAAACTGGCATGGTTTGTAGACCAAAACTTTTCTTGAGTGAAACACAATGTGCTGGTGCATGTTCATGCATTTGCTTGTATTCCCATTCAGCCATTTCTGTCATTTTTTGGTGGCCTGCATAATCTACTTCCACTTTACCGCGTGCGAAATAAGAAAAGTTGCTCGTTTGACCTTCACTACTTCTACTTTTTGTTCTTGTACGTTGCCTTTTCTCACCGCTTAATGCGCTGATCATAAGTCTGTAAACTGTCCCTCACGCTCGCTTCTACCTGAATGATGTTTCCCTGCAGACTTGACCTTAATGGATGATTGCTTAAGAGTTGCTTCTAAAATGGCAATATTTCACTCCAATGATATCACGAAACAGCATAATATTGTGAAAATGTTACAGAACAATACTTCAGCACAACATGTGACAATAATTACCCAGCAGTGTTAGACAAGCCTGCTCAGAGCCGGTGTTAATAGGTATATGTTCTATTGAGCCAATCAGAGTCCAGGGCCACTTCCACTAAATGACCTTCATGGATGTGCTCTATCCGTGGCTTCTGCTTATAGCCTGACCTTACATGTCTGCCTCTATTGCATCACATCACAGCCGCTCTCACAGTGGGCCCCTGCCGCGTCCCACTGTGCATCAATACATGACATGACGCCCGCTGTCCAGGGATACAGCTATAGCCTACACGCATTTGTCTGCAGCTAATTACCAAAGGCTCCAGGCTAGCCATAGCTCTGATTTTTACTCAAAGCTGTGGTATAGATTCAGTCCCTAAAGACAACAAGGCTATTATTAAAACCTTCTTTAGATATTTTGGTTTATTGGCCTGAAGAGAATCATGGTCATCCGTGAGAGTGTCAGCAGCTGTCACAATAATGATGAACAGCCTGGAGGAGGAGTATAGATGTGAGTTCACACGATAGACGTGTTTAAAAGTTATTACACCTTTAGATTCTGCTTTTTCTTTGTTTTTGTAATGAAGATAACTGAAAATTGACAAGGAAAAAAAAAGTGTTTCAAGTTACTCGAGGTTTTATAGGGCTTATAGTCAAAGTCAGACCTCAAACCAGCCAACGTCAAAACTGAGGCAATGTCATTAAAAAAAAAAAGAAAATAGAATTAGCTAAAATCCATCAAAATCCACAATGACTGAAGAGATTTTCTAAAAGAAGTTTGTCAAGAAAAATGATTGCTGCTAAAGATCTAAAGATGACCGTACTATTGATTTGTTGATTTATTTATGTTTTTGTTATATAAATGGTGGCACAGTGCATTTTGATATGTAAGAAATGTGCATTCACTCCTTAAAGGCTCCAGTCTCAGATGGTAACCTTTAGTATCAGTATTAGCCATGGTTGTATGTAGGGAGTTTATTCTGCATCTGTTGTTTCTGCCCCCTGGAAATCCAATCCAAATGGAACCCAGACTGATTGTATACAATAGAAAATAAATAAAGACGGCTGGCCAGGCTACAGCTTTAGCGTGTACCAACAGGTGTTTATACTGGAGTCTATCCCAGCTGAGAGGCAATTAAAGTGAACACCTGTATTATATTGAAAGCCATCTACACTAATTTGCCTGTGCACAAGTCCGACCGAAAACAGAGAGAGACTGTTTTGCTTCCAAGAAATATTCCCAGGCTCTCAGGTCTGAAAAAGCTGTTCCTGTCTTGCCGATAGTACTGACAGCTGTAGAAAGCTAGCATTTTCTTGTTCAGTGTTCTCTTTGGATTTGAGTTGGATTTCCAGGGGGCAGTACCTACAAAAGAATAAACTGTATCACAAAAAGCCTGCCCCATTCTAGCTCAACAGTGGTCTAACAAGACTTCTGCTGAGTGAAAATTGTCATGAGATTTAAGACAAATTTAAAAAGGTGCTAATATTTGTGCAATAGATTGGTATGGCTGCCTATGCCCCTAGACTGGTGTGGAATAAAATCTATGTCGACAGTTTGAGCATTGACTTTTAGAGAAAATCCTGCACATAGCCTCCTACACTGTAGAAGTAATCCTTAAAAAAATGTGGACATCACATGCCAACGGTATTTTTAGTCTTGAGCGTCACATTTAAAGAGACGCTGTGATGGAGTGGTTGTGTCCTGTCATATAATGAGATGTTCAATGACAAAGAGATCTGACATGTGTTGCAGCCTGAAGGTCTAGCATGAACTAAATGTGAACCTGTGCATTAAGAATGTCTCATGAGTCATATAGCATGCACCACATGCTCTTAATATATACTTCACGATTTTGTTGATGGGAAATAGCACTGCCCAGGTCTCATCTAATACTAATATATTGGTAGAGGTTGGAACGGGTGATTTCACAGCGGAGGTCACATCTGTGAAGGGTGTTTTGTATCCTTCCTGATAATTAGGAGTGATATTTAGTCTGGGCGCATGTGTGATGTGACCTGCATGGGCCAAGTCTGATAGCAGCAATCTCTGAAGAAAAATAGCACAGCCGTGACTGACAGATGAGTTCCATTTGAACGTAATAGGGCTGACTCTGATAAAAGCGAGTATTAGCACGGGGATCATCCATCAGAACATTACCCAGCTGGAATATACTGCTTTTTTAAAAGAAAGAGTTAAGGGAGAGTGGTGGAATCAAATGTGGAGGATGAGGTCCCTGTTCAATTAGAGTGCAGGTGAAACAACAGGCTCTGAATGACAATGACCAGCTGTTTTACCCAGCGAGCTCCAGGTAATAGTGGACATCTGAATAACATCAGTGAACAGGCTGTTTACATCAGCGACTCCCTCTGAATACTGACTCCACGTATTCAATCACAGAGGGCTTCACTGTGTCACATTTGCTTAGTCTCTCCAAAGGCTACTGTCTCTAGGTTAAAGACAATTTGAAATAGTTCAAAGGTTATCCAGTAATGAAACAGTTTGCTGGTATATGTATGCAGGTGACTACATGGCAATATATGAAGACATCTAGACTCATCCCCTTCCAAGCGCAGTCATTCAGCTAGGCCTATAATAATGCTTTTTTTAAAAGAAAAAAAAGCAGTATGGAATCAAACCAAAATATTTTAGAAAGAATGACAGTACATTCTAATTTAGACAAGACTTGGAGCATAGCTTGAAGTAACAAAGACACTAAGGTCTACAGTGGCAAGGTGAAATTTAATTCATTTTTTTCTTTCTTTTACCCAGACGATTTTCTATTTTAATTTTGTCTCTTTTTTTAAGCAATGAAAATGTAGTTTTATATTTAATCAGAAATATCCCTTTATTTATGCTCACTGGCAAAAACTACCCCTTCTGTCTCAATAGTCAAGGGCTAGTCAATACCTTACAAGCCTCACAGGCTCCCTCCACTCATGACCTGTAGTAGATGGTGGGGTCATGGAAAAGGTAGGTCTATCAGAGGGTAGACTGTCAGGGGATAATTTGCTGCCATTTCCACTCTTCATGGCCAGTGTTGACTGCAGTGTTGCAATGCAGTGTTTGAGAGACGTAAGGAGACAGTGTCCATCAAAAAGACTTCTTCCATCCTGGGATCCCCAGGTGCTTCTCAGGGCTCTCACGGCTCCCTTTTGAGCCTTTGGCTAGTCGACCATCGCCTCCTTGACCTGAACACATTTTTTCTAGGCCAGGCTTCTGCTTGTTTGTGCCGTATGAGGGCTCTAAGGGCACAGAATTCTTGTAACTGTCAGTTTAAAGTTTTCTGTTACTTCATTTGTTGTGTAGCTCACTATTGGGCAATGATGCTGCATCGGCTTGTGCTAGTCTCACATGCATATTGGAAGTTGGGAATTGAATACAATTAGGAGGAGACTCTATGGATTCTTTGCCTTTTGCAGCAGCTGAATTCTCACAAGTTCACATACTCACAAAAATCCATCTTTTACTGCTCCAGGCAAAATATTTACTCATGACGCACTGGTGGAGGTGTGGAAGCTATGCGTGCTGTAGGTTTACAAGGCACTGACTGTTTAATCGTTACTAATATAAACAACAAGCCATTGTTCTGATTGGATAATTTTTTTTTTAATATAATTTTTTAATAATTTCATAATTTTTCACAGGTGCTTTGTCCAACCACATCCAGGTATTCATCTAAAGGACCAGCGCTTTGCAAACACTACCTATGGAAACCCTCCCAGATAGTTTTATGCAACAGACCATCTGAAGAGCCAGGTAAAGGAATAAATAACACAGTTCCGTGTACGTAGCATGTTTCGATCAAACTGTCAAGGTGTAGGTTATAGAGGGCCATGGGAAACCTTCCCTGAGGTGCTCCTCTCCAAATGATCAGTTTTGGATGCCTGCCTTTAATTGGAACAGAGCACTTTATGCCCATTTCCACTTAGGAGGTAATTTTGTTGTAGTCTTTAACAGATTGCGTTTGTATGAAATTACAGTTTGGTGTTTTGTGAATTTAAATATTCTTGTTAAAATGGTAAGTACCTCATCAATTCAGCTGTGGGTTACACGTTTGAACCAGAGTCTGACCGTGAGCATGAAGAGCCCCAGGAAGAGACTCGGGAACCCAGGGTAAGAGCATTTACAACTTAAAATGGTATGTTTTAAATGCTTACAAAATACTAATTTATAAGAAATGCATTTAAAAGTGTCTTCAGCAGACTTAGTTCCCTCCTTCACAGCCCTAGAAATATAAAAATCAGCTATTATTGTCCTTGTGCCAGACTAAATTTAGGCTATACACCTAAATGCAATGCTACACTAGCATATAATGTATTGACCACAGCCATAGATAGTAGCTTTGGTGGTGGTGTAAGGATTTGCATTTCAATTCTAAGCCACAAAGAAACACTAGTGTAAAAGTCTTGGATTAGGCTTCTAGACGTTGGTCACAAAATACATAAACTAGCGCGTCAAGACAGTGGTAAGCAGGATTTTAGATTCACTTAATGTCATGTCATTTTCACATTCATGTTGCCTGTCATAAGGAATAATAAAAGTCATAGTTTTTGAGTGGTTATCATCTGTGAACCTAAATTGTTTCATCATCACAATACATCACAATAAAACAATGGTAGTCAGTTTGGCACATTTTACTTTTCTTCATTACTATTCTCACCGGGCGCTTCCAATCACCGTCCAAAGACATACATATACTGCAATGGTGAATGGGTCCCTGTAGATGGCACACAGTGAATGATTGTGAGAGTGAAAGGTTGTCAAGTGAGTGTCTGTAAGTGTTAGCCCTGAAATTAACTGGTGATTGTCCATGAAGGATTCTACAAGCTGTCTGTAAATGTCATCCATTCCCTCCTTATTTCATTTAAGTGGATAAGTGGAAAAGTAGCAAGAAATCAGAGATAATGTATAAACTCAGAACTACAATGATATCAAGGCAATCTTTACATCTTATTTAACATAGAAAAAAATACTGGAGGTGTTTTACTTACATGAATCTTGATTTATACAGGTTTGAAGAACAAGGTGATGTTGCTCGGTGAAAAATCACAAATAAACTGACTTTGTGGTCCGGTAAATGGGCCTATTTGAATATTCTTCCAGCCAATGACATTAACAGGCTAAACAATAAGACCCATTAGTTATGTAAATGTGGTTTGTTGAGGGATAGAGTGATTTTTAGGTGTGTTTTCCCTAAGTCATAAAAATGTTGACATATGGCAACGCTGGGCCTTTGGGGTTAAGAAATCTACAAACCTACAGACAAAGATAAAAATGTGTGCATTTTCTCATTTTACCATTGCATAGACACTGCATAGATACATAAAATTTGGCAGGTAAGGTAGATAAAAAAACATAGGCCCTAACCTTGAAGAGACTGCTTTATTCAGCAGCTTGTTTTCAAGGACAGCACTTAATGAATCCTACAAAAAGCACTCACTTCCTTCCTTTAGACTAATTTTACAGAGTGATTAGGCTAATGGCAATAGTGCTTTCTCTGCAACTACAACAGAGCTCAGTCTGTTTTTATTTCTCTGCTTCAATCTATCCAGGCAAAAGGATAAAAACCTGTGAAACCCATATCCTGCCAGTATCCGGAGGGCAGTGAGCAGCAGGCTGCAGCCCAGCTCCTGTGGGGCCATGCAGCATGTGCTTGTCAAAGAAGTAAGACCCTTAGCACGGATTATTACAGGCCTGCTACCTACTCACGCTCTCTTCTGACTTCAGCAGCTGCCTCTAGCCAAGTCTGCATATGAATATTTTTATAGACAGATATTTTCTTAACAAAATATCTCTGTTCACACCAGGGGCGTAGCCAGAAATACATTTCTAAGTGTGCTTCTGAAAAACTAGGTGTGCCAGAATCAATCATTCTACAACACCAGACAGTTTATTTTCTTTTTTTTGTGCAGTTAAGTTATGTAATATTTTAAACAAATAATGCTAATGATAAATATTATACACAGACGCATATTTAAGTGGGCTCAAGTGTAAATTTTGTAAATAACCAAATTTACACTTGAGCCACTGCAAAAAAGAGGAATAATGTGTTTGGATCAGAATGTTTTCAAAATAATGTTAAATTGAGATAAGTACTTTTGAGATCATTTCTGAGACCTCAACTTCTCACTGCTCAGTATCTACAGGTTCAGGAGAGTCTGGGACAGGTTCAGGAGAGTCTGGGACAGGTTCAGGAGGGTGTGGGACAGGTTCAGGAGAGTCTGGGACAGGTTCAGGAGAGTCTGGGACAGGTTCAGGAGAGTCTGGGACAGGTTCAGGAGGATGTGGGACAGGTTCAGGAGAGTCTGGGACAGGTTGATTACATTCTCAAAGCAGTTTAATTACCAAACTTTAAGTCCAAGATCAGCTTGAAAATGAGATTTAGTTGAAATAATCTGACTACAAAACAGAACAAAGTCACTTTTTGCCGCAGTGTGAACACTGCCACTAAGACACTGCAGGTTTAACACCATTAAAGGCTCTAATGCCTGACAATAACCGGGGCAGGAGAGTTAAGGGCATTGGCCCCTCTCTGAGGCTCACTGCGACTTAACTGACTCATGGAAAAATGTAAATTTGAGGAAGGATCTGTAAGTTGTGCGCTTTAGAGAAGACTACAGACAACTTCAGCTAAAGATGACAACAGCGTCATCACTGTCTGAACCAGATTTACACATCACCAGATGAAGAGGGAGCGCAGGGACTAACGCTGCAAAAACTACCTGTAAATGCTCCAGTCTAGAATAAACGTGTTTTTATTTATGAGCTGTATTTATGAATATCGCGGAGGACACTCTCTTTGACAATGTGTTGTTAATCAGCTAATTAAGGACTAGCTCTGTGCAGCCAACACGCCCGAGTCTGAGCCCAGTCTGCTGTCTGTACTGACTGTAGCCAGAGTAGTGACTTTCTTAATAGCACAGACCTTCTTTATGTCCTTCATGTTTTCAAAACACTCATAGACTACAGCAGGAGAACTCCAGCTGACCAGGTCTCAGACGCGCTCTAAAGACACAACTGACCATAAGATCAGGACATTTAAGACATAGTTCGTCTTTTTCAACATAGTTTGTATTTTTCAAATTGGATACTTTTATCATGCTCTGATTGTATTTTCAACAAACCTATAAAAAGTGCAGGTCACATATAAAAGTACTGTTGGACGATGATGTTTTTAATAAGTTAAAGTAATTAAAGAACTCAGTTTATACAAAGACAACAATAAACTACCATTAAAACATATTTGGAAAGGCTATCAATTGTTTCTGCTTAAAAAACCCGTGCCTATGCCCCTGGTCCATGCAACAAAACTACATTCAGTGTAAGAAGTAGTGTAGTGGTCATTTTACACCAGTCTCTTTTTTTTTTCCAAATAAAGTAATCAGCCCAAGAGTTAGTTGTCGGTCTAAAGCTAATCTTGTCATGCCAAATTCAAATACTGGACACACAAAATGCAGTTTTAAAGTGATGATTTTATTTATTAAGGGAAAAAACCCTACCTACCTTGACCTAAGTGAGATTATGAATTAACTGTGATTAATTTTTTTTTTTTTTTTAGAAAGCTTTGTTCAGTTTCATTATCCACACCCAGGCCTGATTACTGCCAGACCTGTTGAATCAAGAAATCACTTAAACATAACCTGTATGACAATTAGGCCAAAAGATCTCAAAATGCAATCCAAAGAAATTCTGCAACAGATGAGAAACAAAGTAACTGACATCCATCATTCTGGAAAGGGTTACAGAGCCATTTCTAAAGCTCTGCGAACCATCTCAGGAGTGGCCGGCCTACAAAATTACCCCAAGAGCACAGACTCATCCAAGAGATCACAAAAGAACCCACAACAACATCTAAAGAACTGTAGGCATCACTTGCCTCAGTTAAGGTCAGTGTTCATGACTCAACCATAAGAAACAGACTGGACAAAATTTGAATTTATTTGGAAAGTATGTGTTCATTACATCTGGTGTAAAAGTAACACAGCCTTTCAGAAAAAGAACATCATACAAACAGTCAAATATGGTGGTATTGTGATGGTTTGGGGCTGCTTTGTTGCTTCAGGATCTGGACCACTTGCTGTGATTGATGGAACCATGAATTTTGCTCTCTAGCCAAAAATCCTGAAGGAGAATGTCCGTCCATCAGTTCATGACTTCAAGCTGAAGCACACTTATGTTCTGCAGAAGGACAATGATCAATGAACACACCAGCAAGTCCACCTCTGAAAGCCTTAAAAAAAGCAAAATAAAGGTTTTGGAGTGGCCTAGTCAAAGTCAGGACTTGAATCTGGTTGAGATGCTGTGGCATGACCTTCAAAAGGCAGTTAATGCTCAAAGTCCTCCATTGTGTTCTGAATTAAAACAATTCTGCAAAAAACAGTGGGTCCAAATTCCTCCACAGTGAAAAACTCACTGGCTGTTTTCTCAAACATTTGATTACAGTTATTGCTGCTGAGGGCGGCACAACCAGATATTAGGTTAAGGGGGCAACTACCTTTTCACATAGGGTTAGGTAGGTTTGGTTACCTTTTTTCCCTAAATAAATAAAATTTTTTAGAAAAATCAGAGGCATCCACTAGTGGCACTTTGAAATGACCAGTTCACCTACACATGCATGTCTCTGGGTGAAGGGACGAAGACGGAGAACCCAGAGAGAAGGTTGTGGATGAGCAGCTCAAATGCAGTGGAAAATGTCTGTCTGTATTTTAGAACTTGGCCTCTCACTGCTCAGGTAAACAACACAAAACACATTCACAGCTATCACAGTCACATTCTCACGTGACTGAGCACATGTGTGGACAGGACCGTCACCAAAAGGACACCACAGTCCACGTCCAAAACAAGGTCATGAGTCCATCTCTGAGCTGATTTATTTCTGGGCTTACACACAAGGTGACACTGTGTGGATGGATGGAACAGCAGGCCAAAGCAAAGCACCTATATTTACCTTGAAGCAGCACACAGCTTGACAGGTCATGTCTCGGTTTATAAAGCGTTTGTACAGCGGAGGTCACCTGACAGTCTCTGCATTTAGACGCACACTTCACCTTGAGGTAAACATCATTTTCATTCTCATATAGTCTCAGTCAATCAACTTTTTGCATTTCTCTCTGTTACAAGAACCCTCTCTACTGCAGTTCTGTGACCTGATTACCATATAAATATTAAAAGCTTGTAAAAGCTCCTACTGCGGCGTGTGTTTTGCTTTGATTATGTGCGCTATTAACAGCAGGACGTGGAATGTGAGAGTCAGGTCAAACTTAATCCCACAAAGCTAAACCGAAGCATTCCTGCTTCACACAAAACCACCTGTTTAGGTGAGGTTTTAGCAGCTTTTTAAGAACAATTTGACCTTGACAACATTCTTCAGCCAAAGATGGACTGCTTTCTAAAGCTTCAATGAGCACATATTAGTTCTCCTTCTCCTCTTCATGACTTCTTAGACACTGACAACAAAGATGTACAGTAAGCTACCTTCCTCTGCTTTAAGAGTAAACTTTTTTCTATTTTATATTTTTTTCTCCTGTTTTGTTCAACAATGGATTGTTGCCTCTTGGCCAGTTTGTCATTGTTAACTTTTTGCATACAACACATGTACTCATACACATTTGGAAGACATTTAAATTGCAAAAACACAACAGGTCAGATTAATATGTCAGCTTCCAGATGACTGAAAATCAACTTCAAAGTGCCAAGGGCTAACAGGTCTTTCAGTTTTAAAATAATTACAGAAGTTAATTCCAAGTGTGATGTGATGCAACCATAAAGAACCTTTTTCCTTGTTCTGTGCTATCTTTAGGCACTGAGAGCAGACACATGACCCGTGAACCCATACTGTAACTGCTTGTGCTTATCTGCACTATTATGTGATGAGACAGTGCACCATGATAAACTCTGCCCAGAGCATGTAAAGTTTCAGAAGAGGCGTTCATATAAATCGACACGGCCATAGTCCTGCGCAGACATCTTTTTCACAAGATTTAATTCTAAAATAAACACCCAATTAAAGTCTCTGAACAAGTTGTTGGTTGTGGAGAGATAAAGACAGATCTTTATCCTCTGAAGGATTTGGCAAGATTTTGAAAATATTGTGTGAACATTATCATATTCATTTACAATTCTGTAATCACTACTTTATACGTTTGCTGGTATTTGATGAATCAAATGGATTAGGGTGGAGGAGAGCTCTCGTCTTAATCACTGTGAATGACACTGGATACTCATCAGTGTCAATCATAAATCGATGTCTAATTGAGGTTCTCTGACTGGTCATAAGCAATCCTACTGTAAGTACTGTAGCAGAAATCAGAGCTCATAAACCTTGATGGCAGTTGCTGGGGAGATTTGATTTGTCAATGTATTCACCACCTGAAGTGGCTCCCTTCTGACTGTATATAGTTTGTGTTATGACAGATGTTCTTCATGTTCCCCAGAAACATTGGTTCTTTTAAAGGTAAAGGGGTTTATTTTTTCTCTGTTTAAATTTAATAACTACTTAAAATGCACTTAGTTGGTTGTGGCTGTCACACAAAGACAGCTAACCCCATATCTGAGTTTTAGAGAGAAAATTAAAAAAATAAACAAATTTTAAGAACTTGATTATAATGCATAACTTTGTTTTATCATTCTTGTCTCTGTTTTTTTTTTTTCTTTTACCTCTTTTAGATTTTAAATAAAAGAAATTAGGTACATTGATAACATAAATTACAGCTTTCCTGTTTTTACCTATTTCAAATAACTTAAAATGACAATTTTCCTTTTAAATGCATGTTACTTTGACCCACAGCCACATATTGTATAGTGTGTGTGTCTAGGCATTTGACATTGTAACAGATGTAATAGCTTAGTAACACACATTCTTTGTAAATTTACTTAAAATGTACATAATAACCATAATTATTGGCTAGCTCTGCCACACAGTATGGCATGGGCACACATACAGTCATAACAACATGAGCGCTTGCTTAGTACATAAAATGTGCTTCTTCTTTAGATCATTTATCAATTTTTTCTCAGCTTTAGTACTGTACAATGTGTTTTTCATATCTTTCCTCTCCTTTTCCATTAACAAACAAAATCAGTGCTCAGTGCTTCCATCTGCGATGTTAAGCTACAATTTTTTATGTATGTCACTTTCTGTTAAACCCAATTAAACTTTTGTTTTTTCATAATAAAACAAATAAATATTTAACCCTTACAGGGTGGATCCAACAACGTTCATTTTGTCTTCGTTAATAGAGGCATGGTCAGTCTGCGCGCCAAGCTGACCACGCCTCAGGAAGTAGCTGAACAGAGGCACGTCACCACCAAGACCCGTGACAGTTCTGAAGATGGCTCGCAGATAGCAGCCGAAACATGTCGACAAGGTAATACATCACAAACAAATTGTCTTTAATAAAGAAATAAGTCATGGACCTTTACAGGGTGGGTTACGTAATACATGCTTTAGCAAAGTCATATGCAATGTCTCGTATTATAAATGTACATTTATAAACTGTATTAACAACACATACTTTCTAATTGTCAAGTTATTTTCTTGGTGTGCATGGTGGCAGAGTGGTTAGCGTTCCTGCATTACAGACAGAAGGTGGTGGGTTCAATGTCCAGGCCAAGGTTCTTTCTGTGAGGAGTCTGCATGTCCTCCCCGTGTCACCGTGTACTCTCCAGGTACTCCAACTTCTCCCCCCCGCCCAAAGACATGCATATATAGGTGAAATGGTGAATTTAAAGTGCCCCTAGTGGATGAATGTGAGAGTTGGTTGTCTGTCAATGTGGGACTGGTTTTGAGTTTGAACAAGTCTTTATAGAAGCCTTTAGATCTATTCGTTTACTCTAAGCTGAGAAGTAGAATCATAGCCAAATTTTCAGAGTAAATCGCTTAGTGCTGTCTCTGTGGAGATTCTCTGTGTGTGATTGGGTGACAAAAGTATTTTAAACCAATCAGTCTCAATGTTTTAAATCTATAAACAACATGATACAAACAGAAGGTGCTTTGAACAGAAATAAAACAGTATGAATGTAATTTGGATAAGTGCTGTTACTCGTTTACACTACTCTAATGTTGACTACTGAGTAGAGAGCGTTTTTCTTCAAAATGTTACTCAGTTAATATACTCACACGCATAGTCACATTTTTTAAAAAGGTCACTTCCCTCTTCTGCTTTAAACACTTTTGACTGTGTTTGTTTAACTGTATAATAATGTGCACAGTGCACTTTAAGCTGCTGTTTTATCTGCAGGTTTAGATTCTTTCTTTAAACGTGTTGTTCATGTTTAATCATCAGTCTTATCATGTTCTGTCTCTGGCGTCCTCCATCTAACCCTCTCCTTCACCTCCATGCGTGCTCCATTTCCATTGCCCTGTTGTTGTCCTGTAGTCCCCTGTCCGATCTCCTCTTTGATCACCGTTGTGTCTGTGGAGGGCTGTTTAATACAATCAGAGCAGTCATTAGAGCTCCTGTGAGCTGTGAAGCACTGACACCCACAGCCAATGTCCCGCGACAGCCTTTATGGCTTTAGCTAACTGGCGATGGCAGGCGCAGGCATGTGGGTGACAGCGCATGAGTCAGGAGGCGCTCCGATGCCCCAGGGAGAGAAAACAGTGCATGTGTCATGGTTAAAGGCCCCCCTGCTGCATGTTAAAATACATAACTTATCCTTGGAAACATGCAATCAACCACAGTAGCAACATATTAACATATATCTCAGTCACACAAAGACTTCATTCTAGAAAATAAAATTCCCTACTTGCCACTACGTCTTTATTTATTTCAATGCCAACATGTTGAAATATTAAATAAAAATGTTGGGTTTCTAATCAGCCATGGTGCCTACTGATTTTCAATGAAACTTGCTCCTTACTCTCAAGAGTTTGTTGCTACCAGGTATTTTTCTATGTGACTATGTGCACTATGACCTTCACACATGTATAGGGGCTGCAGACACTGTGGTCAGCTTAGTTATCTTCTAGTCATTAAGAGTATTTTGCAACAGTAAAGTCTATGATATTAACACAGGGGAACAGCCTGGGACTTCTATGATCTGGAACTTTAAAGAAAGAGACATCTCAGTATTTAAATGTTATCATGTATTACATATAATAGATTCAATATTTTACTTGTTTATGCTTAATTTGATCTAGTTTATCTCTTTTAAGGTCAATATGGCCTTAGATTCTATACAATTAGTTTCATACATGGAAGGGTTCAAAGCAAGCCTAACAAAACCCTTGTTGAGGGTCTGATCAGCTCTTGTTGTTGCTGATCAAATGTTAGTTTCACGAGGACTTAAGCAAGTAAGAGAGGTGCTTTTCAACCTAGTTCTGAGACCTCCTACAAACAGTGTATGAGTTTGTGAAGGCATGGGTTGGATGAGCATGGTTCACCACTGATCTTTAACCCTATTCTAGCTCCTTTTCTGCTCAATCCTACCTGACCAATTGTAACTGTGTGTGTAAAATGGGATGTTTGTTCTCTGATTGGTTGAATGTTTTTTTTTCCAAATTGTGCTAGTTAGTTAGAGGTTGTTGATTCTATTCATGTTTTTATTTATGTTGGTACAGCGCTTGACTGGTTAAATGTCCATCCAATTATTTCCAAAGGTTCCTTTGTTCCTCTTAAAAATCCAACTGAAATCGAAAGGGGCCTAGACAAATGATAGAACAAGGGGCAAAAAAATACCACACTATCAACTATCTATCTAACCAAAGTTCTACATGTCAGTTGTTTGCTTGACATTGCTTTATGCATAGTGCTACATGGTATTTTTTCACTGCAATACAACAAGTGACCACAGGTGGAATTTATGACAGAGCAAAAGGGTGCCGTCCCGCTGCCAGTCTTATAATACAACCATTTGTGCATTTCCATGCCAAAAACATCAAGTATAAAAACTGTGCTGTGACCTCTCAGACACTGCACCAATAACCCTACTAACAGCTGATCAAAGCATGGTTTTCTCTAAATGTAAAAGATTTCAATTCCCTTTAAATTTAGGATTAAATGTGGAGTGTGTTATTGGATGTGGGGTGGCCAGCCTTAACACTAGGACTACCAGGATTCTAAAACTACTAGAACTCCCGATGCTGTTAGCATTGTGGCCATTGGAATGCAGTGGGTGGTGCCACAGTCTTCGTCTGAAATGACTCTTTAATAGGCTTATTATAAAATGGACTAAAAGCTTACTTTCACTTATATTATTATTAGGGCTTCTTTCACAGGTAAATTTCTTCTAAAAGCAGCCATTTTTAGCAATATAGTTTTTTTGGGATAGCGTAAGCTCTAGATGGTTGGTTACTAGGCAACGGTGGTGCCTCTAGCGATCTGCAGGAAAAAATTACATTGTAATTAATAGAGCCGTCAAATTGATGGCTGCGGGAGATAAAGGTAGAATCATTCACTTCTCTTTTTATTTATTTTATTACATTGAAATATCTACACAGAAATATCTACATAGAAAACACATACATATACAGGAAAAGTCAAGATGCTGGGAACATCAAAGATCTATGTAACCTGAGTAATTAGACGTCAAAATTTGAAAACCGTGGAAGTTCTAGTGTTAAAGCAGTACCACAAAACTTATAGCCAGTAGAGGCCCGGATACCTCTCTGATACTATCTCTGGTCTGTCAGTGGCGGGACGGGGCCTTTCTGTGTGGACTTTGCTTGTTCTCCCCCTGCTCGTGTGGGTTTTCTTCAGGTACTCTGCTTTACCCCACCTACATCAAAAAACATTCTGAGCACCCCCTGTTGGCGGCTGCTGACTATGAATTTTCCCATTGGAATAATATAGGAATAATAATTATTATCATTAACATACGGGTTGTCTGTTAATGATAATAATTATTATTCCAGAATCCAGTGTACTGGTCTGTTTCTTTATTATAAGCCTAGTAGGGCATAGCGTGCACTATGCAATCTCTCATGATATGTTAAAAGTTACACTGGAGCTTTCTGTCCAGCTGAGGGTACTGTGTCAGTGAGATGGACATAATTCTACCGATCTCAAATCTAAGAATCAACAAAATGATTTTGAGAAGATGTCTTTTTGGGCTGAATGTTACGCAGTGCTACAATAATGTTAGCTGTCAATGCACTGAACTGAAGTTATCCAGGTGTTACCCAGCACAGGGATCAATCCAACAACCTTCTTGCTGTCACATAATACCCCTGACTTAATGATTTAGAGCCAAAATGTTTAACAGGGAACTTAAGTTAGGTTTAGTGAATATAGGTATTGATATATAAAATAAAAGAGCAACATTTGTCGAAATGCATTTCAAAGGAAAGAGACCCTTTATTTACTGCTGCACATCAACCATGAAAGTTGCTGTTGTATGGGAGGTCAAAAGCACATGCCACTTCTTTCAGTGACATGTCTTACCAAGGCAATGAATTTCCCTTTGCCTCTTTATTGTAAGGACAACACAGAGTTATGCTCTCATTAATTATCAAATGTAAATAGCTTATAACTAAACCAGTCACAACAGAAGCCTGGCTTGTACATTCACTGATCTCATATTGCAAGTATGCAAATTGTCAGTTCTAAAGATTAATATTGCCAACCAAATAATCTGCCCCCTGAGCCCAGCAGCCCTATCAGTCCTGTGGAAGCCTTGCTCATACTGGGCTCTCTCCTGGAGGTTAGTAGTTGAGTGTTTAACAAGCTCGGGGGTCACAAAAAATGCTTCAATTACCATGAAAGCCAGATGCTATGTGGTTTGGGGTTTTCTAATGGAAGACAAAAACAAGCCTTCCTCTCCACAGGCTAAAAAAAAAAGCTAAATGACAAGCCAGTGCCACCGGGCTATTGACAACAAAGCAACACAATGAAGGGTATGTTGTTGGAAGAAATGTGCTCCGAGGTGTGTAATGATTTTAACTTCCACACATGTTATTGCTGTCAGCTAATACACTCAATAAGTCACATTTAAGAAAATATTGATTCATATGCAGAGGCTTCTCTGGCTGCAAGCATGAGTAAAATCAATGTCGCAGACTGGTAGAACACAAAGGCCCATTCATGGTCAAGACCCCACACTCTTATATAAGACCGCGATATGCACGCCTTTCTTGGACTGCAGTGGAAAATGTATTTTTATACACTGTGGAATAGCGCAAAGAGAAAGAATCTTAATTTGTGCATTTGTGTGTCTGTGTTAAAGTTTAATCAGGGCCAATACTCCTTATTAGCTGCAAATCATTTCTTTTAAATTATGCAGACTCCTGCCTGCTCACATTCACGAACATGTGCATTTTTAATTGTTTTGTTTTTAGAATAAGTCTCTTACCAAAGGCATTTATTTCTCATTCTGGTGCTGTCTTGCTTTTAGGATTTGACAACCTGTTGCATTTAAATGATCTTGTTGCATACAAATCCATATATATATATAAAACACACACACACACACACACACACACACACACACACATACATTCATACATACATACATACATATATACTGAACAAAAAACGCAACACTTTTGTTTTTGCTCCCATTTTTCATGAGCTGAACTCAAAGATTCAAAGACTTTTTCATGTACATTGTACATAAAAGGGTTATTATCTTAAATATTGTTCACAAATCTGTGTAAATCTGTGTTAGTGAGGACTTCTAATATAATCTATCCACCTCACAGTTGTGGCATATCAAGATGCTGATTAGACAGCATGATTATTGCACAGGTGTGCCTTAGGCTGGCCACAATAAAAGGACAGTGCAACACATCTCCTTAGAGTTGATCAGATTGTTGATTGTGGCCTCTGGGATGTTGGTCCACTCCTCTTCAATGGCTGTGTGAAGTTGCTGAATATTGGCAGGACTGCCAACTGGCTGTGTCCCAAATACAAAGAAAATTGCAAAAGTTATACCACTACATAAAAATGATAGCAAACATATTTTTACATATTACAGACCAATTTCCTTGCTGCCTCAGTTTTCAAAAATCCTAGAAAAGATTTTTAATTCTTGTCTAGAAAAATTCTTCAAAATCAAATAATTAATGAAGTCAATATGGCTTTAGAACCAAAAGAACCATCCAATGGCAATAATTGAGGCAACAAAGGAAATCACAAATGCATTCGATAGGAAAAAACTTGCAGTTGGTATATTCATGGACCTAAAAAAAGCCTTTGATACAATACATCATTTAATCCTACTAAAAAAACTAGATCAATGTGGCATTAGAGGAGTAGCTGGTAATTGGTTAAAAAGTATTAGTTATTTATCAGGGAGAGTCCAATTTGGGTCAGATTCCACCAAGGAATCTTGGCGTTGCTTGTGGTGTCCCCCAGAGGTCAGTGTTGGGTCCCAGACTGTTCAAAATTTATATTAATGATATATTTAATGTATTTAAATCACTAAAACTCATATTGTTTGCAGATGACACAAACATGTTTTTATAGTAGTGACAATTATAATGGACTTAAATAAGATGAAAACAATAAAATAATAATAAATAAAATTCAGATCCACAAATAAAGATAGATGGTGTCCAAATTGAAAATATATTTGAGAATACATTTCTAGGAATTATATTGGACGATAAATTATCATGGAACGCCCACATCAGATATGTAAGAACAAAGACTTCCAAAACCCTCTCAATCATAAATAAAGTAAAACAGTTCCTTGATCATAATGCACTCTGTACAGTATACTTCTCCTTCGTACTCCCATAGTTCACCTATTGTATTGAAGTGCGGGGAAACAATTCTCAATGTTCAATACAACCACTATTCATATTACAATAAAGAGTAAAACGGATCATACACAAGTTTGGATTTTTAGAACACAGTAACAATCTATTTATTCGTTCAAAACTTCATTCAAAAAATCCATGACCTTGTGAAATATTATACAGTAGAAATTGTATTCAAAGCATACAATAAGTTATTACCAAGCAACATACAAACATTTTTCACTGTTAGACAGAGAACTCACAGTCTGAGAGGATATGGAAGTTTTACATTATCGAAGGTGAGAACCACTCGTGAGAGTTTTTGTGTGTCTGTATTTTGTCTGCTTTAAGTAGTTTCCACTAATTGTGAAAGGTTTGAGAATCACTGTTAGGGTATTGCACCATTGCAAAACAACTTTCTGACAGCAAAATGTCGCTTTCCATATCTACTACAGGGCAACAGTGCTCTTATAACAGGAAAGCTGTGAAAACTGGGGAGGAGAGTATTTAAATGAGGCTTGCAGCATAATTTCCTCAGCTTTAACTTTTGTGCAGCTAAACTTGAGATGTACCAAGTGACCAATGCCTGAGGATTCATTTCATTCACTCTCATTTAAGGCATAAATAGAAATAACTGTAGAAATGTTTTTTTACTGCTAATATTAGAAGAAAATAAAAGAGTTTGAGTCCAGACAGCATCTCTTGATTGATCCACAAGGGGAGACTGTTACGCCCCTGTGTTTCTGCAATAACTCACTGGGCTGTTGATCTTTTGTAAAGCATCTCTTTATATTCGACACTAATTCACATAATCTCCAAATGTGTAGTAGTAGTGTCCAACTAAGCTCCATTTGAGGTTATAAATGTGAGTATATTATATCAAAGATTGGGACCCGGAGCATTACACAAAACATGTGTTAGTGACAGTTTAGGTAAAAGCTATCACTCTTTAAACACAGTTATCATTCTTACTCCTACCTGACCTCCAAGCTTAAATTATAAGTAATACACATCTCTAACAACTGCTATGTTGGGACCATATTCCTTTAAAATACAACCAGTGTTTTCTTTGGGACATGTTGCTCCTAAGCCACTCCCTTTAAGTCAGCCAGCTTGAATAATCTGTTGTAAAAGCCAAACATGTACGCCCCTGGGAGCCTGCCATGAGTTATAGCCTGGCCTCTGTCACCACGTGTACAACGCAGCTAATCGTGTGATAACCTCAAGTGGCACTGTGTGATCTTAAAGCAGGTTCTTAGTAAGTCCACCTTCCTGGGCCTGTCCTCAGAGCTGTTTTGCATTAGTCCTTCAACAACTTAATACTTCAGTAGAGCAAGCGTTGTGAAAAGCAGCCCGGCGGTCCTCGGGGAGTGGCTTCAACATGGAGTGAATTAATAACCTGCCCCTGTGCACCGTCGATCCATCGCTCAGCTGTGTTATCCCTCGGTCTGCGTGGCCCATTCTTAGCCTTGAAAAAGAAGAGGAGCCCCCAGAGGACAAAGGGGTGGGAGCGCACATTTATAAAATTGCCTCTGCTGGAAAAAGCCTGTTTGATTATTCTGGAGATGCACCTGCTCTTAACCTCATTTCTTTTACCATCTGCCTGAGGTTTTTAAGTTAACTACAACAATCATGTGTCATTATGCCCCCGTTGTATCCCACCTCCTTTTTACACCTGGCTCTTCTATATTCATTTCACTCTGAAGAATGTTTGTGCTCCGGGGTATGATTTTTAGATAAATGAAAGTGTAAATGTTTAAATATACATAGATTTTTCTCCTCCTAAGTCTGATACATACACCGCAAAAACAAAATGATGTGATTTTGTTCTGGCAGCCCTGGTTTAGGAGTTGTCACAGCTTGTTCTCGACACATAAGCTCAGCAGAACTTTTCTCTTGTGTGGTGTCCGACAACTGTTGGGTGATTGGTCAGAAATTTGAAGTGGGCGTGGCTACAGCGGAGAAGCGGACACGTTACTGTTACTGCTTCTCCATTGATGCGAAAGGTTAAATACGTTTTTTTTAAGTTTGACAAAAAGATTGTTTTGAGGATCAGCTGGCTGAGGTGGTGAGAAAGTATGAACATCTACATAATACCGCGCTTATGAGTGAATTAAGTGAATGCTTAGTTAGCACTTAGTGGCGTGTGCGGCAGTGGGCAGGTCCTCTGAGGACTCCCCAGGAGTTTTGCTCTTGCGTTTCTTGTGAAGTATGAAATAAAGAATGAAATTTGTTCTTGTTCTTGCCACCTCAAGAACAAGATCAGCCTTTAGTGGTACAGTACAGTTAAGTTAAGTTTGGTACAACTTGGAACAGCTCGAAGTAGTGAGTGTTGCCATGGATAATGAGCCATACTAAATGTTTCTTTACAATACAATACAGTACAATACAATACAATATAAATTTGTCACAGATTCTTCTGTGAGGTCAGGTTAACGATTGCTGGAAAAAAAAGTAGCCAATTATCTTAACGTGAAAAGAACTTGGTGGGAACAAGTTTGTCTAAGGTTTTTTGCCTGAGTCAGCATACTCAGCTTTTATTAGGGGATCTACTATCTTGGGAACCTTATTATATACAGGACAATTGAAACACAAAAAAAAAAAAAAAAAAAAACTGACACATTTAACTTGTGTACCACTTTGTGGAAACCGGACTAAAGTTTTCTTTTGAGAAATGTGTTAAATTAAAAATACAAGTAATTATTTTGTAATTACAAGCATAGTTAATGTTGAACGTTGTGTCTACAGATAGTAAGGGTGGGCCAGGCTTTAAAATCCGGTTTAAATGAGAGAGTTGTTAACTGAGCTCAGTGCTGTCTCCACTGACGTTCTGCACAGTCCAATAAGCTCGCTCTCTGAAGGAACACTTTACTAAATGGGATTTCCATGTTTGAGGAAGTTTATGCTCTTCTCAGCTCTGTTCATGTCAGAGTCACCATGTTGTTTCACTCTTCTGCATCCAGTCCCTAACTGTTGGACATCACTGTTGTCATGTCACATCTTTAGTAGCAAAAATGTCACAAAATTGAAGCTATTACTGCAGACACCGACCAGTCACAACATTGTGAAAATTGTGACTTATTAACAATGTTCAAGAGTGATGAATTTTACCTGAAAATATTTTCTTTATTGGTCTAGAACAATCTCAGCTAAAAGACACTCTTAATATTTATTCTTACGAGCTCTAAAGCAGCACTGTTTAGTTTTCTGTAAACAGTCCCATTGTTTGTAAAGACAAAGTAAAGTAAATTTCTTCTCATTTCATTCAAATGAGTGAAGTTTTTACAAAGTGCATTTAAAGTGTATTCATTCATGTCACTAAAGCTATAGTTTTGTATATGTTTTTAACACAAAGTAATTGATCAAGGTAATGGCATATATGCAATGGATGAACAAAAACTAAACCACTTCAGTGTCATAGTGGTCATAATGTTTAGGCTGATCATTGGGGTTGATCTCTCAGCATTGGATTCCACAGAATCACAAGCGAACTGCAGTGGTATATTTGTGCATTACACACTACACATAATACATAATGTCAAAATATTCCTCCCAGTGCCCATTTTCCCAAATACTCCAGTGACTTATTTACTGTTAGAATATTTTCAATGAGCATGTGGTGCATTCAGACTCACTCAATAAACTGAGTAAAAAACATGAAAGCACAGGTTTTGGAGTGATGACATTGGAGCTCTGGAGCAGGGCATCAATTATTTAAGGTGTTGGGATGTTGACATATCTCACTGACTAAGTCTAAATTGAGTAAAAGTAAGCAAAATACAGTCATTAAACATCACTAACATTTGTCAAGCGTTAACACTGTTCTGGATTTATGTTGGTTCCTATTAAGCTCCAGTCTGTGGACACATCTGCTCATACATTTAAAACTCAAAGAAAAATAAAATAAAAGAAGCCATTTAATACATTGCTCAGGTTTTTTTCACCATGTTACTTCAACGTGTGTGGAATGTTCTAATGATCAGCTATTTGATGAAGGGCAGACAAGAAGTACCCATTCATAATTTGCCTTGTTGTAAAGGTCCATGCAAGGAATGGCTAGTTGTCAAGACTCAATGTCACTAGTCCTTTTCTTCGAAATCAAACCGCTCCTGCAGTAAGTGCACTGAATTCTAGTCACCAGACCAATGGTTCTCAAGGTGTGGTACGGGTGGTGATACTCTGGCTTAAGAATCTCTGATAACTACAAAATGTAAGACCACTGATTCTATAATAACACTTCACTATACCACTAAATGTTTGGCCTCTTAAAAAGCGGTGGGAATCAAAATGTCATTTCAAAGAAGCAGCACAGGAAACAAAATTAATTTCATAATATTATTGTAGATAGATAGGCATGTATTTATATTAATCTTAAAATAGAATAGATCTGTATCGGAGTCGCATGTTATTGCAGAAAGGTGGTACTTAGAAAGACAGGTTAGCCTGGCCAGCCAGACTGCTTTCTCATTGTATTACATACAGAGAAATCGGTCTGGTAGTGCGGGGTTTGAAAAGGCGGTCACGGTGGAACCATGAGCAGAAATAACGTTATCTGAGTAAACCAATCAGAGAAACCATGAATGTGACGTAAGGAAGGAGACCATCCGATTCCAGTTGTGAACAAACCACAGTGTACACCAGCATGGCTAAAGAGAGAAGATGCTTCAGTGATGGTGAATGACTTCTGTTGTTTTTGTCAGAAAATCTGAGGACACAGGGTGTAATATCAAGTTCAGTGCTTATTTTTGATCATAGTAAGCTACCTAAACCTGAATACTGTTTTGGTTGAAAAAATTCTTGCGCTCAAGATGACGCGAAAACAGAATCCAGCCTCCCTCAATATGATTGGCCGGAAAGAAAGAGCTGGAGCAGAATACGGAGCAGATTGGATAATCCCAGACTGACTTTCTCTGAATTTAATACAATAAGAAAGCTGTCTGGCTGACCAGGCTATTACATGGTGTGAAGAGTTTGAGAACCACTGCACTAAACCACTAGGGAGACAGGCAGCCCACTTGTGCTCCAAATACCTTTTTGGCGGGCAACACTCTTTACACAAATCTCTATGTTTTAGCCCAAGGCCTTGTAATTGTATCATTTTTATTTTATTGTACTTTTTTTTTTTTTTAACCAATGAAAAACCCCATACTAGATTCCCATTCTGAGACTGGAACTACTGGAGACCTAACTTAAATGTTACAACTGTTCCTTGGTATGTGGTCACGTGGTCTTAACCTGCTAGTGGTCCTGGTCCTAATATGGTCATGGTCCTCAATAGTCTTTGAAACCTCTCATCTAGTCTCCAACCTCTTAATTTATAGTAAATCCAGCTTGTCATACAAAAAGCTTCTTAAACATAACAATAAGTCCCTCACAATGAGCTTCTTGGGCTCTCAGTTGAACACAAAGCTGCTGTTAATCTTCATCAATCAGCTGCTTGTTACTGTCCACAATCAGCCCTTAGATACTTGGCAGTTGTGTTGTTATGCCTCTGAAGACTGTACATTTCCTGTACACACTGAGCAGTCTGCCGTCCCTCCGGTGATGAATATGAGCCGAGACTGAGTCACATTGTCTTCCCAGAGGTTCAATGATTTTATAATTGAGCTGCTCTCGTGTTGCCTTCATAATGGAAAGTGTCAGTTTGATCAAGCCATGGGCACACCTGCTGCTAATGTGTTTGTGTGTCAATCAGTGGCTCAGCTGATTGCCAACGGGGGTCCGCAGTCTTTCTGTGGCGCCCCCGACGGTTGGCCATTAACTGAATACATCTGATTTGACCCGATTCTGGGTTTGTTCCAATGTAATTACTCAATCCTGAAGAAAAGGGCTTATCAAAGAAGTGAATTATTAAGGTCCAGTTTAGCTATAAGACTGCCCTCAGGGAGCGCACACCTGAGCGAGGGCATCTCAGAAAAACAGACAAAGCCACAACAACAAAGAAATGAATTGATAATGCAGCCCTCAGCAGCGCTACTGTACTGCCATATGTGCTTGAGCCGCCTGTGGGAACCGACATGGGGGCTCTGAAGCCTAAAATAGAGTCGGCCCCGTATAATAACCAAAACCACACAGTGCAGTTGGATGTAACACAAAAAGCCATAGTCGAATTTCCTCTCAGATCGTTCCGTGTTCCAGAGCTGACACGTTGTGCTTTGCTGCTCCATCACAGAGGAACTGGTGTGGAACTCTGATAACAGCAAACACAACTGGGCCTGACACAACACTGGTGCTGTCACATGAAATAACACACGCCGACAGAGCACATGGCTGACAGCTGTCATGGAGGGTTTGAAGAGGAAAGTGTAGCCTGCTTTGCAACATTTAGCCAGAGGTGGGTAGAGGAGTCAAAAACTGTGTTAACGCAATGTTTGTTCGAATAGAAATGACAGCTAATAAGAATAACTGTGTGTTTGGGGTTAACACTAGAACTCCCAGAGCCGTCATTTTGACGGTTTTCAAATTTTGCCGTCTAATTACTCAGGTTATATAGATCTAAGATATTCCCAGCATCTTGACTTTTCCTGTATATGTATATATACTATCTATATTTCTATGCTGATTTTTCAATGTAATAAAATAAATAAATAGAGAAGTGAATGATTCTACCTTTATCTCCCGCAGCCGTCAATTTGACAGCTCTATTAATTACAATGTAATTTTTTCCCGCAGAGCGCTAGTGGCGCCACCGTTGCCTAGCAACCAACATCAACAAATAGAGGTTACGCTATACCAAATAAGCTTTTTTGTTAAAGGTGGAATAGAAGATGTTTTTGTATACATGTTTTGTTATATTTTTATAAATTTGTTTTTACTTGCATATAAGACATCAGAAAATAAGAGGTCTTGAAAAATAAATTGGCTAACTCTGGTCTTTCTGTGAGGAATCTGCATTTCCTCCCCGTGTCACCGTGGGTTCTCTCCGGGATCTCCGGCTTCCTCCCACCGCCCAAAGATGTGTAGGTGAATTGGTGACTCTAAAGTGCCCCTAGTGGATGAATGTGAGAGTGAATGGTTGTCTGTCAATGTCTGCGTCTAAGTGTCAGCCCTGCGACGAACTGGCCACTGTCCAGGGTGTACCCCGCCTAAGGCCCAAAGCTGTTAAATAGGCTCCAGCCACCCGCGACCCCACGAGTGGGAAAAAGCGGTAGAAGATGAATGAAAGATGAATGAATACATGTCAATTGTAGAAGTGGTGGTGCCTTAAAAACATTAACCAATTAACCAATGTTCTATTGGTCAATCAGCCTGTCAATCACTCCTGCTACGTGAGGCCGGAAGCGTGCGCGTTCACGTATTCTGTTTACAGCTGCTTTTGTGTTGCTACCGTTAAACAGCCTCACTGTGCAGCTTCACTGTCAGGCACAGACTGCTCCTTCGTGCAGCTCCATTGTCAGGACCACATAGTCATTTATTTCCCTTTTTTTCTTTTTTCTTTTTCTCTTTATTTATTTGTGTAGATGGGGGACACTCTGTTTAACTAGCGTTAGCTCCATCCGTTAGCTTTAGTTTGTTCATCTAGCTACTCCTCGTTAGCTTCAGGCTACATTTATATCTAGTTAATATTTTTTGTCGTTAGCAAGGTTTTACACAATGGCTGCGAAGAACACTGATGAAGGTAACTGTAAAAGAAAGACTATGTTTGAGGTGGCTGCGAAAAGGAAAAAGATGGCAGATGAAAGAAACAAAACCAGAGTTGTTCTTGGTGCATCGTCTGAGCGATAGCGAGCACTGAAGGCACAGCGAGGAATACACTGCTCGACAGGTAAGTTTTAGGCTCAATGTTTTGTTGTCATATTAAAAACTGCTATAGTGGGAGTATTATCTGTTTGTGACATTGTATGGAGAGAATCGATGCCAGTCAGCTGTGAAGCGCCGTCTGTTAGTGTGTTGTTTTGGAGGCAGGACCTCGGAAAGAACTGTGAAACGAGTTGGCTGGTCTTGCGCATGCGCATTATTCAAAAACTGGCTAACAGTCGCTGCTGTCTGAATGTTCGCAAACATCTTCTATTCCACTTTTAAAAATGGCTGCTTTTATTAGAAATTTACCTGTGGAAGAAGCCCTAATAATTAAAGTAAGCTTTTAGTCCTTTTATAATAAGCCTATTAAAGAGTCATTTCAGACGAAGACTACGGTACTGCCCATTGCATTCCAATGGCCACAATGCTAACCGTCAAATTGACGGCATCGGGAGTTCTAGTAGTTTTAGAATCCTGGTAGTCCTAGTGTTAAAAGGCTACTTGAGCACTTAATGGTAAAAAAATAATATTACCAAGTGTATAAAGTCAATTGTAAAATGAATATCATTAGTTATTGCTGATTGAAGAGAGAGGGTCCTGAGTTTGCCAGGGCACCTTGGTGGCTCACCTGGTAGAGAACCACAATGTGAAACATCACATGCTCCAGTTTCTGTTTAAGTTGTTCATAAATGAAACATGAAAAAGGCTTGTTCATCTCATCTAACAGCGCATGGTTTGGGCGGGGTTTTCTGCTCTACCGTGAGTGTCTCCTCCTCATCTCTCCTACAGACGGTTCCTCCTCTCCTTGCTCCTCGGAGCAGCGCTAATAGCATTGGGACAGTGGTAAATATGGCTCACGAAAAACATGCGGTGCAAGCGAGGAGTCGAGATACACAATTAGCCAAATGAGACCCACCCTGTGCAACCTGCGTGAAGTGCTTTGAAAAAAAAGTCTAAAACTGGGGTGAATATGTTCACCCATTTCCAATGAGTGAAGTTTGTTGTAATAAATGTTTTATGATAAAAACTTGAGTTAATCTGGTGTCCGGTGGCTCACTTGGTAGAGCACATACCACATACTCGAGTGCCCTGGGTTACAAAAATACATATTAGAAAGAAAAGTAGTTGTGAATGCAGAGAAGTCTAAAAAAGTGAATTAGTTAAATTTACTTATTACCCAAGACATATTCTAGTAAAACCCTTTCTTACAAGTAAATCTAATGCAAAAAGTTGAGTAAAGAGTAAAGTTACAAGCCACCTCTGCCTTTAGTTGAAAACCTAAATATTAATTGCTTTTTAGTACCAGTGTGAACAGATTGCGACGTATCTCCAAATGACTTTGACCTTCTCTGAAGCTCATAGACTGATGAGGACTTGTTTTTTTTTAAACTTAAAATGCCTCCCTTTAGTTCCCCTTTCAGCAATAAAAGTGTTTTTATTGAAGGTCTTTGGTGTTAACTCAGAATATGAGGATGTGTGTTTTCTGATCTCTGGATGATACTTCATGTCAAAAATATTTTATATGGCAAATTACCACCATACTGATTTAAACACAGTCACAAAAATTACCACAGATTTTTCTAAATCTGACAAATACAGGTCTAATTATATTCCTGAGACCACATGTAATCAGGTATATAAGGTCAGATGTGGAAGTCAGTAAGGGGAGGCCAAGTAAATGGCAAAAAGCTTGCTTAGAGGCTGCCTTGTGGTAAAAAAAAAAAAATGTGACTTGCAAGATTCAAAAAGAAGAAGAAGAGTTGTTGTGCATACAGTTGGACAAAAAGATTGAACAAGAAATCTGCCAAAATATAAAGATAAGTAAGCTCAACAGCTCACATATTGTGAAGTGTTTCTTTACTCAATGTCAGTCATACAAATGAACAGATGTGAACAGTCTGTGCAGAATGACTATGGCCCTGTACAGTGTGTAGTGTCATGACAGGAAGTGCTGGGGATAAAACAATAACCTCTTGTTTTTGCAGGGACAAATACTTAACAACATTGTCTTTATTTAGAAGGTGTTACAGGATCTTAACCAGACCAGGAGGAGTTCTGAGTCACAGGAGATCTCACTCTGGGACCAGAGCCTTGGAAATCCTCTTTTAGACCAAGCTCTCATCCCCTATAGGGGCAATTATTTCAGACGCATTGTGCCTTTTGGTTACACTTTTACCTCATACATGTGCATTCCTAACCTACATACACATATACACATACATTTTATCCAAATAAGAAAAATCTTTCGATTAGCAGTGATTGTGGTTATTTTGCTGGTGTCTGCAGATACACTTGTCAATACATTTCAGCTTTACCAGATGATTGGTACTAGGTTAAAATCTATAAAAACATGAAGAAGAAAGACAGATGAGACAATTACTGTTTCTTAAGTGGAGTCCTAATCAAGGCTCTTGAAATCATGTTCACCAAATGCAGAACCACTTTTGTTGAATTACTGCCCGTTGAGCAAATGGTGTGTCATTACTCACTGAGCAACAATTTATTAAAAATCCAGATAAAATCCCATTAAAATCTAGGCCAGTCATTATTATTATTAGTGGCTCTTCATATTACCATTCACCAGTGCAGGCCTCACTCAGAAATGAACTAGTGTAAAGGTGCATAAAGGATGACACACTGTTTGTACTGTATTTACCACTTTAAAGGCATGATACACAGCAACTTGTTTGAACAAACCTGCCCATGATCGTGTCTCCTTTTTACTGCTCATCACTGAATACAAGTGTGAATGGAAAAAGAATAGAATAGTAAAATACACTTAAAGGGCACTTGGTTGACAGATGCATTCTCCACCACATTGTTCAAGAGAGATATTGGTGTGTAATCAAAGGGTTCATTCGATTAAATAAGTGATGTTAGCCATGTCTCTACCTGTACATCTCCTCCCATTCCCTTTAATAATGGACCTGACAATAGATCCTAACATTTGTTCAGTCTGTCCTGGAGAACAACTCTGACAGCATCACATTCATTTGTCTTGGTCCATTCTAGGAAACAGCCCTCAATTTAATCCACAACATGGCAGAAACAAGCAGATTCCCTTGATGTTACCTGGTCTTGAAGCAGGAAATTGCCAGTTTGTTTGTTTGGGTTTTTTTTTCAGGTCTTTTTTACACATGAGCCCTTTTAGGTATGCATAGGGCCTAAGTTTTGTCTTGGTGTCACACTCTCACATTGATTTATAATATTACACTGTATGGGCACTGTACTTTGAGTTCAGATTAGTCTCTAATTGGACAACAACAAAAATCACATAGATGGTTATTAAAAAGCTATTGCGAGAGATTACGTTAGTGAGGCGCTCTACCACACCAAGCATATAATAAAGAAAAAAGACCAATACACTGGACCCTTGCCGAATTGAATTTGTACAAAATATGCTAAAGTGACCTTACCGTTTCAGAAGACATATTCTTTCTTTCAGACTTGTTGTCTTAAATGTCTGAACAAAGATGGCGGCTGCGAACAGTGAAGTTGCAAAGAGGTGGCTGTGCGCGCTGTTTTAATTTAAACTTGTGTCCATGTGAAACAGGCAGAGTTGGCACTATTGGACGGGTTATGTTAAAACAAAGAAACCAAATAGAGGATTTCAGCTTTATACAGAAAATTAAAGCCTTTCTTGTATAAACATGTATAAACCTATAAAATGACTTTATAGGATATCGCTTCACAGTTTTGCATGTCAAAGTTTAATGCTCAATGTATATTTGCTCCAGTCAGTTGTGCAGGTTTTTTTTTTTTTCTGTCACCACATGTGTAGCTCATTTCTCGTCTTATTCTCACTCTATTTGTCAGTAGGGCTGTGTTTCTATCTTCTATTAGCATCCTTTCCTGTTACGGAGGAGTTTAGCTATTCAACGTAAGTTTCCATTGAAATCTATCTCTTGAGAAAGTGAAACTGAGAGTTAAACCCATAATCCAGCTTCAGAGAACAGGGTCCATCCTCTTTGGATTGTGCTGCTGTCTAATTTATACATGTATGCATAAATTATGGTTCAGAAATCTGGCCAATCTGCTGTTGCCATACAAGCCCAGGAGGTGCTTAAGATCGGAGTTAAATGGACTGTTTGTGCAGCCCAGAGTTAAGACCACACTGGGAGAATATAACCCTAAAGATACACAGTCAAAGTATTTAAATGTAGTTGAAGACCTTGTTATTTATAAATGCTTGTAACTTCTAAAACTGTGTTTGCTTTGTTGTGCTCTTTTAAGTGAGATATTGTTCTATAAATAAAACTGCCTTGCCTTGGTTGGAAAAATAATTTCTAGTATAGAACCATAGATCGCTGAAAAACATGGTATGTGAAAAAGCCAGTAAAATGCAACTTTACGGTGCTGCCACAAAACAGGTGTCATGGCAACGGGAGCTAGCTATGTTATATATATATCCTTTGTTAAGGCCAGAGAACATGTCCAATAATATGTTCTTTCTAATTATGTCATTTTAAAAGAGAGTTTTTAAGGGAGAAACAGTGTGATTCATCTAAACGTGAGCAGCTCATTTGCATAGAGAATGACAGTAGGAAGTGTACTCGAGCATTTGAACCGGCGCAGAGTGCATTGTGCCCGCAGCACATTCACTCAGCCTCAGTGTCTGCTCTGAATAAATCATCGTCAGAGCACATCTGGCTCCTCAGAGAGAAACGTGAAGAAACCCAGAGATAGCACCAGAGAAGAGGCAGGGATTGTGAGTGAAGAGATAAAATGGTAAGAGCAGTGGAGGAAAAGAGGAAGGAGTCAACTAACAACCTATGATCCTATGATCCTTCACTTACTATCTTCAGATATTCCTCAGGATGGAGCAAATCAACGAATAACTGTTATTAAATTGTTATTTTCTTGCTGGATAGATGGGACATGTTGGGGTGGTGGAGTGGTTCAAAACACAGAGGGGAACTCCTTGTTTTTAGAAGTCATGTTATCATAAAATAGAAACTGAATTTGAAGCTTTTTAAAAAGTTTACTTAAAAAGAAATGTCAGCCCTGTGATCAACTGTCCATTATCCAAGGTGTACCCACCTAAGGCCCAAAGTTGCTGAGATAGGCTCCAGTCACCTGTGACCCCCAACGGAAATAATGGATGGACACTCTGCCATATAGGAGACTCTCTCTTTCTTTTGGCCTATGTTTTAATGCCACCATAGACAGTAGAAGGTGAAATGGGCTAATTTAAAAATGTATATGTCATATCTCAGCAGTAGGACCCATTATTCCATTTTTTCCATCATAACTATGTCTCATAGTAAAACGTATTCAAGTAAAAGATCATTTGTAAGGTGGATGCATTATGTATATATAGAGAAAAGTTTATGTTAGCAGATTACTTTATGAATCATTCTTTTGTATCATTCTTTTGTAGTTCATTTTGAGGCTTTACTACTACTGTCCCATAACTGTCATCTTCGTGACAAAAAAGGCTAAATCATCTTGGAATAAACACATAGAAAGTTTGTTGAGATAGACCCATCAGTGTCTGACAAAATAATGGCAAATGACAGTAATAAAGAAGTCGTTTTTTAACATCTTTTTAAACATGTCCTGTTGTTTTTGTCGCCACTGCTATTGCATATTAAGACTGCTGTAGATGGCCATTAACATTCATTTATTTTGGGCCTACTGACTTAGAAAAAAACGGCCTGCAGCCAGTCAAAGTTGTTGAAAACCTGGTGTAGAGTCTTCCAAGAAAAACTCACAGAGGAGAATGGGTGTGCTTGGTGCAACCTGTGTGCTTGGACAAAGACAACTGAGTAGAGAGAAGATAAATGGATGAATTGTTAGCAGGTTCTGAGAAACCAACAGTGTTTTTACCTCTAGCTAAGAGCTCAGTGATGAAGTAGAGAAAGTTGGTCATGTTATTTCTAGTAAAACAGCATTAGCATCAAAGATATACTGTGAGGGTGAGTTCATGAAAACATACATGCCTTTTTCCATCATTAGCCTTTTTTGGTTGTGACTGATAAGAGCACTGACATCATAATGTAATTCTGTCTTTACATTAAAAAAGGGGTAAAATGTTGTTGTTGTTGTTGTTATCTATAGGTTATTATGTTATTATTTTACTGATCCGGCCCACTTCAGATCAAATTGGGCTGAACTAAAATGAGTTTGACACCCCTGCTGTCCTAATCATTTTCATATTCGTTTATTAGTATCTGGAAACAACAATAGGTGGCCTTTAAATACATGTGTGTTCTATCTGAAATGTAACATTATAAATGCAGTATTTAGTTCACCTAAAACAGTTTGTACTTAATGGTAATGCACCTTTGAAATGGGAGGCTATAAAGAAATGGTGGATGCTCTGCCTTTATACATATTCCATAGGATGCTCTTAAATGGCCTTCCCCCTGAGCAGAAAATCGACTTCTTATTCCAAGACTGTGCCGCAGAACAGACCAGTGGGAGAGATAAACACACGCGACACACTTGTATAACGCGCCCATGGTGTGCACTCACAGGCCGTGCACAGTCGATCCTTCCAGTGTAATTACCTGTCGGAGACCATTCGTAAAAGAGCACTCTAATGAAAATACAAAACTGCCGGATTCCGAGCCGCGCCAACCCTCTCCTGTTTGTCACTGTGAGCATGTACTTAAGAGGGACAGATGGGAGTCAAAGTGAGGCAGTAATTGGATGAACAAAATACTGAAAAGACAGCATTAAAAAGCTAGTTGTGAATGAAAAATATGAATACAAAGTCTTGATATAAGCTGCAAATGAGAGCCTTGAGCGAAATGTGGCTCTCACAGAAACCTGCAGGCTTTCATCACCTGGAAATAATCTACACTCGGGTCAGAGTCAAACAGTGAGGGTCAGAGCTTGTCCAATAACCATACGAGGTTTGCATAATATTTATAAATGTGACTCCATAAATGTACTTAGGCACACTATTAAGAAAAAAGGTATGTGTAGTAATTTTTACACTTCTGTTTTTAACATTTAGTTATTATACATGAAAAAGAAAAGAAAATTTATTTGCATTAATAAATTTCGGTGTACATCCAACTCAAGGAGCAATATTTGTATCTGCTCCACCTCAGACACTACATTTAATAGTTTACAGGACATATTTATTCTTCAGGGCTAATACAAAGACACATGTCAGACACACACACAAACAAAAATAAGAATGAATGGGCAGATAAAACCAGTGCAAATGTGTGTAAAATGTGTGATCACATATGAATATATTGAAAAAAATTGTCATGAGTAAAGTAGGTCATGAGCAGCACAAAAGAGGGGTCAAAGGTCAAATCATTGACAATCCTTTGATGAATTATTTTTTTTAAGATATAAAAAGTAATAGATATTTTATATATATATAACTGTTGAATACATTGACATCTCCTGACTAGTTCCTCCAAAACTTCCCAAAGTGGCTCAACAATATTCAGATGTTAAACTTCACTTTCATGTTCAACCACTCTGTCACC
Organism: Rhyacichthys aspro; assembly: GCA_036850595.1. NCBI lineage: Eukaryota > Metazoa > Chordata > Actinopteri > Gobiiformes > Rhyacichthyidae > Rhyacichthys > Rhyacichthys aspro. The sequence continues at coordinate 2,825,421 of CM072157.1, forward strand.
AGTATTGCTGTGTGTATTGGTGCATTATCATTCTGATACACGGCACCACCTTCAGGGTACAATGTTTGAACCACTGGATGCATATGATCCTTCAGAATGGTTCCATAGTCCTTGGCAGTGATGTGCCCATCAAACACAAGTATTGAGCCTACTAAAATACCTTGATATTGCAGCCCAAACCATTCTGTGGCTCTTCATACACCACAAAGACTTGCTGTTCTGGTCACAGATGCGCTACAACAATTTGTCCTCTTTTGAAGTCTGATATGTCTCCCATTATGTTGTAAGCATTGCAATATTAAATGTACAGCTGTGCTATTGCTTTTAGTTAATTCAGCGTTCAGACTCTGTTCTTATTTGGCGGAATGTGTATCAGTGAAGATTGGCCACCAGGCTGCAGAAATATAGCCATTAACCCTCCAACACTATATTGTTCAGTGTTTCAGTTTCATTATCCAACCCCTGTAAATACTTCCTCTGTTTTATGGGTATTCATTGATTTAGCATTGACAAGAGGTGTAGACCAACAGCCCTGATTTGAGAGCCAGCATGTGATTGGCCAAAGCTTGTTTGAGATCAAAAGGCTGTTGATCGTACAGCCTTCCCGTAAATTATAGAAAAAAATCACATACCCTCTGTTTATGTGGAACAATCTGGGTTGAGAGAAAACACATAATGGAGCTGATTGCTTTAGCATGATCAAAGCAGCCTCGAGCTAACATCCAGTTAAGCCCCGGTTAAATACAGCTGTGTACTCTCGCCTCTGCCACTGAATCCTTCATTAGGACTTTTCCAGGCACAAAATCACCAGCTTTGACTCTGTCTGCACTAAGTGGACGCATTCAGCTCATTTACATACCTCTAAGCAAAGAAGGAAATTATATTATGCAAACTTTAATGTAAATTTCCTCACATTTACCTCAGAACCGCAGCAGCCGAGAGCCAAAAGAGTCTCTCAGCCAGACGGCACACAAAAACAGTGAAGTGCTTTGAATAATAAGTCCAAATAGTCGTTGTATTCTGTTATGTCTGCTTCTGTTTTTGTCTGCTCTTCTGCCCTGCAGCCTGTAGTCACTGCTCTATTCTCACCTGTCCATTACGCTTAGTCATAGTTGTATTTTTACTTCATTGGCCTTGTTCCCTGGTGCGCCACTTGCCCCTTTGTTTCCCTCTGCAGCTTACAAGGTATGGTCTAACTGTCTTAAAGGAAAAGCCCCTATTATCTGCATTTGCCTTTATAGAGCTGGCATTACCAAGACACAATCATTTGAATGAAAGTCAAAGGGGAGCAGAAGCTACCGTTTGATTCCTTTAATATCATGCTTGTCATCTTTATGTGTTGTTTGTTGCTTTTAAAGATAACATTTGACATACAGACAATCACTGCTTACAATGTGTTTACCTATTTTCATGGTGGAGATAAAAGAATGTTTTTCAAGTGTCTAATTTGGCTTTTTTTTCTTTTCTTTTTTTTAAATCTATATTTGTGTGCTGTATAGTTTGGCATTTTTTAAATCTACTTTTTATATTAAAGCGTTTTGGAGAATAGAAAAGTATCTGCACTTATTCCAGTGCTTTTTTCTATTTTATTTATTTTTATTTTATACTATACAATTGATTTTATTTTCAATATTATCTTGAGCATTCATTTGTGTTTCATGTGGTTCAGAAAACAGACTTGTAGCAGCTGCTTGTTGAAATCTGCAGATCTTTCAGGCATAGTCTTAGGATTGGTTTAACTCAGACGACATCACAAAACATGTTTTTGGTGCAAATATGATGCTTTCCATGTCCACATGACAGTTTAGTGCAAGAAAGGCATGGTCATAGATGATTTGTGACTGTCCTCATTGTTCATTTATTTGTGGAAGTTCCCTTTTACTACTGCAAATACTCTGGAGAAGCGTACATTACTGCACACAGCCTAATTCCCAAGGTTTTTGAATTGCAAAAGTGGTGAATAATGCCCACAATTTTATGCCAAAAAAAGCCATGCCCAACCACAATTTTTGCAAAAGTCATACATGAATATTATTGGCCATCTTCTTCGATTTTATCTGTTTTGATGACAATTAAAGTAGCTGCCAACTATTTAAAATTTTTGTTCTTATTTATTTATTAGTTGCTGCAGGGAAAATGATGGTCCGTGCGGTCTCTGAAGGGGTGTTGCTTGTGTCATTTGAAAGAAAAAGGTTGTTATGGGGCCAAAAAGAAAATAAATGTGACAATAATAAATTAAAAATTGATTAATAAGGAGGTTACACACATTTTAACCAATGGGAAGACATATTGGAGTCTTTAAGCACTTATACTTCACAATGGCAAAAGACAGCAATAGGAATTTTCCATGTTCTGCAAATGGGTCTGCTACAAGAAGAAAGCTAGTTGGGAGGGCTTGCTATTTTTGTTTTTTTTACAATTGATTTACTTCTCTGTTGTCGACAAAATACCAGGGTACAGAGGGAAAAGAGGAGTGGGGTGGAAACTAAAAGGAGCAGCAAGGTATTTTTCTGAGTTAAAAATAACACTATAATCATGTTAAATTACTTTAATTGCTTATGCCTCCACAAGACCTCATCACTGCGGGAGGGGACCTTTGCTGGTTGCAGTCGCAAAGGTGATCAGGCTTTCGATGTTCAGGCTCCCTCCCTGTGGAACTCTCTGTTACAGGAGTTAAAGCAGGACCAATCTCTTACAGAAAATGTTGCTGTTTAGAAAACCATTTGGTATCACCAGATTTTATTGATCTTAGATATGCTGACCTTATGCAACAAATGTTTTTTTTATTTTATTTTCAAATGTTACCTTACATTGTATTTGACTAAACTGTCATGTGATGCAAATGTTTTTGTTTCAAAGTGAGCCCAGACGTGAAAACAAACTAGAAAATTCGGAAAGAGTTGAATCTGATTATTTACCTTTACATGGTGTTTTGAAAAAAGCCCAAACCTGAAAATTCAAACATATCTGTGGAAGTTTGTGTTGTTATGACATTCCCTTGTTCAACATACCCATTAAAGAAAATATGAGTATAAATAAATCTCCTTTATGTGAGCCCTGATTGAACTGCTGTGTGCTTTGACTTGTGGAGGCACTGCGCCCACTCCCTCACAGTATGACAGCACATACCGCTCATTTTTTAGAGTGACAGCCAGCCCCACTGTGTGTTGGCTTTAGACATGTCATAGAAAGACAAGCAATAAGAGGTACAGGGTAACTTAGCAACCATCTGCTTCACAATCAAGTCCACAATAACGGCTTGTTTGTTCTGAAGGTTTCAATTGAGATCTCAGACGGTTAATCAATACGCAACATATTCTTGGATCAATTCAACAGTCATTAGTCTCCTGCATGCATGGCGTCTAACTGCAGCATTAGTTTGGCTCACATCAGTGATCTCAGAGCCACTTACCACTGATGATAGATTATACAAAGAAGTGAATGTTATTACAGGCCAGATGATGTACGTAATGATGTAATGATATGGTGTGAATCTTGTGTAACTATCTGCTACAGAATTGTCCCATCACACACAAAAGCAAAGGTCCACTAACAGAGTTGGTCCTGGGTTTTCAGTACCTGGGGCTGGTGCTGTGTTGACATTGACAAAATGCGGAGCAAAATATATATTTCCTCTCAGTGAAAGCTTTTGGAAACTAATGACAAAGTGCCAAACATAAAACAATGAGCTGTAGCAGTGTTGTTTCGCACCTCCTCAGGCTGCTTTGTGTCGTCTGCGTCAGACATAAAGATGGACACAGTGACAGGTCCCCACAAGCAAACATAAATTTATCGTCTTCATGGCAGGTGTTAGGATAGAAAGGTTTGGGTGTGTACTGTTTGCTGATTGGTTGACAGGTCTGCAACCAGAGCAGCTCTAAATAACACAGCTGTTGAAATTAAGGCCCTGGCTACATGTCTAAAGATTCCAGATTCCTTTTGTCATGACCTGTGGGTATAGCATATCTATGGACACAGCAAACAATATTTCAGAAGATTCCGTTTATGTTTTTTATGTATTTATATGTTTTTTTAATGCATTAATGAACCCTCCCATGCCAAAAATTAAAATCCCAGAAAACATGATGAGCCGACCAAAAAGAAGAAAAGGACAGAGGGTCATAGCAGCTGCCGACACACTTCTACCCCTACCCTAATCATACACAATCTGATCTAAACCCTGGACAATGATGGAATGACGGTCTGTATTACGGACTACATTAATTTCTGTACTGATAATGTCATCCCTCAAAAACACTCCGCTGTTTTCAAAATAATAAGCCCTGGATCTCTAGCGAGATGAAGGCACTCCTTAATCAGAAAAAGGAGGGTAATAAAAGCAAGGACAAAGTTAGGGTAAAACATGTCCAAAGACTTCTCAAGAGGTGTCTAAAGCAGGCAAAGGAGGGGTACAAAGATGGAGCAGCAGCTGTGGAACAACATCATCAGAGAGGTGTGGAAGGGAATCTTCTAACATCACGTCCAAGAGAAAGAACCCACTGACTATGGTTGGAGGTGAGGAAGGTTCTTCAATAGGTTCGACACATCATCTTTCTCTACCTCCTACTCTCCCTTCACCGCATCAGCATAAACCCCCTCCTACAGCAAGAATCTTGGTGTTGAGGTTATACTATATCTGTTACAGGTTCTCTGAGTGAAAAAGTTGGGAATCTTGGAGTGGACTCATCATTTATCACTATTACTAATTACTTGACAGGCAGACCACAGTATGTTAGGCTGGGGAACAATGTCGTTAGTAGCACAGGGGCTCCTAAAGGTACTATTCCTGCTCCTTTCCTCTTCACGTTATATACTATATCAGAGGTCGGCAACCACTGTCCTGCAGGGCAATTCTGGCCCACAGCCACAAATTTATAGCCAGTCAGATGATTTTGAAAATCGATTGATTACTTTATAAAACCGTGAGAGCCAAAGATAACATCCAGTCAAAGTTAAACCCATCTCTGCCTAAAAAATCTTTCTGATAAGCTATTTATGCTTCTCTGTGTCTGACTTTGACTCTAAATTGCACCAGTCTAAGCCCGAATTGGCGCTCAGACCTGACCTGAGCGTCAATTCAGCCATTCGCTCATTAATTTCAGAGTCTGACACATTTATAGCAGTATTTCTTTTAAATAGAGAATTCTTTAAACAACATTATACACAGGGATTCTGATGTCTTACCGCTCTGAGAAGGTGGGCTGTTTTTTACCTTGAGCACTTATTTTACTTTTTTTAATAGCTCCTGGTTAAGGTGGTGTGGATCCAGGGCCACGAAGAGTTGACAACTAACTGACATTGGATGATTATAGACACAAGATGAGTCAGAGGTGGGAAAGTTCAATTCAAAATCTTGGCGCAAAAGCCCGTGTGGGAAGTTTACCTGGTGTACTAGTCTAATGAGTCCTGCAAAAATAACAGAAGCCCTAATCTGTACGCATGATCACAGTCTTTATGTGACTGGTCTCATGCCTCACGCACAAACAATTCAGCTGCACTCAGTCTGAACCTTCCTGATACGGTGTGTAATAATGCGCAGTGCGGAGATGGGTGCAGTGGTCCGCGATCTATTGACTTTGATAAAAGTTTGCCCGCAGCCAGTAAAAGTTGTTGACCCCTGCTCTACAGAGCAACATACACACAACAGGATGCTATACTGAACAACATGGACCATCCCCTGCAGTGGGCCAGTAGTTGTCTGACATCAGTTAGCTGCAGGACGAAATGACTGTCATAAGACTGTACAGTCAATCAGTCTGTGGAAGATGAAGCCTCAGTAAATTCACTGAGCAACAGCTGAATTTCTGGATGGGGATTAATATGTTTATTTGGTTATTTTGAATTTGAATAGAATTTAAATTTACATAGAGCCATAAAATTAGTGTGGATCTGAAAAGCTCCATTTTGTCAATTTAGACGCCCCTATTTAAAAAATCTCTATAAATTTTTTTTTTTTTATTCCATTAAATTTTTTTTAATTACCAAGTGTGACTCACAGCCTCCTGCTCCTAACGCAGCTGCCGCAAGGTAATCTGCGGACCCCAGTGTCAGCTGACTAAGAGGTCAGCTGACTAAGAGGTCAGCTGACTTGATAACAGAGCACACCACAGCACTGAAAGTCATTCTCATGTACAAACAATATGTTATGTTTTGCCACAGTCTGTTCCACAGAACCATCTGGGAGGGCTCCTATTGAAAGTGTTTGCAAAAGAGCAGGTACTTTAAATACATACCTGGTGATTGCATTTACAACCACAGTTTTATCCAATCAGAGAAGCGGTCGTACATCTTCAAACCTAAAACACACCCAGAACTGTCGATACTGCCACCTCACTAGACACTCAGGCCAAGTTTGGCCAAGCCTTGGAACTCAAATACTTTGCTTGGAGCAGTGCAAGATGGATTTTCATGAGTTTGTAAATTCAGAAATCTCGCAAGAATCTAGCTGAAGCACAAAGCGTGAAAGCTAATTTATCCATTTGAGTTATCTACGTTATCTACTTTATTCACAAAATGTATTTAAAGGTCATGTAATAGAGACTTGTCTGTTTGGATGTAATGTTTTACATGAAACCAGTCAACATAGAGGTACAGCTCCAGAAACATGCTTTGCAGGGTCTCCCCTATGCTCCCACAGCCCTATGTTCCCACATCTCTGATTTTTTTTTTATCTTTATGTGTCTGAAAGCAGGATTACACAAAAACTACTGCTTCATTTTGTGGATAATTGTTAGGGATTAAGATTAGGGAACATAGATCCGGGTTAGGGTAGAGTTAGGCTCTAGGAACACAGGGCTGTGGGAATACATGACCATATTTTCCCAATCTTAATGCAGACGGAGCTCATTAAGGGGTGGGGTGTCAAAAACTATTTCTCCGATTATCAGAGTGGAGACAGAGGTATAAAGAGGCAGCACTTAAGGAGACGCAGGTATAAAGGGGCTGGGTTTAAGTGTCTCGGGTGTTTGGCTTTTAACCAATCACAGGGCTTTCCTCCAGTGCAACATTGATTATAAGTATCATTAAATTTCATTACTTTCATTTAATTTATATTAGTCATTCATCTGTGATGGAATGCAAAAGGCTTATCTTTTATTGTTTAATTTTTATATTGTATTAAAAAAGGATAGAAGTTTAGAGTAGCTTTCCATTCATTTTATAATGAACAAAGTAACTTAGCTAATTCCAGATAAAAAACAAAAAAACAACTCTTTAACAATAGATAGTGTTTATATAATTCATTTGGCAGAATTATTAATTTTATGTTATATATGTGTTCATTTTAATTTAAGCAAATCCTCATCCACACCATTTCTTCAAAGAAGACATACTATACAAGTCTGGACATGGTGTGTATCAACACGGAGCATTTTATAAAAACTGCCAGCGTTTTTAGACATTTTAATTTGGTATCAAAGTGAACTAAAGACAGAACAATCCACTCAGATTTCTCCTTTACTCACATCATGTAAAGCCGTCTTCGTTTATGTTTTCCAGTTCATATGCGCGTCTTAATTAGCCTCAATCACATGGACACTAAAAAAAAAGCTGTTTCTTTCCCGTGGTGCGTCTTTATGCGAGGAAAGCTCCTCATGGCTCTGTGCTAAGCTGAGAATTTAAGCACAGAAAGAACAGACAGGTGTCGGACCTGTTAGAACTTGGTACAGACCCAGGGAGAAAAGAGGGAGGTGGATGATAGAGCAGCACCAGTGAGTTTGGGACTGTACTCTGTTTTCACGGAGAACCATTAGACAGATCAAGCTCAGGATTACCCCCTGGTTTCATCCTCGATGAGTTTCCTGTTTTCCTGATGCCCCACTGTCTCCTCATGTAAGCTGCCTTTCTCTATATAACATGTATATTTTTATTTAGCAATGCACTATCCTGTCTGCAACACACTTTTTTTTTTTTTTAACTCTTAAGTTAATAAGTTTTTCTGTTGTTTGTAAATAATTTCTCAGGAAATAAGCCTAAAACATTTAGAGAAATATATAAAATATGGTCAGTAAAATTGATTTATTTCCTATTTTGTTTACCTGAACATTAACAATAATAATACACATATGCATGACAATAATTGTACATCCTAGTCAAATTTAATGATGCCCCATCAGTCCATGCACCTGCCCAGGGCCACAGTGTATTCACTCACAATGGGCTTAACATACCACACACTGCTTGTTGGCTTGTGCTTTGACTAAGACCAGTTTACCTGCCTGAGTAATGCCACTTGTTTTTACACCACCACATCTCATGGTGCTGGCAGAGACACAGGTGGGCACAAGATGGCTGAGACAGGTACAAGATAGAATATTTACCACTGTCTTGATCTCTGCCACGCCTGCGCCATTGCAAGATATGGCCCATAGACACCTTGTCAATACATTCTAATGCTGTAATTAGTCAGTCTCATAGTATGAAAAAATGTGTTATTTTTAACCATATGTATATATTACCATTCTCGATTTAGAGACTTTTCTCATTTGAACCAGTGTCTCAGAACAAAGGGTGTGTACTGCGGAGCCTGTAAAGCCCATGAGTGCACGCTCACAGAGGATTATCTGTATTTAACACTGAGCCTGTTGAATGCTAAATGTGCATACACTGCATACGGCATTAGCATCTGAATACTAATCAAGCTGTCTTCATTTCCACTTCCTCTCACTGTGAAATATGAGCACAAAGCTGTGTGCCTAGTCCAATCAGAGACCCTTATGTTTGAGAGAGTCTACTGTACTGTGTGTGGGCTCCATTATGACAGAAATCCTTGGAATATGCTTTCTGTATTGCATTCGTAGTTTAAAAATCCTGGTTTTATGAACAAATATGTGTTAAATGTCAAATGTGTTTTTATTTAGGGTTTTCATAGTAATTCTAGTAAATAAAGGGGACAAATATCTGTTAGCTGGTCTATTTTACAATAATCTTCTTACAATAGAATATGAGTTATTCAGTGCATAGAAGAGAACTGCACAAAGTTACAACACTAATCACAGAGAGAAGGGCAAGGGCATAAGTTCTATATTTGAAAATGCATCTTTGAATTGATGTGGTCAACCAAAGAAAAATGACTAGTCAAGAACAATTTCCCCCAGGCATTAACTAATTGCTTTAATTCCATCATGTAATGATGAGTAACCTTGTCAAAACATTTACAAATATACTCCACTGCTGCTGTTCTACTTATTGATAAATGTGTCTAAAAATGTATAAGTAATCACTTGAGAGTAATTTCAAAACAGCCAAAGCACACAGCCCCCAACATTCAGCATTAGCTGTCTTTATTTATAGTTTTCAAGTTACATCACATTCTCTGTGAAACACTCCCCTGGAGGCAAAGTCACATAAGATATTGTGCTCTTCTGTCTGTCAGCTTAGAGAGCAGATTAATAATTGTTGCTGATGGGTCTGATGGACTAAATGAGGAGGAGACACCCCTAGACTGTGTTTATTCACAGAGAAAACCCTGAAAAGAGGAAGGAGTGGATTTATGTTATTAAACCTGCCCCTGTTCTGATGGAGGGTACACACACGACTGCCTCTGAGAGCCACACCGACAGAAACATCTGATAACAAGAAAAAAACTGCAATATAGTTATATTCAACCCATAATACAACAAGAATAAAGTATTGGCCTATAAAGCATACAACCAATGGGGATAGCAATGCACTAATATGAGTAGTGTCTTGTGAAAGTTAACAATGTGTGAATGTAAAATTAACTTATTCTCATTTCATTACTCCATTACTCTTCTCATTACTCAATCTGTGGATTGTTTTTCTTTCATTGTGGCTCTAATATTAACCTACACCTAAAATGGGCTCTGTCTAATCACAGAAGCGCACATACATTTTTGCCTGTTCAGCGCAGGAGCTGTGGTGCATTCACTAGAGTAGAGACAATGATAATTACTCAACTAAAATGTACACTCTCTCTCCTGGATTTTTCTAAAAATAAAAACCCTGATAAACTGCTGTGATGTACAATAAAGTTACTCTCTTTTTTTTTCAGCAGCTAACTCTATGCCACTTTAAAAGACAAGGTATGCGACCGTAAAGACCAAAGAAAAAATAAGAGCAAAAATAGAAACAGTAGAAATATGAACATATGTTGATAATATTCACTGCCAATGAACACAGATCAAGGTCTTTACACACAGCATCACCACACAGCATGTGATATGTAACTCACTAACTCACTAATAAAATTATGTTTTTATTCTTGCTTGTCCTTTAAGACGTCAACAACAAGATCAAGTTCAAAAAGTTAACCCCCCACTTTTTAATGGTCTGTTTTTTGTCCTGACCTCATTTTAAACTTATTTCCTCTTGGTCCTGTCTTGTTCTCAAACCCATAGGTTCTAAACCAAAGCCAGCCAAGACCACAATCCTTATCTGTCTTCCCAAAAGTTTTATAACTTCTGTGTCCTTGTCCTCACCCTGGTCCCTAACATTGTTTTGGTCAGCATTATTAGCTAATTAGTATAAAGAACATTAAACAACATTGAATATGGATGTCACAATACCAGATTTTTTTTTACATTTGTACTTTGGATGATTATTAGTATTACATTTTTCACTCATTAACATATAGTCGAATCAACCGCTGGAGCCTGCCGGTGTCAGAAGTGTTTGCACATGAGTCACGCCGTAAGGTCACTCCTTTTTTCAGAACGTGCCTAGTCGTTGCTGTGGCTAGCGCACTGACGCGCGGTCATAAGGAAGCTTGCTGAGGGTCTGAGGGAGAAAAAGAAAAATGTCAGGTAAATGGGGGAAATATGGGAAAAAATATTGAAAGGAATGGGAGTTGGAAAAGGGATTGAAGGATTGGATCAGAAGTGTTCCAAGTGTTCCAAATATATGGCTAAGTTATACAAATAAATAGTAGTAATAAATGTAGCAAATCTCCTATTTGTTTCTTTGTGCTTTTATACTTTATAGGTACTATATTGATATACTACATGGGAGATTAATTCTTTGTGTGTACACAGAGGAAAGATGAGGAAGAGGGACAGGAGCAATGAATGTTGTTGAACTGGTTAAGAATAAACAAACAAAAGAAAAATGTGTCCTTTTGCAGTGCTGGTTAATGATAAGGTGTGTTGAGCAGACCAGCAAAAACAAAAATTAGTAAATATAGCAGAATAATTGAAAAAAGGTTTAAGAAGGGATGTATTTACCTGTTTAACTGTTGTTTGATAGACACTATTACAATATAACAATTTAATTGTTTGTTGCAGAAAAAAACTTAAAATAGATACGTTTAAAGAATTGGACTACTTTTCTCATTTTTGGGCAGTCATTGGGCTGGTTTTATTTCTTGGACCTGGCAACCCTGACCATCTGGAAAGTTGAAAGTGTTTGCAAAAGGTAGGCGCCTTCTGTCGAAAACTTTGTGGTGATTGGACGAAGCACCGACTACCATGAGGTTTCTTTAGCCAATCATAGCAAGGATATGACGTGCCACTCTTTGCACTTCTTTCAAACAAGAAATACTCTCTAGTTCTGATAGAACTGTTTTGATAGCACCATAAACACTAACATCTTTTGTCGTAGCCATGTTGATAACAAAGAGGAGAAGAGAGTGCTAGTTGCTTTCTTCAAAGTAAAAACCCCCGTCTTACTTTTAGTGCTGCAACATCATTGGTCAAAAGAGTCCGGTGAACCCATGGTTCGACTCATGCAGTTTGCTTGGCATAATACAAGATGGATATAGGCAAGTTTGGAAAGTCCAAAATCTCGTGAGAATCGAGCTGCAGCACAAGGTCACTGCTATATTGTGCCTTTATTGGAGAAATCATTGTTCATTGAAAGCAATGTTTCTTTGTTCTTTTTCTGAAAACAAAGACGGCCTCACAGCAAGAGGCAGGAGTGAGATCAATAGCAGCATTTACACCAACATCAGTGTGGGTCTTTTCAGTTCAAAGTCTATGTATAAACATAATTTGATGAAATATCAAATAAAGAGCCCACACTTTATTATGCTTTCATCCTTAATATGGTCAGTGGGACTGCTCTGTACATTCATTGATATAATTGTTTAATGCAGTGGCGTTAGCTCAGGTTCCCCAAGCTCTTCTCTTTTTGGCCAAGTTTGTTTAAACATGGACCAATAATGGAGTTGTCCAGGCTTTTGTGCAAAATCCCCCAAATCCCTGTGTAACTCCAGTGAGTTATTTCAGGATCAAATCTACCAGGCTGCAGTTTTGGCCTTAGTAGCCCTTTATATAAACAAAGGGATCTGACTCATAATTCATGGGGAAGCACTGCACAAGAAACACACACACACAAAAACCTTGTGTCCTCAAAATGTGTTATTTCCATTGCAACCCAGCCTTTTTATATTCTATTTGGTGTATATTATTATTGCATAAATTGCTAACAAAACAGGAAATATGATGGAACAGGGTTTAGTAAGCAAGGCTCATGCTACTCTATGCTCACATCACAAAATATCACTGCACTAATGTGTCCGACTGAAGCCCATCACATGAGAGACAGAGTCAGGAAAAAAAAATAAGAGAAAAAAGTGTGAGTGCACATATTACTGCATTTACTGTGACTCACAGAAAGAGAAAGCTGTCTCTTTGTATTAGTGATATGTCACTGGCTGATGTGCCACAGGCCCCAGTGCGTTCAGAGTGTGCATGTGAAAGGACGCAGATAATTCTGTCGGTAGTTTACACTGTAGACTGTGAAGACTGTGAAGTATTAACTAACTTGTGCTTAGTTATCACATACAATTATAAAGGCCCAGTAATGAACACACTGTTCTGCTGTGCTACATTACAGCATTTAGAGAACTATTCCTGTTGATTAACATGGCATCACTCACTTCATTTAGTTCGCACCAAAACAGAAAACAATCCATTTAGTTCCCCACAAAAAGCCCACAGTGGTCAGCACTCCTGCCTCACATCAAGAAGGCCATGAGTTCAAACCCTGGCCAGCCAACTGGAACATCCTGGGCCAACTCTGGTCTTTCTGTGAGGAGTCTGCATGTCCTCCCTGTGTCACTGTGGGATCTCTCTGGGTACTCCGGCTTTCTCCCAACGTCCAAAGACATGTAAAGGTGAAGTGGCAACTCTGAAGTATCCCTAGTGAATGAATATGACAGTGAATGGTTGTCTGTCAAAGTGTGTCTCTAAGTGTCAACCCTGAGAGTAAGTGGCCATGGTCCAGGCTATAACCTGCCTCAGGCCTGAAGCTGCTGAGATAGGCTCGGGTCACCCATGACCCCCAACAGGACTAAGTGGAGGAAAACTAATGCAAAATGAATAGACATGGGAATAGTCCTCTTTATCATCAAGTTTGTCACTGTTGTGTGTGATGGATTAACACTCTCTGTTAGCTTTATTCATTTATGGTAATAAGCCATGTGCTTATTTGGGTTTGATTTCACTAAGCTTTGTTTTATTGCATTTGCACTCCTAGTATATAAAGAAATGTTGTGCCGCATTGTTATGAGTAATATGAAGCACATTCTTACTTATACACTGTTGAGTTGGATGTGAAAATGACCCGTTCTGTTTTATAGAGGATTTCCCTGAAAAGACAGGAAGTAGAGCCATAGATCTGTGACTTATGGGTAGTGAGGAGTGAGCCAGAGAAGAGGCAGACCAGATTTGTCACTGAGGATGCCAGCTGAGGAGTTATCTACTTTACGCTTTGGGACACTCATCAATTTGAGTCTCTTCTGCTACAAAACAGCTTCACACAGTAGTACTGCAGATTTACAGACATCCTCACTCATATTTAAACTAGACTCGTCCATCCTAGTGCAATTCAATATTTTTGTCTTAATTGAAGTGCGGTGATATGTATCCAGAGATAATGCATTTGTAACACAAACAATGTTTCCACAAACTAATAGGTGCTTTTACGAGATGTGTCATCCAAAAGATACATGACAACTGCAGCATGAAAAGCAGTGGTCTTTCTCGTTGATTGATATGAGTGAGCAGGCGAAAGTTTAGAGCACTTTAGAGCCAGCAAAAACTTGTTTAGTGGAGTTAATATTTTGTAGCTTTATCATCAGTATGTACACTAATCTCATCACAGGCAGATCTCAGTGTAACTCTCAGTCTCTGATGAGGAAGCACAGGTCCTAAAACCATGCAAAGTGGTATTTGGTGGTCTACAAATGCAGTCCTGAGCATCCTGGACTGGTAATAGCATGAAGCCTTTAGCTGGTGTAGATCAAATGCTCATAGATAAAGAGCAGCTACATACCAAGTTACTCACTAGTGCTCTCAAACAACCTGCTGACGACATCCACAAGTTAGTTACTTGTCATTTACTCAAATCATCTTTTCTATACAGATTTTTTTATTTTTTTTATTATAGCAGCTAGATTCCTTTTATCTATTAAGCATGATCTGCAGATCCCTTAACGCTGCTGTAACTTTTCTCACTGTGAGCAGTGCAGCAGTCATAGGGCTTTCCCGAAATGACTAGCCGCTTCCTCTCCAGCTCCTAGTTCACTCAGTGTGGAGTGGCACTTGTAGCTGAATGGAGTTCCCTTGATGATAGTCCAAGGTCTAACTCTTGCACCCTCCCCTCACTCTGACAGGAACAGGAACTCTGTGTCACCATGGTTACACACCATGCACAAGTGGCTATCCTTTCAATCTATTATCCTTTGGATGTTGTTGGAAAATGAGAAGAGAAGCAAGGTTTGAAAACAAAGACATTGAATGAATATATTAAATGTTAGGGATACACTTCAGATTTAGAAAACAATTTAAAATTGTATGTACAGTTTTTTTTCCTACACTAGTAAAGTGGTTTGTGATCTTGTGAACTACTTACTCTTCATAGATGCATGCATAGTTGTATCACATGTCTAAATGGCATATCTAGAATTGTTGGTTTCCACAATGAACACGGAACTTCATTTGTCTAAAACTTCCTTCACAAGCAGAAGGCAGTGTAAAATGAAGCGAGTAAGTCAGCATCAGAGCAGGCTTGCAGGAGAGGGTCTAATAACCCATGCAACTCAACAGTTTCAACCGGCCCTTAAGCTGGTGGACGCTCCACGTATTACACACAAATTGAGTAAAAGTGAGTGAGGGTGGGGGAATAGGGAGCCATTTTTGGAAAAGCCCATGGTGCAGCTGGAATAGACACTTCCCCGGAGGATTTTTCAACAGCCAGTGGGAGCACCCCTAATTTTAGAGCCCATTATTTGCAAGCATGGGATTGTCCAAAGCTTCCAGTATTCAGTTTTCCTATAAGTCAAGAAAAAAGTCCATACTTCATGTTTATTGACATGCACACAGCTCATGTTACCTATAAATGCAAATACACTGTGAATATTAAAAGAATAAAATAAAAGAATGAATAGACAAATGTAACTTAACCCCCAATTTCCACTTGCATCTTCGCTCTGGCGCGCAAATATGCATCTGTTGTTTTTGAATGAGAGCATTTCCACAGCATCTGCTGCAATGAGGCTCCGGTCCGACAGATACATAGCAGTTCTATTTTTCTCTGACGGTGGAGCCAGTCCTCATCAATCTGCACAGATCAGATCACACCAGAACGGAACAAGCACTGCATTCAGATTATCAAAGTAATACTTAATTCAAATATTTATATGTTTATATACATGATTAAGCATTAATTGCAATAATGCCTAATTATGTAAAATGTCAGCACTGCGACTAACTGGCCACTGTCCAGGGTGTACCCCGCCTAAGGCCCAAAGCTGCTGGGATAGGCTCTAGCCACCCGCGACCCCAAAATGGGACTAAGCGGTAGAAAATGAATGAATGAATAAATAAATGCAATAAAATCTGCAACAGCAAAGCTTTTTCGTGCCCAATGTAATGAGGAATGAGGAAAAACCCTGTGAAGTGAAAGTAATTGCAAACTAAACTTGTTTTCTGGTCCTTGTTCTTCTGAATAGACAGTTGTTTTGGTCCACACACGTCTTTATCAATAGCTTTTATCTTGTATTTCCCCGCGCATGTTCTTCTGAGCTGCTCGGGGCTCTGCTGAAACGCAACCAGTGGGCGAGGGGGTGCAACGTTGGTCGGTGGCGTTCCACAGCGGAGCCCCATGCAGTGGAAATTGGGGGTGAACACAGTATGTAGGTCATGTTGGTTCATGACATTTTTAAAAAATGTTGTTTACACTTATTTTTTTCTAATTATTTTACTAGTGAACATAGAAATCTTTCTCAGGAAACATTTAATAGTTATTGACACAAAAGCACAACTGCTATTGCTAACATTAACACATTACTAACACTAGCTTTTATATATTGTTTCAAAGAGTCATACGCCTCTTAAAAAGGTTCCTCAGGGTCATTTTACACTTCAAGGAATCTCCCTAAACAAAACTAGTCAATAAAATGCATCCTATAATTTGAAAAAGACATGCTTTATGTCTTAAGTTGCCCAAGCCATGAGTCACTGGGACTCCTATCTGCAGAGGGGCCAGGTAACATATGAGCATCCTTCTGTTCACACTCCGCTTTCAAAAACACCCACAATTCATCTGTCACAGACACATACAGTAAAGACACATGCAATAAACCACACCTGACATCAGTGCAGACCAACGCACACATTTGTCCATGTTGATGTTGATATTTTTCACACAACAGTGCATGTGTCACGTGTAAAAACAGCAGATACACTGCAGATGGAGATCGTTTGTCACCAAAGAAAGTCAAACTTTGCAAGGACAGAAGCAGGACGAACAGATGATGCAACTAAAAGATGTAGTAGAAGTAGGTTGGTCCATGAATGTATCAATACTATATAACCTTAATATCGAAAAACTTTTTTGTGTGCACACAGAGATATGCTCATTTGTGTAACATGCTGTATGTGTGCCGCTGCTAGAGATGATGAAACACCTCCTCTTCTCTGAAATCAGAATGCATTTAGCCTTCAGAGCGCTAACTGAAGAACTCTTATTGATATCTATAATAGTTACCAAGTCAGTGGATGAACATCTTGTTTTTGGCCTTGTTGTTAACATGTAAGTGCTTACCTTTAGAATGGTTCCCTGAAGACACATTGAAGACATTCAGTCAGAGTTCCCATTTGCAAAGCAGTTAACACAGCAACAAAAACAGTGGATCTCAACGAGTCAGTACCATCAGCATTGTCTTTTCACAAGATGTGATCAGAAGGACAATGAATATAATAACGGAACTCTGTTATTTGGTACTTTTGAAGATCGGATGTGCAGTATTGCTGGATATTCGATGGACTGTACTGTTTTTTTTATTATTTTGACAAAAAAAAAGAGTCAGCAATGGACCCAAAATCTTTTCAGAATAAAGTGTTGAAATGGAACTAGAGTGAAGTGTTTTGTTGTGACAAATCTTTGAAAATAAAAGTGGATCCAAGTGCTATCGAAACAGTTTTATCAGAAGAAGAGAGTATTTCTTCTTTGAAAGAAGCTCAAAGAGTGGCACATCAAATCGTTGCTTTGATTGGTTAAAGAAACCTCATGGTAAGCGGATACTAGTCCAAATTATTACAAAAAAGGATTCTGTGCCATATGGGCTCAGAGCAGATGCATATGTCCATATTTTGTTGTTGTCAGCTTTCCTCCCTAAAAGAGTCATAAAAAAATATTCTTTGAAGAGCCATAAAGAAAACACAAACAGAGTGAATGAATTAACTGGAGTGGTGAAAATCAGCCAAAAATAACAAATAATTCTTGAAGAAGCAACGGCCTACTCCTTCTGCCCACTCTTTACAGAGGCCACATCTGTTACTATGACTTTTATGTTCATCCCTCCTTCCAGGAAAATACATTGTGTGGAATTAAAAGGGAGTGGAACTGGCGGAAACTGTCAATGGAATTACACAAAGACACGTAAGTCTGTCAGGGCTGTGCTGAACCTGCACAAAATGGAAATGTGTCGGGTGGAAAATGTCATGCTTCCACCTCTTTGTGTCTGTCTCATTTGTGGCCTATTTTCTCTTTTACCATCCCAGTTTCTCTGTACCTCTTCCCCTGATGTCTCTGCCGTAGGTAGGGAAGGTAATTTGTCAGGTAAGAGTTATGGTTTTGAAAGTTTGCGAGCGGAGGGAAGCGTCCAATGTGTCTCTGTCACACCCAGCCAACGTCCATAAAAGCCCTCTGTTTGTCTCCAACACTGCGTCTTTGGCTCAGGGGCAGTCAGCAGCCGTCTCCTCCACGTTTGGGTTTTATGATGTGTTTGAGTCATCTATCCACATTCTGGGGTCGGGGGAGCCTTCGCCGCTCATAAAGCAGCCAGAGAAGGCATTCATTTTGTGTGCATGTACCATTGTGAGCAGCGGCGATAAACGTTATGAAGGCCTTTAACACCTGCTAATGTCAGCGGTGAATGATGGAAGTCTGCTCAGTGATTCTACCGTATCTCCTACAGACTCAACATTAAATACCAAATGAGATTGTTACACATATTGGAAACAACTATGCAGACAAATATGTGCATGTTTGTCATTTTTGTGGTCTATATACCAGCAGGAAGTATGGTATGGTTGGCAGGCATGTTTGCTCAGTGCAGAGGATTGATGCCAAATTGGGCTTTTACATTTAGATTTAGTTACAAAGACTGGGAGATAAGTGACGAGGGAATCTGAATGTGCTTAAAACCAAATAACAGAGGACTTATATGCTGTATTAAACTGTGAGCAGAAAGCTTAGGCCAGTAAAAAAGGTAAACAGGCACGAGTCTAGACCAATCACATCAATGGTCGGTTCACTGACATTAACTGTCCAGCTCTTTACCTGTAGTTGCTACACTCCAATCATAAAGACAGATGTAAACATTTCTAAGGCTGTAGGTCTTCGAATGTCAATTAATGAGATATGACCAAAAGGAGTTGTATTTTATCAGAAATACGCTCAGAGCTTTTCTACAGACTACTTTTATTACTACAGTTCAATATAATGATGGTGGTGGTGGTTAAGTGGTAAGTTAAGAGTATGGTCTGCATTGGCCAAATGCTGAAACAGTCCTGCCATGCGATGTTGTCCAGATGCCCTGCTATGTTGTCCAGGTGAGAAGCTTTACCAAACACTTGGGGCAGAAAGAGTCAGTTGTTTTTAGACAGACCTGAAATGTAACTTGTAACTTGTTCAGAGTAGACTATAGACACTTCCGCATCAGGTGTCATTTTCATTGGAAAAAACATTCACCAGGGATTGGTTAATAATGGGAGTAATAAAGAGACTGTCTACACACCCTGCTTGTCTACACTGTAAGGATTTCAGTGAAAACCCAGTTTGAGAGGCACAAGCTACAGTTTACTGGAAAAAGACACAAGAATTTTCAGGTAAAGTGTGGCTTTTTGTTGTCAACGGCTTCAAGTCAGACCATTATGGTTGTATTGTAACAAATTTACGCTTTATTTTTTTTTTTTTTTACATATTATTTAATATCTCCTTATCCTGATCTTTGCACAAACAACAGCAGTCTTTCCTCTGCAAACAGTAGGGTGCATACCTCTCCAACATGCTACATTTAAACTCTTTTTTGCTCCAGCAGCCTTGATAAATGAGATTATAGGCAGTAAATGACTTCAAGGTTGTGGGAGTGGAAGTAGATTAAAAATCTCAAATCTCTCCACTTCAGCATTTTTCGATTTCACATTAATTGATTTTGTTACCTCTTTATTATTAATTAAAAATGTACAACTGAACAACTTGTATCTTTCCACAGTTATAACTTTTCTTTTAAACAAATCATTTTAGAATAAAAAAACAGAATACAAAACAGTTTGGAATAAAAAGACTCCTTAGTATTTTCCCTAAGCCTCAGCATCTGATTTACTTGAGCTCACAGTGACTTGATACCAGTTTGTGAGGCAGAAGAGATCTAATCTTGGCCAGTGCTGAAGTAGCACTTACTCAGACCCAGTGGTCTGACTCAGCGGGGTTCCTCATCGATCCAGGCCAGACTCTGAACCAGAACTACACAGAGGTACCTTGTTTGACCTTAAATACAACTCAGGCCAAGAACAGAAAAACCAATAGGGTAATGGCACCTGAAGAACAGTTATGGAGACTAATAACTGTAATTGATCTAAGTGTAGGTGGTTCTTTGGTTATTCTGTTTCCAAAAAAAAATCCTAAAACCTCATAAATGAGCAGCAGCCAATGCTTTATCACTGGTCACCAGCTCAACACTCCCTGTTCGGGTTTGTACTTGCTCTATCCGTCTGATGGAGTTGTGTTAACACGAATGGTAAAGCCTGTGAACCCTCCTGGTGAGTGTCTCTGTAAAGACGTGAGAAGCCAAAGAGGGAGCACTGCGAACTCAGGCTGTGGGGCAAACGGTCCGCAGTGCTCTCCGTGGCTACACCATTTAAGCTACACTAGTCCCGCAAGTACTCCAAACAGAAAAAAGATAGTCAGTTCAGATGGATATTACGTCTTCAACAAATCTGAAAAAACAGAAGTGAAGCCTTTTAGTAGTGTTTAAGTGAGTTTTTAAAGGAGTTCAGGGGGAGTTTGGACCTTTATGCAACATAAAGAGGGACATTATGGAATAACAGACCTGTGTTAAACTCCTATGGACATAGTCAGAGCTTTTAAGATTTTATGAAAGCATTAGAACGACAGTAACTACAAAATAGGATAAACATCAATAGTTTCTGCTATTATCAATAAAAGTGACATTTATGAGTGATACACTGTCATTCTGGAGCCTGGGAATCTGAAAGTACAGGAGGTATGAGTTCAAAACTGGGACATCATAGACTTTATCTATCTTTCTGACTAGTGATATTTTAGTTTTCACCCATAGTGCTATGACTTTGAATAGTTTTTTTATTATATAAAGGTTTGTGCCCCAGTGAGGGTCAAACTGACTCTGCATAGAACAGTTTGTTTTTCTTAATAAGTGTCACCCTATAAGAGCGTAAATTGATTTGATCATTTGAAAACTAAGATGTTCTGTCCCTGAGAGAGAGTCGCCTCTCTCCATTTGAACATCTCACACTTGACCTTCTGTCTTCCTCCTGCAGCTCATAATTTGTGCTTCTAATGCACTTTGTTCTCGTCTGAGGCTTACATTTGGATTGTCTGCGCTTTTCAAAGTCACCTCTGCGTGTTCTGATAGAAGCGTGGCAGAACCCTGTGAAGACCCTTCTTTTGTAACCATTTTCCAAACTAATTCTTCTCCATATTTCAGATGCATAACTTTTTCCACATTTTCCAAATTACCTTTGAAACATTAAATATTCTGTTGGCAAATCCATGACAGACATCTCTTTCGGATTCATTTTGCAAACTCATATCAAGATAAAAATGGATCAGATGCACTTCAAAAATGCACAGAAAAGAGGACAGATGAAGACTCAGGTCATGAGAGTAGGACAAATCAACAAAGTGAATGAGCCTCAGGAAGTGCAGGGCTGGGTCAAGAGGACACACATGGAAAAGGCCAAAAGTATTAGTATTTTCTCTTTCTTCTTCCCCAGCAGTATTCCAGGAACCAGACCAAACTAAGAAGCACGGGTACACGGTTCCACTTGAAAGTAGCCAAAGCTCCAACGGCAAATTCCACTCAGCCACTGAAGCGAAAGATCAAAAAGCTGATCACTGCTGCGAACACACTCGCAGGACAGGCCTCTACCCAGAATTCTCTTCCAAGTAAACGGCAAACAATACTTATTTTCCAGTCAGTCCCACTCTGCCAGATACATGCAGCAGTAGTTTGATATGAACTGTATCTAAGAGTGTAAGTGACAAAAGTTTGATTTAGTAGCAGTCTAGCATGACTCAAAAGTTTACTTGTAAGCCCTGTTTAAGTCAAACTGAGACAATAAGTCATATTACTATACTACTGGCTGGTATACAAGCATAGTGACTACATAGATTGCAGATCATTCAACAACTCACATAACCAGACAAGATCAAAGTATGTATATTTTACTTCTTTATTATAGCCTGTCTTGTACTAGACATTTACCATTATTGTTTACATATCTGTATATAATCTTGTGCAATATCTGTCACTCACAAGAATAAGCAGATTGACATGCTCGACTCACAAATAACATGCTTCACAACATATGAAGTCATGTCCTGCAAAACACAAAGGAACCTGTCTGCATCAGACAGACAAATCAAAACAGACACTTCTTTTGTTAAATTCTAAACACTGCCACTAGAACAATGTACTCTATTAGCAAAAATACTTCAATAAATAAATACAGTTTTTTTAAATTGCTTTGACACTGAAGTAAAAATAAATGCACAAATGTCAAAACTTGACCCCAGTGAGATAAAAGTCATCTCTATGTACACTTAAATTTAGTTAACAATTACAATAAAAGAAATAATAATGCAAAGAAATATGAGCCATAAACATGGAGAACAGATCAAAGAACACAAGAGGACAATTTTGGACTAGAACAAGACCTTTTTTTCTGTAGAATTTGTTAGGATTCTGGATTTTGTGTTTTCTCCCCCTCCCTTTTTTGTGTTTCTGTTGCAGAGCTTGTGTGTGGCAGGGGGCAGATGAGACACACCTACACGCAATTCCTTCATCAGCCTCTGTACAAAACCCTGGTCTACTCACCACCACCTTGCCAGATGATTCCGTCCTGTTCGGTAGTGCTCTGTGTTACCTCCTGGAGAAGTTTGTGTTTTTGGTGTTTCTGTGATTTTTTTTGTAACTTACCCACATTTGCCTGTGCCTAGGTCTCTTTGCTGCCTCGCTGCTACACCTCTGGGAAAGCCGGCCAGCTCCCTGCCTCCTCAGGCTGCTGTTTTTGCCTGAATAAACTGTTGAAACTAGACCTTTCTGTGGCTCTGCTTTGGGGACCCTCTAGCCTAACCAGAACAGAATTTTGTACATATTTTCATCATTCTGCAAATGTACACTTACAAACAGTGTGTGAGCACATTGTTCTTGAACATAGACCTATCAAAAAGTAGCAGTGTGAAAATTGTTTTGATGAGATATATAAATGTAGTAATTAAGTGTTAAATGATAAAGTATCATGCCTTAAGACAATTTTCACTCAGTGTTCTTTTTTTGTAAGAGATACAAGTTTAGTGATTTGTGTGTGATGTTTTGGCAGACACCTAGGTTCTGTTCTACAAACCCAGTTGAACCTACCTCAGATATGGCTCTTCTGACCAGTTTAACAAATCCTAACAATCTCGGTCTGGATCAGTGGGATTATGAAATTGAGCTGTAAGCAGGTTCATGAAACAGGCCGAGTCGGCACTAAACGACCAATCACATCAACAGGTCAAATATATGTTCACATAGTGCACAAAACTACAATTATCTCTTGCAAAATGAAGAGCTGCACAGAAGGAATCAGGTAAAGATCAATAACCAAAAAGAAATGTGGTGTGGCACTTTTTAATGTTAAGTTAAAATCATCACCACAGACTCTTCAATTATCCAGTGGATCTCAATTTAATGAAGAAAACTTAAATCTTTTTGAGCAAAAACGCCATTTGACCTAAAGTGTACAACTAGACAGGATATCACTTAATAATGTCACTAGCCAAAGTTAATGCTCGCTATATTTTGCAAATGGGCCACTTGTGACTTGTTTTTGGAGTTAGCTGTTTAGCGCTAAGCCAGGGTTAACCTCAAAGTTACTTCACTAAGCCCCAAAACTAGTTTTAGTCATTTCAGAAAACATGCTTAGCAATAACACATAAACTGTCTCTGTGGATTTTGATAATAGGCTGAAGTACACAGTGGAAATTCCCACATCTTTAAAGACCTTTAGTCCTGTTGCAGCCTTTACTCCACCTCCCAGTATGTGACGAACAGTGCCTCATTAAAACATGATTCATTTATATTCAAATTGGCCCACTTTAATCAACATAAACCAAGAGCAGATATCATTTCATTCTTTTTATATCTTTCTCATTTCGAGTGAAAGTTTGAACTGGAAGCTACCATTTGAGTGGAAATCTCATGAAACAAGAGCCATTGAGGTAGAGTGGAAAAGAAGGGCCACTCAAGCAAATGTCCCAGAAATGTAATAAAGCAGCACAGCTCGACAGGGCCATATCAGTCAGCCCTGATGTAGAGAGGAACTTTACAGCGAACATCTGTGGAGTTTAATGGGAACGCATATTCAGCTGTATTCTGGGGATAACTTATGCATATTACAACATTTTTAATTTGGGGCTTTATTTCAAGAGTGATTCGTAAAACTATGAAAATATACCCTTTCCCACAAAGCCCATTCTGTTCTGATTGGTTACATTTAAAAGTGGCATTTGGCTAATGGCAGAAACATTAAATCAATCATTATATTCGGGCTCTGTTCACTCCTTCCTATTTTTCTTCTTGCAACAAAAGTGACCAATGAATGATTTTTAATATTTGATAACAGAGACAGGGTTGTTCTTAGATGATTCCTTTAAACCCAGCTTGAAGAAGACAAAAAAGACAAAAACATGTTTTTTGTCAGATCATAAAAACATTTGTAATCAAACACTTAAACACAATTCCATTTGATGCTGTAGTATTTCTGATATGTTGGTAGTTCAAAATGAACAATTGGAAAGGCTTGAGCAATAGCTTTGTGCTTCAGTGCAACATAATTAAACCAATCAGTGTTATTACCTGATCTTGTGTCAATTGATGCCGTCTTTCTGTTCCTGGAAAAAACTGCCATTGAAAATGATAAGCCCCATTTAAAATTCTTACATATTGTACCTTTAGTGTCAAAAGGAATGTGAGAGTGATGAGAAATTATATTTCAGATATTTCATTAAACTATATCCCACATGAGTTGTGCACTGCTTGATCTCACAGAAGAATCTAGTCAGACTAACAGACTAACACAGTACGATGGTCATCTGTACAGTTTTAGGTGGGACAGTGGTCTGTCCCCAAGGCTCCTTAGCCTTAAAGGTGCTCAAACAGGGCATAGTGCCCAATATGGTGGCTGCAACAAAAATATCACATGACAATTGAATAACAGTGTGCTGTGATTTTTTTATTTTTTTTTTCTAGATATCTGTTGAAACATGACAATGATCTTTGAAATGGTGGGGAAGAAAGCTTCACTTTGTTACCTTGATCCTGTAAATCAAAAATATATATTTAGTTTTATAAGTAAGTTTTTACAAGTGTAAGTTTCATGTAAGGATTCTTTTTGTGTATGTTAGTTTGAGAACATACATATGTTTCAATGTTTCTAAAATATTTGTAATTTAACTTACCCCTCACTGTACATACAGGGGCTGACTACAGAAGTCTATACTGAACAGCAGTAAGTTCAATGGCACATATTCAAACACCTGTTAGAAGGGCCAGCTCCTTCTTCTTGTCCTGCTACTTTTTCAAAAGACACGGAGCATTGCGGGAGATTGTGGTGGGGGGAGCCACAGAGAATCTACAGATGCATCCTTTGTATTTTGGCCCAATTGAAGACACAATGCTATGGCAGCCATCAAAGGCAGGGTACATCCAAAGGGGTGGTCCCAAGGAAGGATCCTGGAGAATGGGAAACGGCCTGAGAAACGCTGCATGTTAACAGTCTAGCTAAGTGTTATTATAGTTACTAATTACTGGTTACAGGGAACACCTGTGCAGTGCAGTGATACATGTAAGAGGCTGCATAAGTCTATGCTTTAATAAATATATAACTTACAATTCAATAGTCATGAAAAAGTATTGCTGTAGTTAGTTTACAAAAATACATATTCTCCTTGAATGTATAAGATATATGTTTACATTTGTGTTTTCTTGTCACTTGTGCATGTGGTGTCAGTTGAGTGCTGGTAAGAGAGCAGGTGGCAGCCTCCCACTGACAGCGTGGATCACTGGCTCACACTAATCGTCTGTTTGTTCTCTGTCTGATCCGTGTCAAATGCGCTATTCCTCTGACTGACAGATCTACAATCACCAGGCT
Source organism: Rhyacichthys aspro (assembly GCA_036850595.1). Lineage (NCBI taxonomy): Eukaryota > Metazoa > Chordata > Actinopteri > Gobiiformes > Rhyacichthyidae > Rhyacichthys > Rhyacichthys aspro. The sequence continues at coordinate 2,851,280 of CM072157.1, forward strand.
GAGGTTTGACATTTACAGTACTAACAGTACATCTCTGTACACGTGTGTACTAGAGACACAGATGGAAAGCATTTTAAGACACAGCTAAGCGTAAGGAAGTATTCTTCTAGTCCTGTATTGCATTTTTTTATCGAAACACAGTGTCACTGTCACTGTTTAGAACGAGAGTCAGAAAAGACTCTGCATAAAAATACAATGTCATGGGTACAATGGCATAAAAATACTACTAACACACCTGCAAGGAAGACAGGGTATGTCCACGTAGGATATTTAATTGAAACATTGCATTGCTATTTCAGATCAAATATTTCAACATTGCCTGAAAAGAAATGACCTTCTTCTGTAGAAGCTGGAAAAGCATTGCATTTAAACAAATTGTATCCAATTATAGGTAACAATCTTTTCTTTTCTCAACACTTCCATACAATCTGCACTCTTTCGAAGTCTTGGTTTTTATTATTTAAAATGAAAATGCTAGAAGAAAAGTAGTGGACTCCGGTGGCCATTGTTTGGACGAGTGCAGTGATTGATGGTGCGTAGACTGGTCTGGTCAAATATCGTGCGCTGCATGAAGATAAAAGACATGCTTTTTGCTTCTCTTCCCTACCCCTGGAGAGTACCAGACATTTGAATTGTTGCTATCATGGCAATTATTGCAACGATAGCATGACACAATTTTAGATCACGGTGCCTTTTCTGGTGAGTTTTGTTTTTGCCTCCAGCTGTTTGTCTCTGAATGTACGTCCTCTCTCCATTTTCAAATGTAAACAACTTTTTGGTATTTGCATTTCTTTTGCGCTTTTTTATTTAACAATGTGTGTTTTCTTTAATTATTATTCATGAATGAGTTACAGTTACATTTTCTCCACCATTTTTATATTTTACCTATTAGGAAAGTATATTGAGTGTATTTTAAATCCAACCCGTCCCTTGCCAAATGTGTAGTGGACCTTTGTCCTTTGATGCTCTATTTAAGATATAGATGACCCTGGAGGTACAGTTGAACTCACACTGCCTCTTGCCCCTTAGCCATTTACACAGCAGGTGAATTTGGCTATATTCCTCGTGACATTACGTGTTGTGGCTTCTACCCATGCCCCTGTAACAATCTGTATTCTGTTGGTGTGACATCTTTCCCTCCGGTGCAGCCTTTCTGATCTTTCCCAGAATTCAGACGTCTTCAGTCATTCCATGCTGCCTAATCACCATGCAGCGGGCCACTCTGCCAATTACTGCGACACAAAGTGACTTTCACAACCTGGTGGGCACAGCATGTAGCCAGCAAAGTAGGAATTATTCACCCTCCATGTATTGTAAGCCATCATCAGCTGCACAACCCTTGGCTCTTCCAATGACTGACAGACATGCCCCGCTATGACCCCTGGCACTGACCTGGAGAGGAGTCTGCAGTATGTATGAGGTCCACAGCACCTATATCCACCTATGTATGTCTGTCTGAATTATTCTGCCCTCACAACCCCCTTTTTATTTCACATTATAGACTGTATATTATTGATAGAAACCAGGTCTGGAATTTAAAGCATTTTCATTTTGACCGCCAGCTGTACACCTACAAAGCTCACCATAAGCCTGGTTTCCACCAGGGTTGAATGGTGTGGGTCAGGTCAGTTTTATTTCCATGTGTACTCTTTTCAAAAGATGTGGTAAATAGAATACTTAATCTTAATGTATTTTTTTCAAAGGTAGCATTTCTTATCAATGGCTGTTTCTGGTTTAAAAAAGAGCTGAGCTAGTTTTCGAAAGTCCTCTTCAAATATGAATTATATCTAATGTCAAAACACTATTTTTTTGTATGTGCGTGATGTTTGTATCAGACACTGATCTTCTGGACCCTACACAGTGGAAATGCAAGGCGCTTTGGGGACACCCGTACCAAACTGTATATAAGACATAAAAAATTATAATAGTGCATTTGACACTGTTTCAAAAAAAAAAATGGAGTTGAATCTCCGCCTTCTTGGGATTGATGAGTTGAAGGCATTAAATTACAAAAGATATAGTTAAACCGTATGGTCTTAGACTTTCAAGTATTGGATGGGACTGGATGGGATGGGAAGACAGGGACTGTTCCTCTAAGTCATTACAGTCCTATATCGTGGACTATAGAGTACACTCCACATACAATGTATTGTGTTTGTTTGTATAGATTATGTGCAGTAGTTTATGACTAAGTGATGACTGGTGTGATATAAGCTGTGAGCTTGGCTAGTGTGATTCTATTTTTATTCTTCAAATTCATTCATTCATTGTCTACTGCTTATTCCCGTTATATCCCAGCAGCTTTGGGTCTGATTTGGGGTGCACCATGGACAATGACCACGGGGCTGACATTAACAGACAACCATTCACTGTCACATTAATTCAGTAGGATAAATAAGATTTGCCAGTTGACCTATACATTCATGTCTTTGGGTGGTGGGAGGAAGGTGGACCTGGAAAGAACCCACAGTAACAAGGGGAGGACATGCAGACTCCTCACAGAATGGAGCGAGCTCACTGAGGATGGACAAGTTGCCTGGCTGGGGATCAGACTTATAACCATGTTGTGAAGCATGAGTGCTAACTACTCTGCCACCAAGCACCCAATTCAAATTCAAAATTACTTTATTAATTCCCATGGGGAAATTCAGTTGTGTCTTCAAATTAATTGACTGAGACTTCATCTCCCAAAGACTGACTGATTGTACAGTCTTATGGCAGTCAGGAAGTAGTAGTTCTTGTGATGTTCTGTCCTGCAGCTCACTGATCTCAGACGTCCACTGGCTGCTCTCTGTTGTTTAAAAGCAGAGTATCATGTTTTTTCATAACACCTTCTGTCCTGTTGTGTGTCTGTTGCTCCATTGCTTCAACCAGAGTTAAACCAGCCTTCTCTAATCGTTTTTTATTACATTTTCAGCATTCTATATACAATACAAAGAATTAGTCTGGTCTCTGTGGATTTAAGTTATTAAGTAAGGATACAATATAAACTCTAGATTGGATAGACATACAACCACGCCCAGTTTTAGAAAACAGTTGGTCTGACAGAATATGTATAGAAACTGATGAGATTAATGGCAATTTTAACATAGCTAAGTGAATGGGTAAAGCTAGAATGCTAATCCCTTCATATGAGACACTGTTCAGTGTCACAGTTTGACTTCTATGAGAAGCAGGAGCACAAAGCATGCATACACTCCATAGTGCACTGATGAGCAGTGGGGGCAGAGATTACTTTTTTGGAGTAACAAGTAACGTAATGCTTGTTTTTGTGATCCAAGTAATACATTGTCTCCTTACTTCTTAAATCAGTAACGTGTTGGATTTTGTTGTTTTCCTATGTAACTATATGCTGCTGTACATAGTCGATGTTATGTGTCTTGTTTTGTCTGCACTGTCTCGTCATTCTCTGCACCTTTGTTTTATGTTTAGTTTAAACATTTTGCACCTTAGTTTTAGTTTTATGTTGTCTGTGTCATTGTATGTGTAGCACCTCCGGTCCAGGAGGAACGTTGTTTTATTGCACTATTTACTGCATGAGCTATATATGGTTGAAGTGAAAATAAAGCTTCTTTGACTCTGACTTGACCTTAGAGCATCTGAACAAAACAGCTGATTGGAGTCTGTCTGCTCTGTTTGTAGGACAAGCTGCTGCATGTCACATATCTGTTTACTTTGATTTGCCAATTTTTTCATTGCCATTTAACTACAAAATGCTGCATGTTAATGTTAGCTCCTTTTCCCACTTTATGTTCTGTCAAAGCATAAATGCATAAAGCTTGTTGATTATAAAGCTGCATCTGCAGAGTTCAGGTTTATTCAAGGCTCAAAAAATAATAGGCAACAGAGCTCTGGGAGTCTCCCAACCTTAATTTAGGTCGCTGGCAGGAAAGCACCACATGTGTACATTGAACTAAAGATAACCTGTAGAAAAGCATTGAGCCCATTTCCACACAGTTTTCAGTTGACCTGTGGTAATGTGTCCCTCTGACACCCCTCTGTCTGTGAAACATTTGGACAGAAGAAAATACAGTACAAAAAGACGATTGAGATAAATACACACACAAAAGGTCTTAATTTTAGCGAAGAGACATACGGTGAACACAGCTTGTTACACAAAGACAACAATGTCTTGTCTTCAGAACGAGTGCAGATAAGTGAAAAACACAACTTTTTAGTTGTAGTTTTCACCAAAAAACAATATAGACATATTAAAGAAAAAAGCAGTGATTGGATCCTACTGTAAGACTGCTGTGTAACCACTTCAGACCAGGTAATGTTATAAATACAACTCCTTTTGTTCATATCTCATTATTTTACATTTATAGATCTACTTCCTTAGAAATGTGGATATGTTTTGATGCATCAGTGATTCAGCTACAGGTAAAGAGCAGGGCAGATAATGTCTGTAGGCTTGTATGATTGGTCTAGACCAGGGGTGGGCAATTATTTTTCTCCAAGGGCCACATGGGACCTTGGACTCTTGTCGAGGGCCAGGCCAACACAGTGAGCTCACGCTCAATAAAAACGCATGTAAGTTTGAACTATAAGCAAAAATATGTGTAGTGTATGCCACCGTCACAGCTACATCATTCTATGTTTTAGAACTCTTTCCATTTTGTTCTAAAACCTGGCTTGGTATGATACACTTCAGTACACACCAGTCTATTCCAGCTTTCCCTCACCACACAAAAATACCTGCCTAACCTCAGCTGACAGAACACATGCAATTTATGAACAGTTTATCAGTGAAAATATGAGTGAGTGTTATATTATTGTTGACACTATTTGGCAAAGAGTTTTTGAGTGCGTTGAAAATACTACACTACACTCTTGAATTAATTCCTTTCCTGACACAAGCCTCCTGAGGGCCGGACAGGGGTGGGTGGAGGGCCTGATGTGGCCCCCGGGCCTTAAAATGCCCAGGTCTGGTCTAGACTATTACCTAGTGCAGCATAAGGCTCAGGGAAACTGGTTTAATAATGTTTAGCTCAATCCCACTGGAATTAAAGCGTATAATGATTATAATTATAATATGATCATTTGTTTGAGATCTACACTGGCGCTGATCATGTCTTACTCACTTTTTCCTGCTGTTATGACTGGTAGAATGCATTAAGTCACGTGATAACTGGAGCTCTATAGCTGTAATAACACATTAAAGGGATTTAAATAACACATGAGTAATCTGATGTATTTGTTTTATCAGAAAGTAATGGAGTAATTAACGATGTAAACGAACAAGTATGTTTGAAGAGTAATTCTACCCAACACTGCCTATGAGTCACAGCAGATTAAAGACTGTAGACTCTGTATGGTTTGAGCTCTGGCCTTTTTTCTATAAGAGCATAATGATTATGCATTAATAATGAGCCATATGTGCTTTGACACATGGGCACTCACTCATGGATTTTACATCCACCAGTTTTTAACTTCCTAACATTTGAGCCCTCATAAAGCTAATGACTTCCACATCTTGTAAATCACAAGGGATACTGATGAGCAGCACGTTCACACAACTGCTCTAATGATAGAAAGTGATAGCAACTGCTGAGGACAACCGTGGCTAAATCAGCTGCTGCCTCTGGTTTTCCTATGTTGGTTTACAAGATGTAACATAGGAAAGATTCCATTACAGTCTCAAACATATGGACTCAGACGTGATGTAATGTTGGGATGTATTAATCATTCATTAAAATGTAAACACACTGTTTAATATGTGACATAACATAAAGTAAAATAACATCAGGGTGGAACGTCTAATGCAATTATAATGTTAATTTGTAGCACTGAATGACTCATAATAATTTAAAGACAGATAATATCTAAACATGAACAGAGCCAATGACTTCTACCTACTATATTAAAACCATGTGGCTACAACTCCCCAAACAGCAACCAGAGCTGTTTCATCTTTAGCCTCTCTGCAATACAAGAGCTTCATGAAGTAGATAATCATATTCAAAAGCTTTCAGATTTGTATTTGTATTGAAAAAGCTGAATCGTTTGTTTTTAGTCCCTTGAGTTTATATTTAAATGGTGCAAGAAGCTAAAACTAAATGAACTCAATGTGTGTTTTTGCAATTTATAAAAATACAAAAAAAAAATTGCATTTTACAAATTGAGCTTGAAAAATGTGGTCTTGAGTTCATCTGAGGGCAGAATAGTATACCAAATCATGCCCACAAAACCTGTTCTTACTAAATGTAGATTGCTGAAGAAAAGTTATCGATAGACACAATGCAACTCACTGAAGTTATGAAGTGTTGTTGTGTCTCTATACCAGCTGTTTTCAGCTCTGAATGATACCCCTTATAGACTGTAGCAGTGAGAAAAGTGTCTCATTTTATCTGAATGATAGGGGGCACTGTTATTGTCCTTGGATATCTATATTGTACAGTGAAGTCACAACTGACTGTATGTGCACAGAGATACACACAGTGTGTGCATGCCTTCTGACATGAACACACATGCTTTCCTCCTGTATCAGCAGCCACTCATTGTGGCCTGATTAATGAGTCCATGCATCATTAACCTGCTGACACTGAGCCACAAATCTCTCCTGTATTTACACACCAGCCTACTGTAAATGAGTCTGGGCAAACACACTGCAGAGCTTCATATTTGGTCCACATTGAATACTATCCAGTCTGACCAGTGGACTACAAAAATGGTACACCTCAGTTTATTTGCACGGCTCTAGCATCTATCAGTGTTTTTGGTTTGTTTTGTCACTTCTTTTTTGGCAGTATTTGCACAGTGGACTGTGGCAGAGTGTTTTGCACTCCTGGCCCACAGCATGAAGGTCAATGCATTTATTTTTGTGTGGTGTTTGCATTATCTCCATGTGTTACAGAGGAATCTCTCTTCCACGTCCTCCCACCATCCAAATATGTGCATACATTTAGGAAATGGAGATTCTAATCTGCTTATAGTGAAATCAGTGTGAGTGCAAATGGCTGTTGGTGTCTTTCAGTGTAAGCCAGTGATTAACTTTGTCCAGGATGTACCATATTTTTGCTGTAGAACTATTAGATTTTTTCAGCATTTTAAACTTTCACGGACTTACTAAGTAGAGTGATAATGTGAATGACCTTAACTGGTGGCACCAGTGGTCGGCTAATGGTCCTAATGATGAGTATAGCCATCAGGAATCTTTACGTTATAAAACTTGACTATGAACGGAACAATATTGAACAGGTTTGAATGTTAGAGGTGCCCTGTCAGCTGTTTTACATAGTTTCCTTTTTGCTTGTTTGGCCATATGGGACAAAGCCACTTCCACTTTTATTAATACATCTGTGATGCAACAACATGCAAAAGTCTGGAGTGACTGTGTTGTGAAGTAGCAACCAGACACAAACTTGTCATGAGTGCTATATGAATATAGATGAGCAGCTGGCTGTGGTAGTGACAACAGTGCACGTACACATGCACACTTACAGCCATGGCTGCTTAATCTGACATTATCAGGTGATTATGAGAATTGATTAAGAAGCTGTAATGCGAAGGCGAGACAATAAGATGACCATTGATTTCTCATTTTTCTTAAACTCATACAGAATGCAGTGAAATAGAAAAAGACCTACAGGAAACCTCATAGTACTTAACAAAATGCAAGTCTATAGAAGTGACTTATCTGTTTATTTATCTTTCCTCACCCCTTTTTAACAAATAACTGCAGTTATGACCATCCAACAGTGTTGGATAGTGCAGTGATAAAGCAGTGTTTGCCTGGAGAGGGGCAGTGGAAAGTAAAGAGCCGTTCATTGGTTTGACCTTGAGCCTCCAATTCCAAGCTATCTTCATGCGTTGGACTTCTGTCAAAAATGTTTGCAATTTCTTGACTTTGTCCTTTGATTGTATAGCACAGAAAGTTTCTGATGATATTTCCATCATCAATATTAAGTTTTAATTCGTTTGTACATTTAATGGACTATTTGTCAATGTCCTAGACACAACTATAGCACGGCCTGTCAGTTCTGGGAGTGGATCAGCTCAGGGAAAGGGAAACCTCAGGTTCTCCCTGAGGTTTCCCTTTTTCCAAACAGTTCCAGCTGTTTTTTTGTTTTGTTTTTTCTCACCCTGATGGAGGGTCTATGGACTGGGAATGTTGTCTAGTTCATCCTGTTTGAATATATTCTATCTTTTGTTTTTGTGAAGCCCTTGACAATTGTTTTGTGATACTGGGCTACATAAATAAAAATGGAATTGAATTTTTCCCAAAATCAGTTTGGTAGGAAGTTCAGAATGTAATATTACTGTGCACTGTGGACTGAGACTGAGCAGAGACAATAGACCATCTAAATTTATTCTGTGAAAAAGCCGTATTTCAGTCTCTCGCTAACCATTTTTGCAAACCAGGGAGCATTAGTCAGTCTGAGTCTGACAGTGGGCATTGGCTGTTCCATTGATGAATCAGTCATGTGGGTCGAATTATATCACCAAACGACTGCAGTGTTTTTGTGACTAATCTTTATGAGTGGAAACCTGAAAGTGCTCAATGAGGTGGAAAGACTGTAATGAAAAGCTTGACAGAGTTAAGTAACAAATGGCTGTCAGCTGTGGCAGTCTGACAGGTTGGAACTGTTGGTCCAGCAATGCCACCTGACACTGACAGATGAATGTCACCACAAGAGACATCACAGAAACACCTACCAGATACCTGTCTGAAAAATCTGTTCTGATCCTGACTGTGACCAGGTTAGGGCACCTTTCATGCCAAAACTTCTTTCATTCAACTCAATTCTGCTCCTCCTCCCATACACTGATGATCTATTCAACAAAGCCTAGTGATTAGTGTCAACTTCTATTTTTTAAAAGTGATTCTATGAGAAACTTATTCTCTACAGTAGGTAATTGCCAACACAGCCAACTTGGACAGACAGTAGAAATGACACATGCTTTGTGCTATGGTTTATAATAGGACCATTGAAAACACACTTTCAAACTATTGCTGAGGCTTTCAAAATGTCAAAACTACTATTACTGCATGTGTCTTTTACAGTGAAGGTATTTACATTCATTTCCATTTTATCATATGACTGCCTTTTATTTTTGTTCTCATTAATCAAACCCCAGACCATATCATTTCCCAGAACAAGCTCCTCAGCAGCATATAAAACTTAACTTTATTGATTTGCTGGGAAATTGCTTTGCCACAGTAGCTCAGTAGCACACAGACATTCAAGAAACATTAAAAAAAAAAAAAAAAAAAAGGAAGATTAAATTATGCAGTCATATAAAGCAAAAATATGTGATTTAGAAATGTACAAGAACATGTAATATATGCATAGGGGAAAGTGAATGAAAGGTGTCTTATACAGGAGATTGCATAAAGATGAGTTATTGTAACATTGAACTGAGAACATTATAAATGATTTCCTATAGTGTTCACTGTGGCAGTTAAACTGAATCAGTCTGTTTGAAAATGAGCTCCGCTGCCTGTCTATAGTCCAGTGAAGTCCCTCCATAGTCTGGTAAAGTCCCTTTATAGTCTGCTGAAGTCCATCTCCAAACTGCAGCCAATGACAAGTCTAGCCTTCCAGATTAGTTTATTGAGTTTGTTGATATCTTTTTGCTGGTGCTGCTCTCCCAACAGACCACTGCAAATAGAGAGCACTTGCCACCACACTTGTGCTTGTGACTGTGACTACTTCTACCTCCTGGCCCACAGGTGTCGTCTTCCTCCTCCTCCACCACCAGCTACTTGGTCTCCTCAGTAGTAAGGAGCAGGTTGTTGCCTGGGACCACTGCACAAAGTCTACAATCAGTGTCTAGTACTCTGACTCCTGTCCACCGCTAACCACTGCAGAGTAATCAACCACTCGAGTACAGTTGTCCCTCACTATACTGCGTTTCACATTTCGTGGCCTCGTTGTTTCGCAGGTTTTTTTAGTGCAAATTTACATGCTTTTTTTTTTTTTTTTACAGCGTATGAACGTGCATTGTGTTCTGCGTCCTGATTGGCTAAGGGAGAACTCATGCATTGTGTTCTGCGTCCTGATTGGCTAAGGGAGAACTCATGCATTGTGTTCTGCGTCCTGATTGGCTAAGGGAGAACTCGTGCATTGTGTTCTGCGTCCTGATTGGCTAAGGGAGAACTCGCATTTGCTGCGTCCTGATTGGCTAAGGGAGAACTCGCGCATTGTGTTCTGCGTCCTGATTGGCTAAGGGACTGTAGACCATTGTCAATCAATCTCCTCCGTGCCGTGTCTCCTGTACAGTACAGAATGCGTTCGGCTTGCCAAATTTACATAAATGTTCGATCGCTAGCAGTGTGACTCTGAAGTGCTGTATGTTTGCAAGTTTTCTCCCCGACAAAACCCACAATGTCGACGAAACGTTCTGCACCGACAAAGGCACCTGCGGTCGCACCCAAAAGACAGAGGAAGATGCTAAGGTTTGAACTTTGAGAGTGTTTAAACAAGAGAGAAATGTGAGAAAATGTTAATGCCTGTCTGAGAAAAGTGTATAAAGTGTGTGGTGAGGGGTTTTACAGCCTTAAAACATATATAATAATTGTAAAAAATAAAGCTGACTACTTCGCGGATTTCGCCTATTGCGGGTTATTTTTAGAACGTAACCCCCGCGATAAACGAGGGACCACTGTAGTTCAGTGTTTTAAATGTTAAGTGTTAAGCGAATTTTCACTGACTTCTGTTACAAAACATGCACTCTTTTCTTTGACACAATAATATAATAATCTTCATTTACAGTATAAGAATAAAAACAACAATAAGAAGCATAGAAAACAGATAAAAAAAGAAACAAGTGAAACGGGGGCGAGAAGTGTGTGTAGGCTTGTATGTAGTTAAAAACTCTAACGCTTTAAAAGTGTATCAGTAAAATGCACAGGGAGCCAGTGGAGTGAGGCTGAAACTGGTGATGTGTCTGTGAAAACCTGTGAGAAACCTAGCTGCTGCATTCTGAACATGTTTGAGGCGAGAGAGTGATTTGTTGTCGAGACCAGAGAGCAGAGAGTTGCAGTAGTTGAGGTGGGAGAAAATAAGGGCCATGACATATTTTTCTAGGTCAGGGCGACTGAGGACGGGTTTAATTTTACTGATCGTGCGGAGGTGGAGGATGCAGGACTCGGTGACTTTTTTGATGTTAAGTTAAAAAGTTGAGGTCTGAGTCAAAGATGACAGCTACATTTCTGGCTGAGATGGTTATGTTTGAAGAGAGTGAACTGAGGCTGTTCTTGATGTGGGCAATAGACCAAGGTGGGTTGATTCAGGATTTTGAGTTGTTTAGTCATATGAAATTTTGTGCCATCCTACTGTTCAGATCATTGAGACTTCTGGAGTCATTTCGTCTCAGTGGGAGGTATATATGTGTGTCGTCAACATAGCAGTGAAAGGACACATTATGGCAAGCTTTAGCGTGTCCAAAGGAGAGCATACAAATGGAGAAAAAAAAAAAAACGGACCTAAAATAGAACCCTGCAGTACACCAAAGGTAATGCCGCTGAGGAGGAGGTGTAATTACTTATGTTAACTGCTAGGTTCTGTCTAAAATGTAATAAAACTCATCAAATGCAGTGCTGTTGATGCCAAGTTAGATTTTACGAAGGTCGATTAAAATAATGTTATCCACTGTGCTCAATGCAGCACTTAAATCTTAAAGAATTAAAATTGCGCTCTCTCCTCTGTTGGGAGCTAAAAGAAGGTCATTTGAAACTCTGAGAAGGCCAGTTTCAGGGCTGTGCAGTGCTCTGAAGAAAAATGAACAGAGGGTTATTAGTGAGCCATGTTACGGAATATCTACTAGAAATTTTGTGCACATTGTCTCAAGACTGTAATCAATACGTGTATAGTACTTTACTGCCAGCCTGTCCAAAACGACTAAAATCAGGATTGTGTTGTCATGACATGGAGCTCAGATTTTATAAAGAAGGTTAAATAGATTTAAGTCCATTTTTGACTCACGGCCTTCATCTTAACAAACGCCAAGCAAGCCATACCTAATTTACCACCCATTATTTGTTATTCATCAACTGTCATTATAAATGGCAAAGTTTGAAATAGGACAGCTAAATTTCACTTTGCCTCGGTGAGTTTTCTTTATCCTATTTTACACTTTTTTTCCTTCCATTGTTCATAAGGCAGATGTCTACATGAGAATATTTTGTGATTAATCAGAACCCTCAGAGTGCTGCCAGCACTTCCTTTGCTCCATATGATTGACTCGGAGACAGTTTTCCAGTGACAGCTGTGAACAAAGAGAACAAGAGAGAAAAAGGCTTGGTTTCTGCTTGAATGAACAGACAGCAGTTGCTCTCTCTTTTAGATCACTCAGTGCTGTGAGGAGTCCTGTCCCTGAGCGGCTTATTCCCAGGAGGCACAATCAAGGGCAGTGGGGCATAGACCCATTTCTGACCCGTGCCGAATGCAGGCCGGGGGGTAGGATTGAACAGGAACAAGGTCCTGAACTCCTCATTGGTCAGGTTGGCCATTTTCTGCTAGTTCTCCAGTCTGAACACATTCCCAGACTGTTTGGCTGTACCTCTGTCAAAGCAATACGACTCTGCTCTCTAAAATCAGACCATAGACACACACTATTAGGAGACATTTTAAACAGTTTGATTTTATACAGTCACCTTGATAGAATTATTATGTGCCTACTTCCACCCAAGGTCCCCAGATTTGCATGAATGAAGCAAAGGTAACTTTTTATTTTGAAAAGAAAAACTTAAAAACGTTTAATTCTTCTTCTCTGTAATTCTTAAATGTGAGGTACAATTATAGTATAAGTAATATTTATAATGGGATATTGGCCTTATTCAAAAACACATCATATCTAATATAATCAATGCAATCTAAATTTGTTTTCAATCATATTTCTTCCAAACAATAGGCATTTGTTTTGTGTAGGCTAAAAAACCCTAAAGATACTATACATTACCTGTTACTTCTATGGATCAGGTTCGCTACAGGCACTTTCCTTTCCTCCCACCATCTATGCATGTGTAGGGGAATTGTTATTAACTAGTAATTGTCCAGAGTCTATCAGCATCACACCCAAATCAGCTCAGACAGACTCCAGACCCCAGGACTTGTTATAGAATAAGGGGTATAAAAACAATCAATGAATATCAGCTCTGGAAAATTAACCATTTAAAAAAAATGTTAGAGCAATTTATAACCTAAACAAAGAAATGTATTCAACATCACATCTAATATTCATCTGACAGGGAACAAGAGTAAGGCAGACAGCTTGGAGATAAAGGTGATGAGACATAGGCTTATTCACTGCTCTACATTTTCATTTTTTTCTATTATTATTTTTTTCTCAGAATCCTATTTCAACAAGAAAATGGTGGTGAAAAAGCCTCATTTGATGAAAATGTTGAAGGACAGTATTACCCTAAAAGTACATCTTTGGGCCCGGCTCAGATAAATGAAAAATGGGACAATTTTAGATCAGATTGCCTCCTCTGGAGATTTGCAGGGATGTCCCTAAATTGAAGCTGCTTGGAACCGATTATGTGTCCCGATTATTTTGTTATGTGAGCGGTAAAAGACCCTGCTTCAAACTTTCTAATTTAGATACCATTCTTTAAACAATTTTTATCAATTGCCCTAAAATAATCTTTACAATGATTTTGATTTGAGTCTTCCAGTTTCCTCAGTAAAATGCATGTTTAATGGGTTCAGTCTATACTGATCATATAATTACCCAAAATGTACTTAATTTGGGTTCATTTCCATTATTTCTTGTTCTTCTTTATGTCAAATTTCTGTGAACCATGTGTCTGCTTCTTTATTTTTATCTATTCTTTTTTTTTTAAACTTCCTTACTTCATCAGTAGAATGTAGATAGACCGTAGTATTATGTAAATTGTCATATCATATATATCGTAACTGATTTTAATGCAACATTTACAGTAGGCTCCATAGCTCTGCCTCATTGATAGTCTTTGGCTGCTTGGTTTAAATGTGTTGTTCATTCTGTCAAATGTGCTGTTGGTCTGCACAAATTTAGCGTAGTTCAGCATGAGTGTTGTGTCAGCAACAAAGTACACTCACAAAAGCTTTCCTCTCAGTAGGGACAGGTGCCTGGTCTAAGCTCTCTATATCTATTCTCCTGAGGTCTGGGGCAGCATCACAATCATTGTAACATAAGAGAAATGTAATCATCTGATTTGTTCTACCCCCAAGCTCTGTGAAAAATGAACTGGAAACAAAGGTAAGTGACTCTGACTGTATTCAGACCAAGTCCATGTGGTTAATGAGGCATTTGTTAGGAACTGAAAGGATTGTAATAGCACATTAGTCACTGTATAACATCTCAAGGATTATTATTCAGGTCATTGCCATTGTAATATCAGATTAATATCCTATGCTTTGAGAAACATTATAAGTTGATCATTTTAGAACACAAATAAAATCTAATGCTTATAATGATATGATTTCAATTACAAAATGGATCTTGAAGTACACTACCACTACAGTTTTTTGTTTTTTTTTAGGACAGACTTATAACAATAATGACAAAGACCCTGTTGTAAAAATGTACTGTATCTATGACAACCAGGATGAGGGAAAAGGAACACACAGCAAATAATGAAAAGAAAGCTTAGTGCAATTCATGTCAATGCCTGCTTACATTTGTATTGCTGACAGCTATGAAATGATTTTATATTATGCATTTTTGATGTGTTGCCCCGATTTAATAAATTTGTGGTTATTCACAGGTGCAACAGTTTATCTGGACAGTCATTATCAGTTACAAAATGACATTGTGTAGACAGAAGTAGTCTAGTAGACCTCCAGAACAATGTGGAGCTAGATGTACTTGTAAAACCACTGTAACTATCGATACTTTTTGCATTGAGTTTCTGTGTCCACATGGGAGGCTCATGCAGCTTTGTGATTTGGCTTAAAGCTGCCAGCCCACCTTCCTCAGGATTATGTGTCATATGTTCAAAAACTGCATGAATAGTCAATGAATTGTTAAATTGTATCGTGCTGTACATTTATAGCATTATGCATTCAAAAATCGAAGACACTAGAATTTTATTTCCTAAAGGATTCCAATAAGATGATCCTCAAATTGTTTCATGTGTAAAGCTCTCAGCAAATGACACCTGTCAGATGAAATGTAAGTCAGCATTTTGATTTTTACCATCAGTCTAATAAAAGTGCAGTAAAATAAAGAATGGTGCCCAGGGCCAGGTTGGTCTTGAAACAAAATTTTCCTGCTACTTGAGCTACTTGATCTAAGACACAAAACCGAAAAGAGAAATCAAACCAAACAGGCAAAAGGGACATTTTACTAACTTCACAGGAAGACCAAAACAATGGCCATATTTGTGTCTTTCTTTGTGTGACAAGTTTCTGATTAACAGTTAATTAGTCATGGCAAAATTGCAGGTCGTCCATCTCACAGTGTGATATGATCCAAGACAAGATATCTAATTGTCATGTGACCAATGATTGTCTAGAAAACAAATATGTGACAATGTAATACAGCAATTGTAGAGAGTCCTGTAACAACCTATGTCATATATAATATCCATTCAAGCGATCCCATAACTACTAACCATGCAATACAAACTTAACTGCACTCTTCACCAATGAAGTTAATGCTGCCTGTTTTTGATCATAGATTAGTCATTATCAACTGGAGGCACAGCAGCCACATCAGGCCCCCCACTGCGTGCCACCCCTCCAGCAGATGATACGAAGGGTAAAAATATGTAGAGTTGAAACATAAATAAAGCTTCTCAAATGACTTAACAAACAACAGAAATGTGGCCCACTTAGCTGAAATTAATTTATTTTTTCACATAACAAATCATCTTCAAACATCAAACACTGTTTTTCCACAAGCTGTTTATTTCAACTTCAAATAACCTATCAAAGTTTTCATTCAAGAAAGAAAAACAACAAAAAAACATATTTGAACATGAAGAAATCTACTTAAATAATAAGAAAAAGTGATGGTATATATGTATGTGTTTATTTATTTAACTATATATTTTATTTGAAAGTCTGGCCCCTGCAGCAGCTGTGAAGATTCAAGCTGGCCCTCAAGAAAATATAGTTTATAACCCCTGTCAGAAATTAACCACAGCGTATAACACATGCATTTATGTGACATACTACAGATCATACTGCTGGTCATGACACACATTTTTGTGCAAGTATTTTATACAATTTCCAATATATACCGTATTTTCCGGGCTATAAAGCGCACCGGATTATAAGGCGCATTAAGTGAAACAAAAACGTGTGTCAGATAAATCGAACTTTACTCAACTTTTTCACAATAACTCCCAACAGTGACAGTTGTAACACATGAAATACAAAACAATACACTCACTTTTTCAGTTCATTCCTCTTCCTATTCACACACCTTAATATTACCGGTATGTTGTAGTACAGTACGTATCACTCCGCGAGGCTCCTGACTACGGTAGCCGCAATGCTCCGCTAATCCGTCAAATGATGCGGCTCCGTAGCTTACTAAAATCGTGCTAAAACATTTTGACAGATTTTTGAGCGCCGTGTACCACATAAAATTGGTTCGGGGTCAATAAGCACAACCAGAATAAATACATAAGGCGCACTGGATTATAAGGCGCACTGTCGATTTTTGAGAAAATGTACTGACTTTAAGTGCGCCTTATAGCCCGAAAAATACGGTAACTGCAGCCACTGTATGCACTTTGGCTCTTTAGCATAGACTAACTCAATTATTTAGAGATAGCCTTTTAGTTTTTGATCAATAAAACATGAAAGAGCTCATCCAGGGCTTTCATTTGAAACACACATATATCAGTTTCACCAAAAATGCCATTTATGCCTTTTGGCTCTGAACCCTTAATTTGCACTCTGCTGTTTCTTCGCTGTCAAAACATAACTGAATAATAGCCATAGTTATCCCCGATGTAGATGAAATATGTTAAACTAAAATAACTTCTGCTGTTGTTAAGGACATGGGATAAAGTTTGGTGTGTTAAAAGCTGGTATCTTTTTGTTGTGTGTTTGTCAGCAGAAGCGCGCTGTACTTCCAACATCAGAAGTCCTGGCTCTGTCTCGGTTCACTTTGGTCCAAAGTCTCCCAGCTGGCCTGTTAACTGTGATGCCGAGCACATTTCTCCACAAAGCAGTTTGAAAAATCCTTGTAGTCGGTGGGTTGTCTCTGAAGACGCCATTTCACATGCTGTTTGTAGGTGCTTTTTGTTCAGGCTGAATTCAGACCAAGAATTGCAGCGTGGAAATGTAAATATTAAACTGTCCAGAGCAAAACCAACACTTTGGTTTATGAGCAGCAAAAAGATTACACACAACAACATCAAGAGATGAATGCAGTCATTAATTCTCTCCTTCTTTAGTGTTGCGTTTGGTTGCTGTTTTGTTATAACCTTTACTCAAAAATGTCCCTTAATCCCAAAAATAAACTATGCAAAATTGTTCAAAGCTGTGAATATTATTGCATATCTATTTCAAAAACAAAAATCTAAAGCGCAGAAAAAGCGAAGTAAAGGTTAACTGTTTTTTCCTCTTTCAAAAAACAGTGAAATGTTGTAGTTACCTAGCAACAAGGACACCTAGCGAGCAACTGCCACCAGCTCTAAAAGCATATTTTTCTTATTTTCTTATTAGCACACTGACACTAAAGTTCACCAAACCATTTAAACTTAAAGCGATATGTACCTTTTTTCCATAAGTCATATTATGGTTTCATAACAAGAAGGAGTAACCTCTGACAATAGATCCTGCTCAGCCAGCTCCAGTGTGTAACCCTGACTGAATAGGAACATTACATCTTGTGATAACATAAATCAACACAACTCTGAAGACATTTTATATATACAAGAATTTAACAAGGTTAAGGTTGTTAACAGAGTCCTTTAACCCAAGAAAGGATTTACACTTTTCTGTTTTCTTGCATTAATGGGAATCTAGTAACACTTTTTTTAGATGATGGGTTAGGATTTGTTCCTTGATGTGACATAAGTTAGGATTCAATATTAACACAAGTCCTTAAATCTTACAATAACAATAAAATGTTATAGTTTACAGTTGACTCTTCTCTTGCAAAATGAAAGAAAGGGCATAATCAACTGTGACAGACAAATGTCCACTTCACAACTTGTACAAAAGCCAGCCTTAGGGTTTATTGTTGTGACAGCTTCCTGTGGACATTTGTTAAATGATTTGGCAACTTTGTATAACCCCATATACTGTATTACAGGAATGAGTGAATTAAGCATTAAGCTGCAGACACTCTAAAATACAGTGTACTTCCTTCCTTTAAAAAAAACAAAAACATGTTTGCATATTTTACCGTATTTGTGTGTAATAAAAAAAAAGATTGATAGTGGCGTGTTTTTATAGTCTGTTAACATGCCTGAAGGGATCTCTAAATAATTAAGCTATAGCTACTGTGTAAATTTATTTGAAGCCATTAAAATCCTGAACCTGCTGACACAACACATCTGGCTGCTGGTGGATTCATAAAAAAACTCTGCTGGTCTCCCCATGCCTCACATTTCATTATATTATTACAGCGTTTCATCAAGTCAAGTTACATTTGTTTATACACTGACCCTAAGTGCTTTAGAGTGGAGGCATAGGGATACAGAGCACTGAATAGGAAATACTTGTCAAAGAGGAAATCATTTGGAAATGACAAAAAATTAAACATTGTACACAATAAAAGAACAGAAACATGGTTGTATAAATGTATAATATAATTAGTTAATATAACACAAAATAATATAATATATGCAACTTTAAAAATAGGGCAATAGTGGACAGTAGCTGAGACAGGTACATTTTTAATCAGACAACAAATACCCCTCTAGCTCCAACCCTTCTCCAAACAATAACCCCTCTAAGTTATGAAATGGTCTAAGACGGGACATGGACTGTTTTGATTTTTAAATTGTTTTCTCCTTCCTCCTTCTTGGACAAACTTTAAATCATGCATTTGAGCCATCTGTTTCTACACATGTGGCCTGCCTGAGTCACTGTATTCACACCTGCTGTTTACCTCCATCTTTTTGAATCAGTATTGGGATGACTGTCACATTCATGCTTCACATCCAAAACTGCATCCACCATAGAGGTCGCGTTAGACTTTCTCACTCTGTCATTTTAACGGACAGAGTCATGAAATTTCCGTCATAATCTAATATTAGCTGTCATTTTGTATTTCAGACATTTATAGTAGCTTTTCTTTTTTAAGAATTTACAAGACGAGCATAGAGGACAGATTATTCATTTAATTTATGAATAGATGAACTATACACCACTTCTTGTATAACGAAGCACTGTTTTGTTTTGTTTTTTTCCCCGCACTAACAGCGGAGGGATCTTTAGTGCTTGAACAGGCAGATATAGAACACAGTATAATACAAAATTTGATTTTGACTGCAAAAGAAAATAATAAAGAGATAAAAAAAAAATAATAATAATAAAATAAACTTAATTAAATTGCTGTTCTGTAGATCTGTCTGCCTGAACTCAAATTTTCTTTCTGGTTCGCTTTGACTTAAACCGTGCACTCGCCTGTGTGTAATCAAACGCATCAAGAGACACAGATGCAGAAGCAATAGTCATTAAATCCTCTGCATCATTTTCTCCTTTTTTCTTTATTAACAATATCACAACTTTGGCAGTTTGAAGAATCCACTCACACTCAGCTGCCGAGACATAACTAGACAACTAAATGCAGTGGTGAAAAAGACGAGACGATTTAAGACAATTAATTAATAATTAATTGAAATGACT
Source organism: Rhyacichthys aspro (assembly GCA_036850595.1). Taxonomy (NCBI): domain Eukaryota; kingdom Metazoa; phylum Chordata; class Actinopteri; order Gobiiformes; family Rhyacichthyidae; genus Rhyacichthys; species Rhyacichthys aspro. The sequence goes on from CM072157.1 coordinate 2,871,028, forward strand.
AATTAATATGCACATTCACCACCAACTGGACAGGAGTAGGAATTACAATAAATCACCCTCAGAGTAATATGTCAAAATGACGGATGGCGTTCAGATTTTTCCGTCACTGCTAAAAAAGGGTGCACAGTAGCGGCCACACAGCTAGAAGGTCATGGGTTCTATCCCTGGGCCAGCCGACACTGTCTTTCTGTGAGGAGTCTTCATGTCCTCCTCATCTTCTTTGATGTCTGTGATGACTACATTGACAAAAAGACTGATTAAAGAAGTTGATTAAAGAACTCATATTATGTGATGACGCCATGGGCACGGCTTACCCAAGCTCAAATAAACAGAATTTACCTTGTGTGGAAATTGAAGTCATGTAATTAAAATGTTTACAACCTTAACCAACACAGTCACCATTGTCTACTACTTCAACTTTTTAGTGGAGCTCGTCATTGTCCATATCTGCAAGATTTGGGAAAACGGACCAAAGTACAGATAAAATGAACATAGAGTATAGAGACAAAAGACTGAATATGCATCTAACAATAAGTATAAATGTAATAAGTACATTCAAACCTTGCATTAAGGCCCTGGTCTGAAGATAGCCTTAGTAAATACAGTGGGCCATGGACAGTAAATACAGAGGCTTTCCTTTACCTCCAGCAGTCATTGTGTCCCCATAGCATTAACAACGAGTGACGCCCAATCATGTTCAAAGGAAATTATCCTATCATTCATTCTGTTCAAGCTCACAAACAGTTTCTTAACAATAGCACTTATTTTAATTACAGTGAATACTTTTATTATTCATGATTCAGTTTAATTAAAGCATGCCATCATATTTACTTGTCATTAGTCATTATTTCTTTTACATTTCATTGACGTTTCTGCAGAGATGGCTGCATAGAAAACAGAGCCTCATTTCTTCAGACTCTCAGTGGGATTTGGATGCAGTGCTTCTGAACAATATTTGAAGTGCTTCTCTCTGTGGATTCAGGTGTCCCAGGGAAATAAAAATGCATGTGTTTGATTCATGTAATTAGCAGCTGCTGTGATATAAGCAGCAGTGAAGTGAGTGTGGTTTGATTGGAAAGCCAGTGCAGTTCCTGGTTCCAATGGTGCGTCTCCGGAGGCTCGGTAACCATCTGCTCTGGGACCAAACGCCTGCTCTACGGACTTCTCTGGCTCAGTCTTTGCTTCAGGTCTACTAAGTGCTGGCTCTACTCATTTGAATTAAGCTGAGTACACTTACGAGAAGAGTTTTATTCCTCGGCCAAGTGTTTTTAGTGTGTATCCTTTCAAAAATGTTATTCATAAGATTTATAAAATATCAGCACAAGGTAAAAGGATATTATTCTGTTTAAATTCAGTGGTTTGTAAGTGATTTTTTAGCCCTAAAACCACTAGAACACTCATTTACATCCCATTTGCATTTTAAATTCAAATAACTACAACCTTATCTTCTATCTTATGATCTTCTTACTGATGCGTCTGGATTTAGAAAAAGAAAATCTACACTTCAGGTGGTCTTTTTTAATTTGTTATAATCAAGAAATGGATATGATTTTTTTTCATCAGCCCACACATAATCAGCTCCATGTGCCACATGTCAACTCAGACTGGCCTTTAGCCTCTTCTGCAATGAACTACTGCTGCTGTTCCTTCAAAATAACACAGAATATGAAGTTTTAGGAACAAGACACGCTCTTATACTTACAACTTGGTGTAAATGGCTCAGAATCATACTTTTGTTTTGCTTTGCCTTTAAAATTAAAACACTGCCCATTAGTCTTGCATCCTGCTCGTTTAAGTTACAAAAATAGCACAAGCCACATCACATGCAACGTTCACCAGCTAATCAGAGAACAGTATAGTGTTGATGGAGGCGGGACTTTTGCTCAGGTTGGAGCTGACAGCTGTCTATCAGAGCTGTGATAGTGGCTGTGCACTGTGTGAGGGGAAGAGGCAGGGCTCAGAGATCAGCTAGACACCAAGACATAGGAGAGAGACCCTGTTTAAAACATTGATCAGCAAACTACTGCATTAAACTATTATTTTAGTTGTCTAATTAGTCTAGACTAATTATAGTGATTATTTTTTCCAATTAGTTGATTAGTCAACAATTATTTCTATTCAGCTGTAGTGCTTATCTAATTTTGAGCTGCAGTGCGTATTATAACACCAACTTGCTGCTTTAGCACACCTCTACATACCAGTAGAAGGGTGAAATAAAAGTTTCCATTGTTAATAAAAATAATGACCATGACAAGACTTTCAAAATTCATGCATTATAGCTGTAGCAGCGATGTGTATAGGGAACATGTTAAATGTAACCATAATACAAAAAAACAAAGCAAAAATAAGACAACGTCAACTGCTAAATGCATAAAGTGGTCTGTCAAAAAAAAACAAAAAAAACTTCCCAGTGTGTCTGAGGAGTAGATACGTCTCTTGGTTGTTTATGTTTAAGGTGCTCATGTATCTCTGTAGTGCTGCCATGATGCATTGAGTCTGCTTTTGCTGGCTTATTTTTTATGAATTGCTCCCACATTTTTTTATGTTTTGTTCTCATTCAAGCCTCAGCTTCGTTCTTGCGTTCCGCCATCTGTTTATTGATCTTCCTCTTGAGTACAAAATGAAGACAATGGGGTAATACTGCCCCCACACTTCCTGTTGTGCATTGTAGTCCACACAAAAACAACCCAGGTATCATTTCAGATGCTAGATGGCCATTCTAAGAAACAGATGCATGTCAATACCACATGCCAATAACTGATGCCATGGATTACGTCAACTAATTCCTGCAAACGTAAAAACGTACTCAGTAATGAATGAGACTATGAAAGTAGATTACATGTTCCTAATATATACTTCATTAAAAGTAAAGTCTTAAAAATGCACACAAAAAAAAAAGAAGGGTGAAGACGATGCATGGACCAAAAAAAAAAAAAACAACAACAGCGAGAATGATCCAAATGGCAATTTTTGTTGAATTTATGCTGCTATGAACAATGCCCCAAACAATGCCCTAAATGTCATTTGCACAAACAACATTTTTGGTGAATATTTGGATTTTACTACGTCATTTATGTGTAAAATAAATAAAGATGTACTTAAAAGACCAAATATTTATCCTTTATTACATTTAAATTATTGTGGAAAAACAACAAGAAACAAAAGAGAGAAAATAATTAATAGACTAATTGCCAAAATAGTCGTTAGTTGCAGCCCTACTGTGAAGTCCAAGTTACCGCTGCCATGCCGGCGCGCCATATTCTCCTCGCTAATGTAAGACCCACATGAGTCTTTGAACCATCTGCTCTGAGACCTGACCGTCCTCACTCCAGCCAACCCTCTTACAATGTTGGCTCCGTACATTCGCTTAAACTAATGCCTCTTGCCTCCTCCCACTGTGTTTTCCTGCTTTTCTGTGCCTCAAGTTGTGCCAGTCTGTCCTTTCCTGTCTCCGGCTCTGTCTTCCTCTGCCTCTTTATGTCTATCTCTGGCCCCAGAGGTACAGCTACCAATTATGATAAAATGGACCATGACAGTCTGGACATCTGCTAAAGAGTGGAGGGGCTTCAATCTGTTGTTTGAAATACAGCAATGAACACAGACAGCCAGGGACCAGGTCAGGAAGAAGCCAGCAAACACAGGACAGCAGCACGCAGTCCATGAATACAAAGAGCAGCGTAATGTGGACAGAATATACAGACTGAAAATGCAAATAACTGCTCATATCTGTCTCTAAGGACAGATAATTGTAGCTTGGGTTACATTCATTGGATAACTGCATCACAGGAGCTGACCCCATTCCAACATGTCACAAAACAAAAATGGGATTTGGGTCAGGACAACTTTGCTAGTGCTAGCTATACAATACAATCAGAATACACTGTACTGCTTTATAAAGTTAAGGATGCTAACTCTTTAAACATATGCCCTGGCCCTTATAGTCCTTTCAGATTTGTTTGTTGGCCTTTGTAGCTAATAATAAATGATGAGTGTGCATAAATGATGCTATGTTCTTACTTACTAGTCAAATGAACAGATCATGACAAAATATATGAAACTGCAATTTAGAAAATAGACATAATGATTAAGCATCAGAAATATGTTTACGTTTGTGGAGCCAGCTATTCTTGTAGTTTTTGGCTAGTGAGGCAGAATCTTTACAATCAATCAATTTACAAATAAATATTCAACAGAAGCATTAATTCTTTTATTTGGCAGCCTGCACATTGACAAATGGTTGTGTTTCACATTCATCATTCTTTACACACACAAGTTAGGGATTTAGAGTAGAAAAAAAGAACGATCAATTTTCATTTGTAGCAATGTAATGTCCTGTGCCAAATGCCTGACTGGATCTCCAACCTCTGGCTCCCGGGTCAGGCACTCCAGTAAGCTAACCTGCCACAACCCTGTCTCTGCCAAATGTACTTTACCTTCAGTGTTTGCCTTGATTTTGCCTCTGGGTGTTTAAGTTTATGCATATACACTGTCAGTGGATGGGCTCTGTTATTTGACTGAAAGGGATAACTAACCAATTACAAAGGATATAAAGAGGACCTTCACCGTTCTCTGTTTGGCCAAAATACCAAGGATGCATCGGTGGATCTTGTGGCCTTGTCTCATTCCGAATGACCCGCAATGCACTGCAAGTGTTAAGCAGAAAATTTTCACTTAAAACACATGTGTACATTTGCTGTATTCATTAACAATGTTTTATAATAAATAAATAAATAAAAAACTGCCCATTGCATTAGTGATATTTTGCTATACATGCTTCCAAGAGTCACTCATGCAAAACATATAATGTACAACAGCTCTTGTTTCACAAAAATAAAGTAAAAATAGTAGTTAATGTAAAACTATTCAGCACCACAAATGTTTTGTCCTTTTTTCATGAGCCATGGGTCATTCTCAGCTAACTGACATCAGACTGAGATTATGAATATAATCTACTGTGTTTTTCATTGTATTCATTTTTGTAAAATATTTGTTTATTTATTTGCTTAACATGGCATTTTATCAAAGTAGTCAAATATTTAATTGAACATAAATACCTGTAACAGAAAGTTATTAAGCATTCAACTATTTTATTTAGAGAATTAAAAAAAACAGCAGGAAAACTGTGAGCGGGGCTTTTGATGATGATGCTTGGCCACTTGAAGCCTGTTCCAAAAGACTCATGAGGAGTGACCCAGAACTCTAGTCTAGGATTGGGAGGAGCTGACTCTGGAGGAGCCACCTCCGAAGGAAGGATCCTGGCAATTGGGAAAAGGCCCTACGACCAGGAAGTGCACTATTTACATTATAAACCAAATAAAAGATTCTACTGTTTGATTATTAATTTAAAACTGATGTGATATGAACAACATGAGTAAATAAATTTGAATGAATTTTATATTTTTATTAATAATTCTAGTTTGAGTTGGTCATGCTTCTCTATCATTACTTAATCTTGATGGGGCCTCCTAAATTTCTTTTACAAAGAAAATGTGGAGTAACTCCAGTGTGTGTTTTACACCATGTCCACACAACTCAGTCTACACATGCTCACTGTTGTTTTGTGTTAAGAGGCAGGAGGGAAAAGAATCCAAACACAGACTCAAGGACTGCAGATAGGGACCGCCTCCTCTGCGCTATTGTCAATTCCAAAACAGTGGACACAGATATTACAGTAAATAATACCAGGTGGACTATAATGGTGTACCCGGTGTGTGTCTGACTGCTCTATGGGCCGAAGAAAACATTATTCAGATCTTTTTTTTTTTTTTTTTTTACATATTTAGTTTTCCTTTGTGCTGTTTTAAAAGGTTAGAGGACAGCAAACTGACAAACCTAATATTGATTTTGGCATCCTCAGAATGCCTTTAATGAAAACCCAATGAAAATGGCCTCTAATGTCAGAGTCATAATCCCATGATCTCCTGCTGAGAGTCACAAAAGATGCGTGTCACTGAGCCTATACTGTAGATGAATGTAAAGCAGTGTTAATAGATTGCACAGGGAGCAGGGTGGCTCACATTCATCAAACAGCTTTTCTCATTAAGTATTAAAGGCAGGCCAATAGAGGCTGTTGGACGCATCGATCCTCAGAGGCTGGGATCTTTAACCTAGATTGTTAGCTGTTCCCTCGGCTGGGGAGGGTAAACACACAAACAGAGAAGAACAGAGGAATGTGCACAGTAAGAGGAAAGAGAATATGTAAACAACAGCAGACTTGCACCGCATAAAAGGATTTTTGAACCAGCACAAAAATGAAAAGCAGTGCATTTACATCAATTAAAATAGAATCTGCCTTTAAACACTCACAACTTCTATCGTGACCCTAAGGCTAGTGTTTATACTTTAAAACATTATTGTGGAAAAGTAAATTCTATTAAACCAATTTTCACGCTCATCAGTGTCTAAAGCCAGTCTGATTTTTGATCTGAATTTTTTGCCATTACCAACAAATGGTATCAAAGATGCCTGATTGTACAACCAAAGATTGCCCACAAAAAAATATCTTAAAAACATCATAAGCTTCGGACTATCATAGAGAATCTTCTTACAATTTATAAGAAATAATTGTGGCACAATTCTCCTTTCATTGTGGGAGCTAAATTGATTCAATTTCTCTTTGCAGCTCAAACTAGACCAGACTCCATTACTCCTTTATTTTGTTAGCACATGAACTCCACTGAAGTTGACACCCCCTTGAGTTGAAGTTGAACAGTAGCCCTCCTCACACTGGACAGATCTCTAATTGCACAGTGTGGTGTGCATCATTCAAGTCACAGTGAGACACGCAGTGATGCTGTATACAATTGAAAAAAATTGCATAGTGTGACAATATCCTCATGAATGAGGCTAAAGCTCAGGATGTATGTTGATTTAAAGCAGGTCTTCAACAGGGGGTCTGTGACCCCTAGGGGGTCCATAGAGGTACTACACAGTACATTTACTAAAACATCACAGAAGTATGGACTATAGCCTCCGACAGTCAGCTACAAATCTATATGGCCTGCTGCTTGTGTGTTCTAATGTGCATATTCTCAGCACTGTCAAACTGAATGGAGAAGTCATGAAGAAGAAATGCAATCTATAATTTTATTTACAAAAAGGGATCCTGGTGTCATTTAGCTATATGGCCATTTTCAACAGAATTAAAAATCGATATATCATACACAGACAATGTGTACAACTATGTCACTCTGAACTGTGAGAAATAATGGTTGAAAAAAATGCAAGCCTCTTTGTGTAACCAGCTCATCTATGCTATAGTACTATACTATAGACTGACACATAAATTAACCAGGAGTCGTTTGTAGTTTCTGTTCTACCCTAATGAAAAACAGTCCTCCAGCCCCTCCCATTTTTTGTGCAATAAGATAAACTTGACAGGAAATTTGTCTTGGTGCAACACCAAGCTGCATCACAACATTGATTCATACATACATTCATTCAATAGCAGGCACAAATGTACATCGTCTTCTGCCTAAGAAAGGTGCCTCCATTCAGTTTTTTACAACCTCAAAAATCTGTTATATGCAGAAATAATTGTGCAGTACGGCAAGTTTAACAAATTAAGCATTAGTACTAAAGACATTTTTTTTCTACCCCCTAGTGACATATGCTGACTGACAACAGTTTACTCTCACCTTCATTCACTATGGAGGAAGCCGGAGGAGCACCCGCAGTAACATAGGTTGGACAAGAGAACTCCACTCACACATTCAAAGACAATCCATCACAAACCAGGGATCAAACCCACAGCCCTGTTGCTGTGAGCCAGGAGTGATGCAATTGTACCATTGTCATGGCAAAGATTCCGCAGCATTTGACAGCACTAAAAACAAATTTTTAATGCTACACCAGTCTTATTTCCCACTGCCTTCTCCCATTAGAAAGTTTATCTTCCATTTTGACATTTCAATAATTAATTACATACAAAATGTCAGCAGTAGTCCATGGAGCTTTTATGCTTTTCATGAGTCTGTTCATTCACTTTTGTATTCTGTATTTATTGTATATTGTTATTCCATCTAAAGAAAACACTGCCATGGACGTATGCAAGATGCTAAGGAATCTTATATGCCTTGATTTAATTTTACTGCCAATAACATAAATGGCATGAGAGGAAACCATGAGAGAAGTCCATTCTTTTTAGGCTTTAGTAAGTCGTGACCTGAGCTTGAGGTACCGATTAGAGATAGTTGGGCTCACCTCCGCACACAGCTTGGCCTCTGGAACCTCACTCCTCCACTACTTTTGGAGTTGCCCGTGATGAGAGGTGGCGGGCTGGAGTGGGCTTGCTCATTGCTCCCGTATGGGGTCTGGGGCCCTCTGCTAAGGGCTGTTGGGGGCTTGGTTCACATTGCCCAGTGCACAGACCTGTTTCTGGTGCATGTTGGACTCCAGCAGGGCTGCCCTTCGTTACATGTTATGTTCATAATTTTTATGGACAGGATTTCTAGGCACACCCAGGGGCCGGAGGGGGGCCGGTGTGTGGACAACAGGATCTCATCTCTTTTCTTTGCAGATGATGTTGTCCTGTTGGCTCCATTGGGCCAGGACCTTCAGTGTGCATGGGGATGGTTTGCACCTGAGTGTGAAATGGCTGGGGTGAGCACCTCCAATTCCGAGGCCATGGTCCGGAAAAGGGTGGCTTGCCCCCTTCAGGTCGGTGGAGAGTTCCTGCCTCAAGTGGAGGAGTTCAAGTGTCTTGATGTCATGTTCACAACTGAGAGAAGCATGGAACAGGAGATGGACAGACGGATCAGTGCAGCTTCTGCAGTGATGTGGTCGATGTACCGGTCTGTTATGGTGAAGAAGGAGCTGAGCTGCAAGGAGAAGATCTCTTAGAGTGGAGTTTGGTCACTAGGGAGGAGCTTAGAGTAGAGCCGCTGCTCCTCCACATCGTTTCTGCTTAGACTGCTTCCTCCTTGACCTGGCCTCGGATAAGCGGAAGAAGATGGATGGAATGGATGGAGCTGGTTTCCATCTGAAGGTTACTTGCTTTGGCAAGTTATGGCAGCAATTGGATTTTACAAAGGTAAGATGATAGAGGTAGAAGATAAGAGTTAAGCGAGTAAGATGTTGGAACAGCATATAGTAAGTAACCTATAGGTTTATGGCATTGCCGATATGAATTAACCTGACTCTGCCAGATAGAACTGCTCCACAGATCATAGTCTATTTCGCAGCACCATCTGGGAAGGCTCCCGTTGAAAGTGTTTGCAAAAGGGAGGCGCCTTCTGTCAAAAACTTGGTAGTGGATTGGATGAAGCATCGACTAGTATCCGCCTACCATAAGGTTTCTTTAGCCAATCATGGCACTGATTCATGCAACGTGCCACTCTTTGCTCTTCTTTCAAGAAGAAATACTCTCTACTTCTGATAAAACTGATTCAATAGCAACATCAACGCTAATGTGTTTTGGCGTAGCCATGTTGATGATGTTGAAGAGAGCATTTGTTGTCAAATTAAAAACCCACCTCTTCCTCTCTGTGGCTGTGGCTGCGGACTCATCAGCAAGGGAAGGTACACTCTGCCGAAGCTGGAAGACACTTTTACCGCACTCTCCGGGTCCCAGTGGTTTTCTGTCCTAGAATTGAAGTCTGGTTACTATCAAATAGAGATGGAGAAGTCCGACAAATGCAAAACCGCTTTTGTGTGCCTGTTAGGATTCTGGGAGTTTAACCGCATGCCACAAGGAGTCACCAATGCGCTAAGTACCTTTCAGCGCTTGATGGAGAAGTGCATGGACGATCTGAATTTAAAAGAGGCACTTGTCTTCATCGATGATTTGATTGTATTCGCTCCTACGCTGGAAGAGCATGAAGAGAGGCTGATGAAGGTGCTACGGCGATTAAAGGAGTTTGGCCTCAAGTTGTCTGTGGAGAAATGAGTATTTTTCCAAACGTCAGTGTGATATCTTGGACATGTGGTGTCACGGGATGGAGTTGAGACGGACCCTGACAAAATACTCACCCTTAGATCCTGGCCAGTACCGCAGAACCTCAAAGAGCTGTGCTCATTCCTCGAATTCGCTGGTTATTACCAACGGTTCGTTAAGGACTACTCCTCCATCATCAAACCTCTGAACGAGTTGACTTCAGGCTACCCACCAAGTCAGAAGAGGCAGAAGCAGTCGGCAAAACTCCAGAACTATCTGAATCCAAAGGAGCCTTTTGGTGGCCTCTGGAGCGTTGCATGTCAAACCCCATTTGAAACCATAATCCAGAAACTCACTTCAGCTCCTGTCCTTGCTTTTGCCGATCCCAGCAAGCCGTACATCCTACATACAGATGCCAGCTGTGCAGGACTTGGTGCTATTTTATATCAAGAATATGAAGGCAAGAACAGAGTGGTCGCTTATGCTAGCAGAGGCCTGTCCAGAAGCGAATCCAGATACTCTGCACACAAGCTAGAATTCCTGGCACTCAAGTGGGCGGTGACAGAAAAGTTGAATGACTACCTATATGGCACTCATTTCACTGTGGTCACGGACAGTAATCCCTTGACCTACCTGTTGACCTCTGCGAAGTTAGATGCGACAAGCTACCGGTGGCTCTCCGCCCTGTCCACCTACACTTTTAAGATCATCTACAGGGCAGGAAAACACAATGCAGACGCGGATGGTCTTTCTCGTCGGCCACACGTTGAGTTGCCAGATGACCACTTATCACAAAAGGAGCGCGAGCGGATCATAAGGTTCACTCAGCAGCACCTTGAAGACTCCACTTCTGTCTCCATCGACCAGCACGTTGTCCATGCAATTTGTGACAGGCAGCTTGTATACAGCTCCACTGATGACCACCATGTTGTTGCTCTTGTCCCAAGCCTTTCAACAGATCCAGACAGTCTGCCAGACAGTTTTGTTGATGACTCACAATTTGCCTCGCCAGTGTTTCCTCTGTTCTCTTCTGCCGACCTTGCGGCCAAACAACGGACCGACCCTGTCATACAGCATGTCACGCACAGCTGGAAAGAGGTGAAACTCCACCTAACTCTCTAAGAGAAGAACTTCCAGATTTACCGTTACTCCTGTGAGAACTAACAAAAATGGAGCTCCAGAACAACGCTCTTGTGAGGAGGAGGCAGATCGGGAGTGAGATCACCTACCAGCTTGTGTTGCCTGAGGAATGTCGATCTGAGGTGCTTTACCAACTTCATGATCAGATGGGACATTTAGGCATTGAGAGAACGCTCGACCTAGCCAGATCTCGGTTTTACTGGCCTCGTATGTCTGCAGACGTCCAGAACAAAATTAAGACCTGTGAAAGGTGTGTCAAGAGGAAAGCACTACCTGGAAAGACAACACGGCCCTTGGAACTGGTATGCATGGACTTTCTGACGTTAGAGCCTGATCGGAGCAAGACTAAAGATATACTTGTAATAACGGACCACTTCACCAAGTACGCGGTTGCTGTTCCTATGCCCAATCAGAAAGCTAAGTTGGTAGCTAAGTGCTTGTGGGACAATTTTCTGGTGCACTATGGGATTCCTGAGAAACTCCATAGCGACCAAGGACCTGATTTTGAGTCCCGTACCATTAAAGAGCTCTGCGAGATGGCTGGAATCAGCAAGATACGTACCACTCCCTACCATCCTCGTGGTAATCCCGTGGAGCGATTTAACCGCACTCTTTTGGACATGCTGGGTACACTTGAGGATGAAGACAAGACACACTGGAGAGACTTTGTGAAACCATTGGTACATGCATACAATTGTACCCGGAGTGATGTCACCGGCTTCTCCCCATATCAACTTATGTTTGGACGCCAACCACGCCTGCCTGTTGATCTCGCATTTGGCCTCCCATTGGGTGAGAAGACACAAGGCTCACATTCCCAGTACATTGACAAGCTCAAAGCTCATCTTGAAGAGAGCTACAAAATCGTAGCTGAAAACTCAGAGAAGGTGATGCAGAGGAACAAAGCAAGATTTGACCAGAACATCACTCCTTCAGAGCTGTCGGTGGGGGATCGTGTACTGGTGAGAAATGTGCGGATAAGAGGGAAGCACAAACTGGCAGATCGATGGGAATCAGAGGTGTATGTTGTGACAAAGAGAGCTGGCAATTTGCCAGTCTACACCGTCAAGCCAGAGACCAAAGATCGACCCATTCATACACTGCACAGAGATCTTCTTCTACCTTGTGGCTATCTCTCTGCTCCCATCAAGCCAGTCAAGCAGAAAGCGACACACTCATCCACTCCAGTGATTCCAGATCCACTTGAATCACTTGACAACAATCATGATGACACTCTGTCAGAAGAAGAATTGATTTCTCCTGTTTCATTTCACCCCATCTCAGAACCTGTCAGATATACTTCTGTGATTGACCTGCCCGTTTCAAGACTTCCTGCTCCTCCAGCTTCTCTGGCCAGCAATCACAGTCGGATGCGGAAGGGACTGGAGACTGAAGGCGAATCAAAACATGAACACACAATACCTGAATTTAAATCTGAAGGCACTTACCTTGATCCTGAACCTGCTGCAGTCTTGGAACCTGAGGAAAGCATTTCTCCTGAACCTGACACTCCAGAGCCTGTAAGCATTGTTCCTGAATCTCACTCCCCTTCAGAGGATGAACCTGAATTGTCTAGTCCAGATTCTGAACCACCAGCCGGCCGTCGGCCAACAAGAACACACAATTCTCCAGACTGGTTGCAATACTCAAGACTTGGACATCCCTTGCTGCACAGTATTCAGTCCTTGTTTCATGGGTTGAGCACAGCGTTCAATTTTGCTTTTGAACTCGAGGAAGAGCTCCCTGCTCTCGTCAACCATGGGGCCGTCTGCTGTCAGGGCTGTACATGAGTTCAGGGGGGGAACGTGTAACCCGCACTTCCTGAAACCCTTTTATTTTTGATGGACAATTTCCCGTCTGGCCGCGGTCCTGACTTCCTTTAAGCAGCGGGGTCACAGAGGTCACTTCTCTCCTCCGCTCCTCGTGTGGCTGTGGCGTGCTCAAGTTCTTAACAAACTAACCAAACAATTTGTGGGCTAAAACTGAATCTTTGTCCACTCATCAACGGTAAGTTATTGAGCGTCTTTCGGTGTCTTATTTTCATGGTTAGCGATCACGTTTAAGTTGCTGACTAGTGATAAGCGTCTTTGTTTTCCTGCAATGCTATTCCTCCCATTCAGAAGTACATAGCACCCAAGCTAAAATTAACACTCTTCGGCTGCGCTGGCAGCAGTTAAAACATAGCGTTTATTGCTTGAATACCAAACACAATTATGGTCCTGATCAGGCCGAATTGCAGATAACCAACGACATTATTGAAATCAATCGTCCAATTGGTCAATTTGAATCCATTTATTTTAGTTCGATAAGTTTTTGCACCAAAGCTAAAGCGGCTATAAGCTCCTATTTTTTCTTCTTTTATTATGAATGAACTGATATGATAATTTTTGATTTGTTGCGCAACTCTAATTATTAATCCAGGCATCTGCTTGAGTATTTTGATCTCTATTGAATAATTTAATTTATTAATTCAATACTTTTGATTATTTAAGTGTTTTGATATGAGACAAAGAAAAAGTGCACTTTGTTGAATGAATTGTGACAGTTTTGTTGAATGAATTGTGACAGTTTTATTGAATGAATTGTGACAGTGGTTAATAGTCGCATGATTTAATGTATAGCAATACAGTTGATAATTAATTGTTTATATTCATACTTGATAAAGTGTTATTTTACATGTTGTCTGCATATGTAAATATGTACTCTATCTATTATACACATGTAGATATTTGTTTACAAAGCAAATGTTTATGTATGTTTTTGACCTTTTATAGGTCAGGTTTTTTCTGGGATTCAAAAGAACTGCAAAACAAACTGCAAGTCTTGAACTCCACTTCAGATGGCGAGCTTCCCATGATCTACCTATGTGGTAGGACAAAAGTGACACTCGAACCTTCCGCTGTCCCTTTTCGCGGACTAAAGGATGATTGAACAAATTACTTTGAAATGGAAATACTAATATCAACTGGACTGTGAACTCTTGAAACCAAAACCAGAAATACAAATACTAAAGACTACTTGAACTGTCTGTCGTGTCACTCATACTCTGGCATTATTATTGTTGTTTGTCTTTGTACTGGTTTTGTTTTCTAATTTAATCAATACATTTAATTTAACTTAAACCTTAACCATATGACTCCTTGTGTTTATTCACACCTCGGGCTCCTTTATGAACCAGCCTTCTGATGTTGCCAATGGTAATTCTTAATAATTTATTACAGAGGTCGTAGTCAGTCGTCCTAGCCTACAGGTGTTACACCTACCTACAACAGGGTTGGCATGGCCACTCCCAAAATTTGTGAAAACATCAATGGGAAGTGAAAATGTACTTCCAAATGCAATATGGCACACACATCCAGTGTGAGCAAAAAGTCTATGGGGATCATCTTGAACAGGAAATCAGCCATTATGGATCAAATATGTGACCGCCTAAAATTTGGCCCTAATTTGTTTTAACAAACACCTCCTCAGGTTTTCTTCCGACATGCAGTCAATGTATTGGGCATCCTGCTATAAGGCTATACTGTGTGTTATTTACTATTTGGATGAGATATAAGCAGTTGTCTAATCCACTTATAGATAAGTTTGCATATGTTTTGTTTCAATACTAAATCTGAAATAAAACATGAATTTCTTCCTTGTTTTGTTTTGGAAGACAAGGCTCCATGCTGTAATCTTTACACTGTAATAATTTCCTGGGACTACAGGCACTGACCACAGTACAGATGGCCATTTATGGATGAACAACGCCTCAGTGATTCACACTTGAATATGACATTTTTAAGCCAAATGTCGTATCCTTAAGGACAAATGCTACACTTGGTCCCTACATACCTTCTTGTCTCATTTGGTTGACTTTGCAGTGTTATTAGAAGACAGAGGATTCGTCTTAAGATTCTGACATAAGGAAGTGACATTTCCTCATGCTTCAGAGAAAAAGGAGGAGTAGACTAGTACAGTTAAGAGGGTAGATCACTGGATTTCAAAGAGAAATATTCAAACGGCATGGCCTCTGGAAAAAGGCTAAGGCTTTGTAACCTGCACTCAACTGCTCAACTGAAAGAGCTTTAATTAGTGGAGCAGTAACAAAGGGAACAGCGGATAAGCACAGATCAAACAACACACAATATTACTCTACAGTATACTGAGAAAACAATTCTCAACACAAAATAATTCAAATAAAAAACTGAAAAAAAGGTCACATAAATCAATACATAGACTGAACAGGAGAGTGAGCAAATAAAGACACAAAAAACAAACCAACAAAGCAAGCCCGACTTCCCACTATGACCCCTCCTATGAGTGACCATTGTGTTTAGTAGCCTGGTGAAAACATTTCTTTGAGTACGTTTTGGGGCCGGATCTACTAAGCTGCTTAATTTCGTTGGGACACTAATTTGTGATTGCGAGGCAAGGAGTGACCTTTAATATTTACTAAAACGCAGGATTTGGGTCTGATCAATATGGGTCAATAAGTTATTTTTAGCGAATTTAAGTATTTTTACAGAAAAAGTTTGGTGTATGAAAATAGACACAATTCTTAGTTTTTTTTAATTTATTTAATTTTTAAGGGCTATCCAGTGTTACGTATTAGACAAGTTCATTGATTCATTCATTGACAAAACCCTTCGTTCAATGTAGCATTACAATCTTTAAAACAAAATCACACTCCAATACAGTGATTTATTTAATACGATTAAATAAACAAAACACAAGCTTATGCGTTTACTTTCAGGGTGTTGCATTTTTACTTATTTGAGGCTTAACATAATATTTTTATTGCTTATGCCATTACATACATAAAACAAAATACACTAGATACACACAGATACTAGATACTACTGGATAGTTCTGATTAAAATGAAATTTGTATGGAAAACAATGCCACTTATGTTCCAGAAAGTGAAGTTGTGAGTGAAAGCGTGAGTGAATCTGAAGATCTTCCCACACGGAATGAAACTGAGAAAAACTTAAAACAAGGAAGTCATGCAGAGTATGCCATACAATGAGAACATTTATTTTTTTTCTCTTACATAGGTTACACAACACCAACCAAAATGCATCTCCCTTGTTTCACTATTACAAAAAGTACAAGAAAAGTACACAGATTACCTAAAGAATAGGAGCCAAAATTCCCTTTATGAAGCATACAAGAAGACAGAGGAAAAAATATACAAGTTTCACTAAGCTAGTGAAAGAGGAATGTGAAACCTGTTTACAGATGGATGTGCACATGCAAAGTGAACATCAGAATATCAGCAGAAGTGAAAGAAATGTGTGTGCAGCCCCAAACTGCCTGGCATACATCAGGTAGGAGGAGCACAAGAGAAGAGTGGAGAGGGCTGGCTTAATTACTGGACTGATGCAGACAGAGATCAAAATGAAGACCTCTCTACTTGCAGTGTTGACCTTCAAAAAGTCCTACGTAAGAAGGCAACAGTTTCTACCAAAATGGTCTGTGTTTTTATGAAACATTTGCCGCAGTCATTGTTGAAAAAAAATGGATTTCAATTATTTGGCATGAGGGAATAGCTGGGAGAAAAGCAGAAGAGGTGGCCTCAGTGTATATCACTGCTGTAGAACGAGAATGGGACATCAAGCATTTGTTCTACTGAGTGGACATTGCTCACACTAAGAAACAACCCAACCACAGCACTTAAGGATCTTACACTCATGTACTTTGAGCCAGAACACACCTTTATGAGTGCTGACAGTTTTCACCATGGTGTCAGGTAAGAAAGCAGTCTGGAGGTGCTGTTTTTGACTTCGAAGACTTTAAAAATGTTGTAGCCAACTCCCAAAAATAAAAAAGATTAAAAATTAAAAAGTCAATGTAGTTGATTTACAGCACATTTTGGCATCAAAAGCTGGCTGGAAAGCAGTTCAAAAGAGGTTCCAGATTTTTTTTTTATTTCATGACGATGACCTTATAGATAATAATAGATTTCCTCCGTGAAAAGCTGCACACGAGAGACAAAGGAGCAGACAAGGAAATGAGATACAAGATCATCAAAAAGCTTTGTCCATTGATGTCCCCAAATTGAAGAAAAAAAAAGAAAACACATTTACACAGATTGCTGTTGTATTTCCTATGAGTTTTTAATTAGATAAACCAATGCTGTGTAATTTTAATAAAATATTTTACATTTTTATGCCACAACACTGTTTTGTGTTTACTGCAATAGTATCTTATAAAACTTTTAAGGTCAAAACAATTTTTATTGTATTTTCTTTTATCATCATTGAGTTTTTAGTAAATGTGAGATTAAAACTGTAACTACAAATAGTCATCAATAGTCACTAGTCATTTATTTATTTTTTGCTGTTCAGTGACATCAACATTAGATGACATATTTCAAACACCCAAATACTGATTATTATTTATTAACATTTTCTTAGGAGAAGAAAAATAATAAACTCAAAGTAACACAAAGAACTTGTAGATACGGCACTTTGCCTTTGTGTAACTGTTAATGGGATGTGATTCATACAAAGGCTGGTACAAAGTACAAAGTAGGCCAAACTTGTCTGATGGCTGAACAAATGTAGCTGTTTACTTTGCGGTGGTTGGTGTTGGAGCTTTCTCTCTTTATTTTTTTTTTTCTGTTTTTAAGTTTGGTTTCATTTAAAAAAATCTGTCATGGCTGATATGTGAAAAATAACACTTTTGAGCGTTCACTTAAATGCAGGGAAGTTGTTTGTTAAGGGCTCAGTGAATGTTGACTTAATTGAAGCCAGACACAAACAGTTAAGACGTGCTTTGTTTCAGTGTAAAATTTTGGTGCTTTTTGCTGATTTTGCAAGTAGCCAACCTTGCCAAATCAAGCTGCGTGATTCATTTAAATACTCTCCTCCCCAGTTTTTGCTCTTTGAATGAAAACTCACATAAATACCAAATCCCCTGTTTCCAAACATTTCCTGCACTAAACGTTCAAGAATTAAAACAGAACTCTTTACAAAAGATAAAAACAAACTTATTTATTTCAAACCAACAAAATTAACTTTTTTAAAATAAATTAATTTAGTTTATATTATAACCTAAAAAAATCTTAAAAATTTTAATTTTTGTAAAACCTAAACTGCGCTGCTGCCAAAAGGTAAAAATATGAAAAGTGCTGTTTCTGCAACAAAAACGGGTTTCCCGATGATCGTAACTCCATTGTAAAAGTATAATTAGTGAAGTCTGGGGCTTGTGCTTTGTCATTTCTTGTGGAGGACGTGGACAGATTCATGCAGCCACGCTGCACGTTATTACACTCTGCACCACAAAGGTTCGGGACTGAGATGAACTGAGTTCAGCTGAATTGTTTGTGCGTGAGGCACAAGAGGAGTCACATAAAGACTGTGGTTAGGTTGCAGATGAGGGCTTCTGTTATTTTTACAGCACTAAGGAGACTGGTACACTGGGTGAGCTCATGCCCACACAGACTTTTGAATTGAACTGTCCTGCCTCTGACCCCTCTTTATGTCTACAATCATCCAGTTTGTGGTTGATTATTGGTGACCCTCAAACACACATCACCTTAACCAGGAAATATTAATAAAAAGTAAAATGAGTACACTGCACCATGATGGGGAAAAAACAAAAGTGATGTAGCACAAAGACAAACAACAGCGGTAAGACCACTGTGTATTTAAATTATTATACTGAGTAAATGACTGAGTTAGCGCCCTTACTCAAGGCAGGGTGCGCGCAGTTCAGACTTACACAGGGGCAGTTTATAGTCAAAGAAGGCCTATTTGTGTGTGTCATAGTCCGATGCAGATAGGCATAAATAGCTTATCCTGTCCTATACATCACAGGGATGTGTGAACTGGCGTCCAGAATTGCCCACTCAGTAGGGTGTGTGGTGGGCAATCAATCTAGTGCAGAAATCTTTAAAGACTACATTTATTTTAAGGGTCTGTTTTGCCTGAAACCCTTAAGTTGGCTATTAATTTGTCTTACTTGTCCCCATAAGTATAAAACATTAACTTCTTTAAAACAGTTGCTCTATGTGGTGACTGGTGAGCAGGTCAAACCAGGTCTTCAGTTCTAAACATTTTTTATATAGGTTAGAGCCCTTGATTTGAGCAGATTGTTCATCAGCCTCTCTGATTTGGCAGACAAGCTCAGAGCATTAGTTTAAACAATCGTTTAAAGAAGTCAGGATCATCAGTCGCGATAGTCAGGATTATTTAAAGTTACTGATGTGTTGCCTGAAAATATAATATATGTGACCTGTGTCAAGAAAAATAAACATCCAAACAAATTGTCAAGGTGAGTATTTTTACTGTACAATAATAATGCTGTCTGTACACCAGTTTAACACTGGGGCAAACGGCTGCACTCTCATGAGAGTCATGCACATTCACACATGTAAATAAAGGATGCAAAGCAATAACTCAATTCAAGGCTAGACAGCAAATGGCAATACAGCAATATAATAATGAGTCTAGGATTACATGAAAAAAGAAAAGACTGTAAATAAACGAGCCCCGCTGCCATGTGACTCATTTGTGCCCACCAGGCAAGACAGACAAAAAAAACCCCAAAACAATTAATGCTGCGTCATGGCGTTCTTTAATAATTGCGTTAGACAGAACGGTTGTGTGGCCCCACATAACAACGCAAAATCAACAGAAAAAAAATCTACACCAAAGGGGGCTGGGATAATGGGGATAACAGGGCTGACACTTAGACGTACATTGACAGACAACCATTCACTCTCACATTCATCCACTAGGGGCACTTTAGAGTCACCAATTCACCTATACATGCATGTCTTTGGACGGTGGGAGGAAGCCGGAGATCCCGGAGAGAACCCACGGTGACACGGGGAGGACATGCAGACTCCTCACAGAAAGACCAGAGTTAGCCAATGATGTTTTTTTGGGTTGGCTACAATTGGCCAACGATGTTTTTTGGGTCGGCCGGGATTCGTACTCACGACCTTCTTGCTGTGAAGCGGGAGCGCTAACCACTCCGCTACCGTGCACCCCCCCCATCACATTCAGTAACAGTGAAAAAAGTGAGAGATGAGAGAAGCACATACAGTACCTTTTTTAATGTGTAAGGAACAGACAATAATGGCTTCAGTACTACTGACTGGTCCCACACTGACTCCAGTGGATTTAATAAGCACACACATATGCAGCTCTACATATGGACAGGCACTGAAGCATACACCCCTTTGTCTCACACATGGGCTGCTCTGAAGTCTTGTGCAGGTCCATCTGGTTGTGAACTGCCGGTGGATTAAACCAACCTTGAAAACACTTCCGTCCTTCTGCTCTCTGTCTCTGCTTGTTCTCTCTATATCTCTGCCAACAATACCTGTTAATGCATGTTTGCTTTTGTTTTTCTAATTTTATAACTCACTTTAAGACAAAGGCACTCAAGTACACCTGGTATAATACAACTCCAGTTCTCTCTTCTGACTTTCTTCCAGTAATCCACTACAAACAGTGCAATGGACAAACAACCTTTTTAATAAACTGGGGGACAATACATTTGGAGAGAAAACAATGCTTCGTGTTCAGCATTATTTATTTATGATCCAGAACTAAGTGAAGTTTGATTCTTCAGCTTGCTCACAGCCAGTTCTGTCGTTTTCTCGACCACCTTCTCGAGTTACCAGCTCTTTAACACCTTTCCTTACACTACAATTTGTGGCAACACCAAAGTAAGGTTTTACTTTACTTTGTTTTAACTTTTATTATGTTGAGTTTTGGAACTAGATATAGTTGCCATATTTTGACAAAAAGGTAGAGAAGCATTATGCCGTGTACGCTTTACTCAAGTTATGTGTGAAAAAGAGTGAGTACTGTTCTGTGAAAATCTGTTGAAGAATCACTGTGTAAGGCTCACTGAACAAAACAAATTATTTTTTCCTCATTTCCTTTGGCTATTTTTTTAAAGAAGCTGCCATTTATGGTCAAAAGGATTTTAAAAACTACATTATTCTACTTGCATGCACAATTATACAAATTAGGCAACTTCTAGCATCTTTTAGGCCAGTCAATAGCTACTTCCTTACTGAGGAGTTGACAGCAATGGTTTTAGCTCTTTTTTTTTTTACAGAATTAAAGGCTGTGGTGTTTGCTGTGTGCATGGATGTGCTTTCATTACACTTATAGGAAAATATTCAATACACTCGTTTTGCAGCTGAAGAGGTGCAGTCAGTAGCCAGTTTATTTATATGGCAAAATGAATGCAGAAATTCTAAAACTTGACTCCTAGTGGGCAAAAGGTCTTCTCACAGTGCCACAACTATCTCAGATTCACACTTTCAGCAGATTATTACTCACTCCTTTTCAGAGTTAGATACATCAGTCAAAAGTCTAGGACTACGAACTGATTTTTATACACTGCCAAAAAAACCTTTTCATTTGTGATCACCTATATTTTGAACTCACACTAACAGTTTGTTAATGGTTACTTTGTGATAGGGCTGTAAATGTTTTTATATGATGTCTATTACAGTCATATTTACCATATACTACAAATAAACATGTTTACAGGCCTGCCTTTAGTAGAAATGTAAAAATGCTATAGATTATTTATAGCAGTGTCTAAATCCTAAATCCTAAGTTTTTCTTCAAGGGCGTCATTTTGCAAGTGTTCTGAGCTGTTCTGTCACTTGAGGGTATAGTTTTGGAGTTTGTGTGTAAATATTTGCCACACTAGCAATTAGAAAGAATTGTAATAGAAATAGTTCAGCACCGTTACAATGAGTGGGCTGCTTGACCTGAAGGCTACTGTCAAACAGAATGTACACAGCCCCAAACTTGAGAAACAAAATTTTCTCTGCAGTAACTTTAAATTTAAAATTTCAAAATTTGTAGTTATTGATTCATATGAGGGACATGAAAAAGCATGTTGAGGGCCCACGGACGGAATCTAAATTCTAATCAGTAAAGATAGATATTTTGTGCATGTATGTACATGTATGGCTCAACTGTTGAGACAAATCCATCCAGAAAGACTTTAGACAATTCTAAAAATCGAATTAAAGCAGTGGGAAATGCACTGGGCTATGACAATACTTCAAATGAAGAAATAAACAGTGAGTTATATCACTGAGGTGAATTTATTTTATGTCCTGTTTCTATGGACTATGCATGTATCACACCTCACAGCCAACATTCCCCATAGCCTAAGAATGTGACAGGTGAGCGTGGGTTTCCTTACAGCTGTGAGGCTGCTCCACTACACAGGGGGCTGTAGGGGTCTACATACACAGCTCATCTTTTTGGTGAAATTTCTTTCTTCGTCTGAATGAGTGGAGATACATTCAGCCTTAGTTGTCCTTCTGGCTTCTGCCATCTTAACATAGCAAGGTGCTAAGCAGTTTCCTGACACCTTTACTCCCATCAGGAAACACCTCTCTTCCATTGCTTTCTAATAAGCCCACAATGTCATATACATGAGAACTGCTCTGTGGAGTCACCTCACTGCATAACAATGTCCTACAAACCCTCCACTATTAGTTTTCCCTGTTGCAAATGGATTTTCTTCACTTCCATTATTTTCTTGTTCTCAGCTTTCCCTGAGTCCTCTGTTCTTCTTCTGTGTTTTCTCTCACTCCAGTAGAATTTAATCATTTTAAAACAGCCAGATGCATTATAATGGTGGGATAATCATAACATTAAAGTATTTTCTCCAGCTGACAGGTAGCTGTTGGGAACGGCTGGATGGGCTGCCTTTGTCCATGAGAGCAGCAAAGCAGTTGGAAAGGTGGACCTGTTGTTGTAAGGTCAAACAGACGAAGGCTGGAGCAGGCATAGGGTTTGAGACAGTGTTGTCCTTGAGACCCATGCCAATCAAGGTGATGGGGTGCACCTTTAGGCTACATTCATAACTTGGGCTATGAGTGAGTCCTTTCTCCAGAGCAAACAGCTGCTGAATGACCCAGCAATCATTTTGTTGGTTTTTACAATCAGACTTTCGTCCTTAGAGGACATGGTAGCTAAAAGCAGTTTTTTGTTTTTCTAGCTACAAGCCTGACTGAAGGTAGTGTCTCACTCAAAAGGCAGGTTTAACTATGTATAACATGCCAGAATCAGCAGAATGGGTGGTAAAGCCATAGAGGCAGTAACATCCTATAAAATTTCTAAGTGAAACAAGACTTTAAAACTGGCTAAAACAGACACTGTTCACCATTTTGCTCATGCATACACACAGAAGACTAAACCGTATGTCAGTGAAAAAGTAATCTCTACCAAAATGGAGCTAGTTTGATGGAAACCTCAATGTTCCCAGTCCTATTTGCAAGAACAACCAAATTAGAGTAAATAAACAGTCAATTTGTCCTGGAAATATGGAGCACATGACAAAAATATATTTTGTTTCACTCATTCCATTTTAACACTCACAGTAACAGAGTTACCCCCAATTTCCGCTGCATGAGAGCATTTAGCATCCTCTGTGGAATTCGGGGATAAGTTTCACAGATCATGAAGGACATTTGATATAACATGGCCTTATGGGCATGTTTTATTAAGATAAAGACAGTTGTGCTTAGTTTGTCTCATTTAAGATACAACAATCCATAAAGCAATGAATTACATAGCAAACAAAATACATGTAGTTTACCTTAATCAGCACAACAGCACGGAATCAGCCATTATTGACAGTTTTTTCAGATAACCTGTTCTATAAAATAAGCTAACTAATACTCCACTAAGGCAAAATGCAGCATTCGCTTTAGTTTTTTCTCAAGAGCTTGGTTAACTCTGTTTGTTAAAGGGATGTTCGTGGAGGTGGGCGATGCCTTGCCGTAGTTTTTCATTGAGGCTGAAATGTTGACACACAGCATAATCATTGCTTATCAAGTCTAACTCAAGTCTTTATGGAACAGGTTAAGCCCTGACTTCTATGTTTACACTAAAGCAGCTAGAATTCAAGCCTATGCAGTTTTCTGAGCAAGTTTTATGGAACACACCTCTTCAAAAAAATATACAAGGAAATAACAAGGCGCTTTTATCATGGTTGACATGCATGAAAGCAACAGGGAGAGAAGAAATAACCATTCATTTTTTCCAGTTAAACCCCTTGATTTCTGAAGAGTGTTGTTTGGGTATGAAAAGAGGAACACTTTTCCTGGATTGGAAATCAAACTCTTGGTTGCAGCAGTGAGAGCACTGAATGGGCAGCCCACATGTGCTCAAATGCCTTAAAACTGTTAAGTAACACATCTTGCCATTCATACATACAATCATACATCTTTAGTTCTACTTTAGCGTTGTCTTTTATTGTAGAGAAATGTTTTTAAAAGGTTCGTGAATATTTCTGACATCACTGAACGGCTTTAAGAAAATACTCTATCCTTACCACATTCATAAACTTCATCTCTCCATCCGCTCCTTTCTTCTGTGTTTTCCTCTGAATGTTCACCTTACACTCTCCACCCCTCCCCTCTCCAGACTCACGTTGTGTAGCAGCGGCGATTAGCATAAATCCTTAGTGTAACAGATGGTGCTACGTTAGGGAACGTGCTTGGTGTAATGACAGACATTTCAGACATGCTACCACTGTAGATTTACAGCTTTACAACAATCTTTAAAATAGCCTGTGCATAACATTCTTGCTCTGTAGTTAGATTAGGAACAAGCAAACTGTCATTACAAGAATAACAAGTAGATCCTATATTGTAGAAAAAAAAAAGATTGCCACATGTCTGGTTTTATAAGAGTAATAGTTACAAAAACTCTGCAAATCACAGATTCAAGCCAGTGATTTAGAGTCAGCTGATAAAATGAATCGATTGAGCCCCCACTGAGCTGGCCTTGGTCTATTACACAAGCAGAGGTACCATTTAAGTCGTGCTGCCTTTACCAAATGCCACTACTAATGAGAACATATGATTGCATTTTCAGGGAATATATGTGCGACCGTGTGTGAAGCCAGATATCCGTGGATGTGGGAGGTGTGATAATGAGCTGTAGAAGCATACAATTATCGTGTAAAAAACAGCAATCTTTACATTTTGAATTTGAATGCTACAGGTTGCTAACACTTTAGAATAAGGTGTGTCAGGCCAATTCATTTTTAGCCCACGATGTCTTCTTTCACTGGAGATATTTAATTTAATAAATATAGATAAATAATCAATTAAGGTTTGGGCTTCAGTTTTGACCAGTCTCGTACAGGCTGCTGCAGGATAACTCCAGCTGACCACGTCTCCGATGTGCGCTAAAGATGAGTGGCACCGGCACAAACTGGCACACCGAGGCTACACCAGGGCTGAAGAGACAGCCTCTGGCAGATCACGGCAAACTGTCCTCTGCTGTGTCTAGTAAATGTTCACAGGGCACAGGCCACAGACGTGTGTCATGCCGGAGTTTGCTTGGTCCAGTTTGCTCTAAGCTAATGCGAGCGAATTAACATGTTTGATGAGCTGTAATTGTTGTGGTTGCTTCAGTCATAATCCGGGTGCCATAAACAAGGACATTCTCATTAATTTCTGGACAGCACTGTTGAGTTACCATCACTTTGGACTGGCTTCAACTGGCCGGTCCAATGGGAACCAGGTTCTATTACTAGTATTCATGACAAGGCAAGCTCAGTCACACACTCTCAGCTGTGTGCCTGCGTGCATAAAGCCACAGCGCAGTTTTGCATTTTATGACTTAGTTACTGAAACCTTGTACGGGGCTAACCACTCTGCCACTGAGCTGCCCTAATGTCTCACTCAACAGACTATATTAACTGTATAACAAGACAGAATCAGCAGAATGGGGGGTGAAGCCAAGGACGCTGTAAAATCCTTCAAAAGCCAGATTTCTAAGTTAAAAAAGGCTCTGGCTAAAACAAACACTGTTCACCATTTTGTTCATGCATGCACACGAGACCAAACCTTATGTCAGTGAAAAGCCAGATATCTGTGAATGTGGGAGGTGTGATAATGAGCTGTAGCAGCATACAATTATCTAATAAAAACCAACAATCTTCGATTTTGAATTTGAATGCTAGAGGTTGCTAACAGTTTAGAATAATTTATTTATTTTCATTTTTTTCCTTTGATTTGTTTTTACCGCACCTTTGTGAAAAGTGCTTTAAACAAACTACACAAATAAAACAAAAATGCTGTTGTCTTTTGGCTCGATGCTTATGGAAACAGTCATATCATGAGAATTCCTCCTCCAATTTTGTTCATTAATTGACTTTTTTAACTGTTAAACTGCATTGATGAAAGATTTTCTTTAATTTGTAAAAGTTTGTGATCCCAGAGAATTTTTTTAAAATTTATTTCAAGCAAGTAAAAATACAATCATAAAATTAATGTGCATAATTATATCCAACAACATAAACATTCTCTTATAAAAACAAAATATTTCATCAAACTGATTTTTTTTAGCAGACGATTTGCTCGATAAGGAGTGAGAAGAAGAAAAACCTATTACTCTTCTGAATGCTAAACATAATACTGGGAACCCACTCTTCCTCCTGAGCACATGTAAGATTCAGTGTATAATATAGATGGACTTTTAACTTTTCTGTTCACTGTGGTAGAGGGTGCTGATGACCATAGTCTTGTGTAGTTTACAGTGGTAATAAGATTAGACTGCTATGGCCAGATTTTCCACCCTTGAATTTGTTCATTTACTGAGGGTCAATCTTTAATTCAATGCCTTTGACCATTGGCATTAACTGTAACATGGTGCGTCGCGCACATGGAGCAAAGGTTAAGTGTTAAAATGGGTTATGGTAAAGAATCTGATATTCTGTTCTTGTTGTAGGTAATGAAAAGCCTTTAAAGGCCAATTCCACATGGCTAATTGCACTCCACCGCTGCCAGACAACTAGCCAACACAAAATGCTGTCTAAATTGCTGGTTCAATGAGCATTCACTTACTCAAGTCATTCAATCCATGTAAAGGGCAGGAGAAATGGATAACTTAATTAAAATGGTCACATTCTGAGTGACACACCAAGAACCCATAGCCATTAGAAGCTTTAGCTAGCCACAGCATTTGTCATTAACGATAGGTCAAAATGGACAGTTTAAAATGGCCATTATTCTGGAAAACATTCTCCTTGACACTGAAGACAGATTACTTAAACGGCTGGTTTATCTGAGTCATTTGTCAAGACTACATCAAACGTCTATAAAGCAGACTTAATTCATTCCATCTATACATACACGTATGTGTTTAACACTCCAACATTAAATTCGAATGGATTCTAAGAAGCTTTTCTTTAATTTTCTTTGGGATCCAAAGTTGATGCTGATGTCTTTATCAATTTTTATTTTAAATAATTTTTAATAATAATGTCTGTATTGGGACAAAATTAACCAACAGTTCAACTAAACTATTACTTGACAACAACTTGAAAATTTGTTTTTATACAGCCTCAATAGACATTGTACATGATATGGCGCCCTAACATATAGGTGACCCCAATAGTGCTCCACTTGCCTTATTATGGTAGTGTGTGTAGTTCAATGTCTATAACCACATTCATAAATTTGCACATTGTTAGCAGCATAGCCACAGAACACTCATTTGCACTGCTCAGTAAATCTTGCCCTCAGTGTCAAATGAAATAAGATGGTGGGGGGGTGGGGGGGTTTTAATGGAGTCGAAATGCGTTTTTATGTTAGGTTTGACGATAAAGCAGATGGTCGAGAATTATTATATATTATAGGAGTGTATACACTGTAGAAAACCCCAGATGAATAGAAGAGATAGATACTCTCTGTATGTATACCACATGTCTCTACAGATGGAGACATGCATGATGCAAGAGAAAGATGGGTTCATGCAGTATGGTCCAACTCACTGTGTAGCATTGTGAAAACCTGGCAGAGGGTAGCGTACGCACACTGCAGTCCATTGATGGGCTGAAGGCTTAGTGTGAGGATACTCAGTCAATTACAAAACATTTGAGACAATGTTGTGTAAAATTTGGAATTTTTATTTTGAAGAAAAATGATTAGTCCTATACTGTTTTAACACACTCTTATTTGTAGATTTTGGACAAAACACTAGAGTAAATGGAGCTTAGAGCAGCAAATTTACTTTTAGTATGTTAACAAAAATGTATAGGTTTGTTGTCACATTAGTTGAATATTATTTTCTCTTTATGCAAGACACTATAAAAGCATGACCATAGGTGTTGCAAGGCATTGGTCTCGAGAACCAACCAAACTATAAATGCCAACCTGCAAACACGTCATTGGTTTAAACAGCAATGTGGCTAGAAGAAACCTAGAAGTTTAACTGAAATCTGTCTAATATAATACTTTTTTAGAATGACACACATGCCCTGCTGGTAGGCCACACTGCTGACATAACAGATATGTATGAATGTATATAAAAATAATAAATAACTACATTGTAACAATAATTCCTCTGTATATTAGTTACTTTCAAAATCCAGCAACTGTGCATATGGAACACAATCTAAACTGTGTCGTAACAAACAACATTACTGAGCAGTCTGGTGAAAACAAAGCGTGATCCTAGAGGGAGTTGAATGCACTCTTACTATCTTACTAGCACTGCACAACTTTAAGCCCAAATATATATATTCTCAAATTCATTTTGATGGTTCTGGGCCATGAGATTGGTTAAATCATGCCTATCTCACTGACCCTCAGATGGACAGAAACCTCCAGTGTAACTTTCCTGTCCCCGGCATGAGGACTGCCAAAGATTATGTGAATAAGTAGCTACAACGGCTCAAATAAAGTGAATATAGCACCATTGTCATAAACTTACAGATATGCTGTTAAGGGATCTGCGCCCTCTACTGGAACAGCTGCAGGCTTGGACTTAAAATTGTAAAAAAAAACCATAATAACTACGTACAGTGAGTGACAGTGTCCCATTTGACATCAGTTTTTCATTAAAGCCTGTCTTTGTGTTTAAGGGGCACCTGAGGCAGAGCTGAACATCAGGTGCATTTATAGATTTCTGCTGTGAGCACTAGTGTGTTCCGGCAGCCACTTAAACCTTTTACTGTTTTATTTTATTTTCAGGGAATTTCCTGAAACTCTATAAAATGCTGTATTATTATATCTCTTATGGAACAGAATCCTAGATATTGCTCATAATGGCCAATACGTTGTAGAATTTGGCAGCTTACTCCCACAGTTCTCTTACTTAACATTAAACAAGATGTGTATAAGACCATTTAAGAGAAAATAAAATACTCTAGTTCAAGGGCTTTATTACAGTGAAATATTGTTATAAAACTGCAGGTACACTGCCCATTATGGATGTTACCACCTTGACTTGTCCTGCCCTTTACATGGATTGAATGACTTGAGTAAGTGAATGCTCATTGAACCAGCAGTGTAGACAGCATTCTGTGTTCGCCAGTTGTCTGGCAGCGGTAGAATTGGTCTTTAAAGGCTTTCTCATCACCTACAAAAAGAATAGATTAACTATCAGGTTAGTCTTTATCATAACCCATCTATGCCATCTATACCAGGAGGTCTCTGGACTATTGCAGCTGATGTCAGTTTCTTTTTTTATTTTTTTATACTATCAGGACTGATAACTAACTAAAAAATGAAAAGAAATCACAAATTAAGATGTCTCTCATCGTGTTTACTGTTGCAAAAGTTTTAAGTTCACCTAAACTGCTTTTTATATATGTAGGACAATTACAGTTGTCCCTCACTATAACGTGGTTCACCTTTCGCGGTCTCGCTGTTTCGCGGATTTTTTTAGTGCAATTTTGCATTCTTTTTTTTTTACAGAGTATGAACGCGCATTGTGTTCTGCGTCCTGATTGGCTAAGGGAGAACTCGTGCATTGTGTTCTGCGTCCTGATTGGCTAAGGGAGAACTCGCGCATTGTGTTCTGTGTCCTGATTGGCTAAGGGAGAACTCGCGCATTGTGTTCTGCGTCCTGATTGGCTAAGGGAGAACTCGCGCATTGTGTTCTGTGTCCTGATTGGCTAAGGGACTGTAGACCATTGTCAATCAATCTCCTCCGTGCCGTGTCTCCTGTACAGTACAGAATGCGTTTGACCAAATTTACATAAATGTTCAATCGCTAGCAGTGTGACTCTGAAGTGCTGTATGTTTGCAAGTTTTCTCCCCGACAAAACCCACAATGTCAACGAAACGTTCTGCACCGACAAAGGCCCCTGTGGTCACACCCAAAAGACAGAGGAAGATGCTAAGGTTTGAACTTTGTGTTTAAACAAGAGAGAAATGTGAGAAAATGTTAATGCCTGTCTGAGAAAAGTGTATAAAGTGTGTGGTGAGGGGTTTTACAGCCTTAAAACATATATAATAATTGTAAAAAATAAAGCTGACTACTTTCACCTATTGCGGATTATTTTTGGAACATAACCCCCGCGATAAACGAGGGACCACTGTATTAGATTATTAGAGTGAGGGGTCTCATTGGACAAACACAGTGCCTCTTGAAAGTGTGTGCTGTAGTAATTAGTGACCTCAAAAACGTAATCTCAGCTCTTTCTTCAGGAACTGGTGGAATTAAAATCCATAATTTTAAACGATGGAAATAAATAATGTATCCATAATGTTGTTTAGTGTGATCCGGAATGAGCCTTTTGTTAGGACAAGAAGTGTGCATACAGCAGAGGAGTCAGGAGATTGATACTAGTGCAGGACCAATGCCCATACAGACAATTGACAAATTATCACAGTGGATGAGTGGGAAACTTTGAAGTGCTGCAGTGTGAAGAACATGGCACAACTGTGAGACTGTATCCATGGTGACTCAGTTACAGGCAGTGTGCCAGACTGTTGACAATTGCTGCCTTGTCTTAATGCCCCATTTTTATAGCTCCTTACAGGGAGGGAACACAAGGGTCAGATTTTTTCAATCCTTTGACTGACGAATCTTCCATGGTCATTGCTTGACATTAAAACTGTCTCTAAAAATGACATTGTCTGACGTTATTCCATTTCCCAAATGTGGCTTTTGCTGAAAACCCAGACACAACAAACCAATCGCTGCCAGAATTATTGTTCATTCGCTGGCTTACCTCTCATTCTCATTTGTTGGCTGGATGTTGCAGTGAGTGTGTGGTCGTTGTGTATTATACAGCAGAATTCAGAAGTAAATTAAATAATTTCCAGTTCATTTGGTGAATTAATTTAATAAATTAGTTAATTGCAGTTTTTTTTTTAGTTAACAAAAGGGATATAACCTGCATCCTTGAGTAAAAATGAGTTTCTTGATTAAACCTAATTAACCATCATACCAAATTAAACCAGACCATTTTAACATTTGACATTTAACTGTGTGGAGCATGTCGCATTGCCTCTTTAGACTTTATACTTTAGGGTTTTACACATTTAAAAGCACTGCAACACCCATTCTTGTATAGAATGGGTATAGAAAAAGTATAAATACTTTTTATAGTACTTTGTATTATAATTAACGTGAGCCACTGATGCCAAATAACAGCATCAAGATATTTGACTGTGGGGCATTGTTCATCATTGTTGTCAGAACAATAACAACTCGCATGAAGGTTTCACCACTGTGTGACCATCACCTTTAGTGCTCAGGTATGTATTGATGTGATGCTCTGATTGTCTTGCTTTTTTATGTGCTTTTCAATGTGTGATTTTACTTTTTCTTTAATTTTAATTATACACTGTTATTCGTATCGTAACTTTTCTCTTTTGACCAATTTAGGCTGATTGATAAGTGGTACATGGCAGATAAATATCATCTCAATTCACATGTGATCAAATGACATTTTCACAACAGTCCCTGTAGTTGTCAGTGGCCAGCTGTGTGCATCATTCTCTTATATAGTGTGGCCTGCAGCCTGCTGGACCTCCTTCTGCTGCTTCATTTGCCCACTAATTGACTTCCCTGTTATCAGTCCTTTGCCTTCATTGACTCCCTTCCTGTCTTTCGATACTGCCTTGACAGGACATGCTTTCAGCTTGCTCCTTGACTGCATGCTTTACTTGCTGCGCTTGGCCACGCCTGTTGACCAGCCCTGGGGTCGGTTTACTAGTGAGATCCTGATTCTACTTCTTTAGGGGAGCTTTCACCCGGGCTCCCTAGGGTGTAGTCCATTTTTGAAAAGGTTGAGCTAAAATATGGAGCAAAAATGAGAATTTAAAGATGACATAAAATAACATAAAAAAGGGTTAGGGAAGAAAAACAAATTTTTTTATGAAATATGA
This sequence comes from Rhyacichthys aspro, assembly GCA_036850595.1. NCBI lineage: Eukaryota > Metazoa > Chordata > Actinopteri > Gobiiformes > Rhyacichthyidae > Rhyacichthys > Rhyacichthys aspro. The sequence goes on from CM072157.1 coordinate 2,903,161, forward strand.
TTTGTTCTTGTGATGCTAAATGCTAATTCATTTAAATATTTTCAGATTAAAAGATATTTATTTGCAACATTTGTTTTTGGTTTTAAACAAAGTCAGCATTATACAGGCCTCATTTTGTGAAATAAAATATTTAATAATTGTGTACATTATGAGGTGCACCCAAATATATACAACCACATTTGGTATTATCAATAATATTTAATAGTCAAGCTTTATTTTCATAATACTTTTATAGTGTGGTCCCACTTTAAATTTATAGAGATTAATTATTTTACATTTATCACATGTATCCCTGCACAAATAATAGGTATTTAGGTAGTGTAGTAGCAAGTGGAACCTTTGGCAACGGAGCAGTCTGTTCCGGGGTGCCTATTGCGGGCCAGTTTCCTGTTCCCCTTTAGATGCAATCTGGAGAAAGACGCGAGTGCTCCTGTCGCCACTCTACACACTCTACCTTTATTTCACAGATTTTGTTCTTTTTGTTAATGTGGTCACCGAGCTTGGGACCCATAACAAGTACATCAAACACAAACAGAACTTGTGGGAATAAACAGCAAGTCTCTAAATTATGGTTAAGTTGCGCAACTATATGAATTAAATGTTCAGACATGTTCTGGTTACATTTTCTTTATATATGTTTTTGCCACTAATGGTGAATGGCATGCATTTATATTAGGGATGGTAGGATTACCCAATTATATTTATATTATATTAAATACGCTCAGTGCATCGGCATAACAAGATAAAGACGTGATGCATCGGTTCAAAAAGTGTGCATCGGATACAAATTGAATCTGTATAGAGATGCATCATTTCTATCATATCAGATTCGGTAAAAAATAGGGTCGTTCATGGTTAACTGATTTATTGTTAAAAAGACGGCTGGCTGATTAAAAATGTCATCAACAGAAAAATCAATATGTTGCATTTTTCAAACTCTTTATCTATACAGTACAGGTTCTGAGCCTTTTGTAATGTCAGAGTAGCCATAAATAATGTATCTGCATAGGTTTGTTGAAATGACAGTTGATGGAAAATCAGCTGTTGCCCTTAATTGTTGCGGGTTCATAGTTAATTAGTGCACGTTCATTCAGGTCGCTGAAGCTGACGTGTGTGGCTAACATTACCCACTAACACAAGCGCTGAGGGGAAAGTGCAAGAGACTTAGGAGCCGGTCCTGGTGAGGATTTTAAGAGAGTTTGGAGGGTAATACACAGTGAGAGCACACAGGTCTCAACACTAGACACAGTTCAGTTCCATTAGAGTTTAGTCAGTTCTTACCTGTGTCAGTGGTTCAACTTTTGCGCTGAGCATGCCCCTCATCTGTGCTGCATCAGCTTCTATGATCTAAACTAAAACAAGCATGTAAAGAGAGCAGAAAAATGCTAATAAACTGTTCGTAAACGTGACAGATCTGCCCAGTGTTGCAAGGGTTGCGGTTTTCCCACACAATTGGGCTTCTTTGAAAATGAATTTGCGGGAGAAAATACAAGGCTCCGGTTTGCGGCTTTCTTGGGCTGCTTTCAAAATGTAATATTGGACAAACTGACAAAAAATATGAAAATTCTGGATAGGAAAACCTGGCAACCGCTGGAGACTGCCGGTGTCAGAAGTGTTTGCACATGAGTCACGCCGTAAGGTCACTCCTTTTTTCAGGACGTGCCTAGTCGTTGCTGTTGCTAGTGCACTGACGCGCGGTCATAAGGAAGCTTGCTGAGGGTCTGAGGGAGAAAAAGAAAAATGTCAGGTAAATGGGGGAAATATGGGAAAAAATATCGAAAGGAATGGAAGTTGGAAAAGGGATTGAAGGACTAGATCAGAAGTGTTCCAAGTGACGAGAAAAAAGCATTTTGCAAGTTCTGCGTGAAATCAGATCACACCACAATGATCTGTTAGCCCACGCTGCCACAGAAAAGCATAAAAAAAAGAACTGGAGGAGAAGAGGAGATGAGACAAGAGACAAGTGGGAATAAAGAAAGAACTGGGTAAGAATAAAAAAAAACAAAAAACATTATATTCGTAATAAGCAACTGAATATTTTAACATATGCCTTTTAACATTTGCCAAGACAAAATATAGTAAGATATAGACAGAAATTTCTTTTGTTTCTTTGTCTGTTTGTGTGTACACAGAGGAAAGATGATTGACAGAAGAGGAAGAGGGACAGGAGGGATGAATGTTGTTTGAAAAACTGGTTAAGAATAAACAAACAAAAGACAAACATTCTTTTGCAGTGCTGGTTAATGATAAGGTGTGTTGAGCAGACCAGCAAAAAGAGAAATTAGTAAATATAGCACAATAATTGAAAAAAGGTTTAAGAAGGGATGTATTTACCTGTTTAACTGTTGTTTGATAGACACTATTACAACAATTTAATTGTTTGTTGCAGAAAAAAACTTAAAATAGATACTTTTAAAGAATTAGGCTACTTTTCTCAGTTTTGAGAGGTCATTGGGCTGGTTTTATTTCTTGGACCTTGCAACCCTGGATCTGCTCCTGTTGCAGGAGGAGGCGTGTAAAAAAGATAAAGTTCCATTTGCTGAATAAAGGTGGCGTGTGTCCCTCATCTCCGCTGCATCTCAAGTGACTATTCTGCCCAGCCAAAACAGCAAAGGTTTCCTACTTTATAATATGATCTGCGGTGAAGCTCATGAAGTCAACTAAAAGAAACACCTAAAGGCAAGCAAGGAAATGCTGATAAAGTGTGGTAGAACTGCCTATGTAGTGCCAGTGATTTGTAAAAAGAATGCTGTCATATCTTCATTAACAAGACCAGAGGAAAGGGCTATAAATTAAAAATAAATTGAGTAACAGCTTAATACTTAATTTAAAAAAGGCTTTAGTTTAAAAAAAACAAAACACTCAAACTCTCTTTTGGCTTGTATCTGTCTTTTTTAATGCTACCTCAGTGCATGTATTAGTTAATAGTTAATAATTTCTGCTGATTTTAAATTACTCAGTGACTCAGAGTCATTATATTACAGTGGCAGGCCCTGCAGAGTCTCTGAAATCAGAAACAACCTTGTACCTTGTAACTATTGGGATGCAAGTTATCATTACTAAGACCAGAAACATTGTGATATTGGGCCAGATCTGAAATGCAGTAAGTCAGGGGTTACACTTTTGAATCAAGATGGTTACTCACCCTCCATTTCTTGATGTAGGGGAAATACAGACTAACTTACACACCAGCTATTCCATTCTGTGTGACTAAAAATACATAGAGTAGACAAAATACAGCAGAATCTGTAGCTGCTACTTTTTGGACAAAGTTAAACTTTAGAGTTATACATTTCTAAACAAAGGCATTATGGCAGTTGTGAATGCTCTGAAAAATACTTTGGCTAAAAGCGGTGTTATGTTGCAGACTTGAAGTGCATTGTTGTTTCATTTTCCATTGGTAAAAAATGTCAATGCCATGGCAACATATGCAGACACTACCGAGAAATGTCACTAGTTTTAGATAACACTATTCAAGTTGCATTAGTATTTAGGTTTTAGCAGCAGGTTGCAATGGATTCCACTAATGCCTACCACCTAGACAGCCAGAGGGTCATTTATTAGCCTTTTGCATTTTTATTGTATCTATTTTCAAATGGTTTCAGTGAAAATCCTTGGTGTTTTCACTGAAACCATTTGTAACAAAAGAAAACAGTGTAATGTGACTCTCTACTATGAATGTGCTTGTTGTCTGTGTCCAAATGGGGGCAGAGAGGTGTGGAGCCATGTTCTCTTGGCTCCTATTAGCCAGGGTTGTGCATTATGGGGATAATATTGAAGTGGAAGATTTGTGATTAAAGAAGTGGGGTGTCCCTTTTTAAATTATGCACTAGGCCCGAGCATAGTATTACAAAGAAACAAAGGAGTGGACAAGCTGGATAAAATGTTGAGGTAATTTTCCAGCAGTACATGACCTGTGTCTTTTCTAACATTCATCGCTTCTCTCAGTGTGTGGGTGCATGACTGGAGGAGGTGCACAGGGAGCAATATGTCTCTGTGGCTCTTCATTATAGAGCCATGCAAGAGCGCACAATGAGCACCTCAAGCGTACAGAGGCAGCTTTGCCCGTCCTGTCCACACCGACCATGGAGAAGAAGAGTGAAGGGGTGAGGAGCAATCACACCAAAATATAACCACCAAGATGTGCATAAAAAGCTAACGGGCTGTGTTCGGACAGTTCACAGTAAAAACATACAGTGCGTGTGCGGGGTGTGAGCAGCGTGTGTGAAAGAGGGACTGTTCAGGTGTCAAAATAGAAAAAAAGAATCAATGAAAATTAAAGATGAATAAAGAGAAATAATAGTGTTTTTTTTTTTAAAAACACTTTTAACATCAAGAACAATTCCTAAAGAATACAGTGTTATGAAAAAGCATTTTGAGTACATCATTTAGATATTCATTTATAAATATGAATGTAATTTTTTGCTTTTGTTTTTTTTTGTGTAGTGTGTCACGCCAGGTATAAATGCTTCTTTATAATTCAATGTTCAACGTATCTATTTTTATATACAAAATATATTTCAAAAATCCAGTGGGGAAAGGAACCCTCTGTAAGGTCCTTCTTCTGGAAAAAGATGTGGTCGTATGTATGTTGAAGTGAAGGTAAAAAATGTAATAACTTGTATATAAAAACACTAGCTCCAGCATCGGCCCCCGTTATGACCGCAGAAAAGTCCTTCAAATCTCTGTGGCAAAGCAACTGGTGTCACTCCAGTCAGTCTCCATTTTTTCATATCTGTCAATCTGACATCTGTGGTGTTCTGATCCACGTCCCCACTTCAGATGGAAGTGAAGATTGTAACAAGACCACTATGATTCGGTAAATTAAGTTAGCATAATTATTAGTAAGCATAATTGAATGACAGATCACATAGAGTTACATGGCCATTGGCTGTCATACAGAATATACAAGTGTCTTCTTGTAATCAAGCTTTTATACTAACAGTGCAAAAAGGTTTTAAAGTTCTAAACTCTGAGTCATGATTGGTCAGTCTTTGATATAAGTTGTGCTTGGTGCTTCACTGTCATTGATTGGACAGCCTTCTTCTAATACAGTCAGCGCGAACCCAGACTGTCTGTATGCTATCATCAAATATGGAGATAAACAGTCAAAAGCAGTTAGGGAGTAAACTGTTTTGGACTATATGACTGAGGAGGTGAGCAGCTGTCTGAGAAACTTCCCCAAACCAAGGAAAGGAAATCAATAGATGTCATGCAGAGTTCATGATGGGGTGTAAAAAGTGCATAATTCTAATACATCTGTCAATCATTCTGTCACTGTGAGTCTCAGGTGCACGCCCCCTGCTCTGCTCCGCCCTCAGTTCGGCCCCTCTGTCTCTGCCCACTTTTCCAGCATTTTTCAAATATTGTCAGTAGTGGAGTTAAGCTTTGACTTGCTTGGGTTTAGTTACACTTGAATGTAAAATATGGTAACAAACTGTCCCACATGTAAGATTACGGCCCAATAAGAATTTAACTAGGCATGGATGCATTGACTATTGAAATGTATTCAATGTGTCAGTGAATGAGAATGTATGTCATTTAATGGAAATATAATTTAAAAAGTCTAATCAGCACAAATAAACTGGCTTTAATGTGCAGTTCTGTGGAAATGCGTAAAATGTTACATGCATCCGTCACTTGTGTGAAAATAAATGAACAGCGGCATTATTCCAGCACGAATTGACTGATTAACAACAGTTCCATAGAGTGGATCTATGTCTAACAACAAGGCACAAACACAAATGATGTTATAAATGTAATTTCCGTTTGTTCATGTTGTATTTTAAAGGGATTTATGGGTTTCTGTGACTATAGCAATGACTCCTTATGGTATAATTGTATAAAAGGTGCTGAATTACAGCTTATCTTATTTTTATTTCTTCTGTCTGTTGTTTATTCTGTCTCTCTTTCTTTGGTTCATTCATTTATTCATTTATTTATTCATTTCTTCATTTAGCCAAATATCCTGATTCATGTTGTCCACTTCTTTTTTATACAGCTATACATAGTTGTACATAGTTGCAAAGTCTATTGTGTCATAATCATGTGGCATTTTTCTTCTTTTTCTGTAAATATTATAGTAAATATATGATCATAATTACCCGTCATTGTTGCCTCACAACTGCGGTGTAGGATAGTTATCCCAAGTACACTTTCTTTACATTTAACAATTCAAATTAAGCAGTGTAGGCTTTTTATCTTGTAGAATAAATGCCTCCACTAAACAAAAGCATTTATTTTAGGTACATTCTTTTATTCTATATTGTGTCTTTTAGGATTTAGCAAATTTCATAATAAATGGTCTTTTGGTCCTATGGACTAAGAAATCTTTTAGGACACACTTCCAATTAGACATAATGTTTTTCCTGTAAAAATCTTATTACTGTCTTACAGGATTCTATTAGCAAATAGTAAAATCTTACTTAATAATTATCTAAGGAATCCTATAGAAAAACACGTCAAATTGGACATATGGTTTTCCAATTGGATTCTATTAGGATTTTGTAAATTCAATCTAGAATCGAAAAGGAATTTTTAAAAGATCCTCTAGATCCTATAAATGTTTGTAAACAATGGAATGTTTTTTGGTGGGCGGGGCTTAGCTGGAGGCAAAACAATTTTCCGTAGCCTATGTTTATTAGCATTAGCATTAGCTAGTGAGTTTTGATGTCTATTTTGCATCATTTTAAAAATGGAGGGCAATAAAACAGGTGACACCAATTCTTATTAACTGTCTGAATATGTAAGGTCACCTACTCTTGGGGACCATGAGAGTTTACTTGAAGAAATTAATCCTAATGGACTGGAGCAAACTGGCTGACCAATATGGCAAACGAGACAAAGGAAGATTTGACAGGACTGCCAAAAGTGGAATGGACAGATATTTACACCTACCGGACATAAACGTCAAGTATGCACACTCGAGAGAAACTGAAAGCATATAAATACTTGGATGTGTATAAATAGTTTTGAATGGCCAGGTAAAGGAGTTACAATAATGCATTTTACATCGTTACCTGTGTTGTGTGGTCTGAAGTTTGCCCAGTCAACAGCAAGGAAAGAAGACTGTCATGTACCAGACGTGGGCTATTGTAAATAGAGAAAACAACAACATACTGACAGCAAACTGCACTTGTGTGGCTGGGTAAGTAAGCTAATAATTTAAGGTAGTATTTGTAGTAGTTGTTGTTAGGTATGTTGTTATGTTCAAGATTCATGATTCATTTTATTATATCTAAGGAAGAGAGTAAAACACTATTTAGACATATTCTTACATTTTAACATCACATTAACGTCGGCTGTTAAAGGATCAATAGGACTCTGACTGGACACTGGACCATCTAAGTGTTTTCATGTGTTCGTACTCCAGTTTGTTTGTTGTAAAAACATGTTTTTCACCCAGTGGCATTCTGATTTATCTTGTCAACACATTCTCTTCAGATCCCCTGAGAGAAAAGATAACACTCATGTTAAGCTTATATAAAGATCATATAGAAAGCTCATTTGCATCTTTTTTATTCCCTCTGGTGGAACTTCACAGATTACTATGGCAACTCCTTTGCATTCTTAATGTGCTCTGTATCAGTGTCTCTAATTGGATCTTTAATGGGATTTTAATTTATAACAATCTACTCAATAGACCTAATTAACCCTCAAAGGTGTGTTTGGAGTTCCTTCCTTGTAACAGTTTTTTTTTTTTTTGGCACATGACTCCACAACCGGTAATGCAATTACAGTCTCTAAATATGAACATGTTGCATCATCCTTACTCTGTTTTACCATAAAACATAAAACGACATAAAACAAGGACAGAGAACAGAGACAAAGATAAAACACTTCACAACCATCAAGCTGTTTTGAGTAAAGAAGCATCATAACTCGTTTGATAAATACGATACAAAGAAGGAAAAGGCATGGATTTTTTAAGGTTTCTGATATTTTTCACTCACTCTTGTTATGTCTGCAGTCAATACATGAGTCTTTAAAACTTGTTGGTTGCTACAAATATAATTGAGGTAGGTATATTTTTAAAGATTTCAATCTTATTACAGTTCCACTCACGCTGGCAATCCATACTACCCCGAGGCATGTTTCAACTGTAATAGATACAAACTTTTTATTACTGTAGCATTTATTTTTCTGGGACTGTGAACAAAGTGCTAGATATACAGTAGGCTCTCTAGTTTTCAATCTCAGTTGGCAGTTAAAAGGAAATACTTTTTTCCCATCTGTGAAAAATAGACCTTAAGATGTCATCTAGGCTTCATCAAGGATTTTAATTGTTGAGAATTATGGATCTTTATCACATGCTCGCGGACACAATATAAAGAGTCTAATAAAGTCTTATGATCCAAACAAAACAGAACAGCGAAATAATATATTAATACTCACTTATATTGTAATTGTTATGATTATCACAATTATATACCCAAAAAAATAGAGTGTTACCCCCAATTCACACTAAAGCAGCAGCGCGTAAGTGCAGAGTATGAACCACTGTCTATTTGAATACATACGAAGTGTCAAAATAAACTTCCGGCACCCTTTCAAAATAAAAAGCAAAAGTAGGCAAAAGAGAGAAAGAAGATCCACACGGGCAGCGTCGCAGCAGTAGCACTTTACGTCTCTGATGTTAATTGACGCTTTTAAATATACCTGCATAAAATAACTATGTGTACGCAACGTTCCACGATAGCTCTAGAGTGTAAATTTGGGGTTAAATGTAGGGTACCGTCTGTTGCGACCCAACACCGTGGTGGTGGTGGCGCGGTTGTCATGGCGACCATCACAGCCCTAGCTGCTAACGGACTGTGAGTTATTTGGGATGGGGGAGGGGTGCATGGCAGCGCCTGCTGCTCGCTGAGAAAAGTAAAAAAGTCTCCAATAACTCCAGGTGAAGTTTCTAGATTTGTCACTAGTCTCTTTTTTGTAAAAGAGTCGCTAGGGGTCTGAAAAGTCACTAAATATAGCAACAAAGTCACTAAAGTTGGCAACACTGCTGGTCAGTGATTGGATTTATCATCTGTGAGTAACTGCTCTTGCTGCCCACTCCCCTTCCCTCTTGGAGACCTTCCAAGCCATGCCCCCTAGGTGTGCGTGAGATTTACTCAGTAAACTACTGTATCGACTAATGTAGCTGACAAATGTAAGATGTAATAACTTCATACCTGTTACCCTCATCTCTCGCCTTGTTATAACATTAGTTTGTTTCAAATGTGAAAAGTTATGCTTTTAACGTTTATTTGTGAGAGTTGTAAGAATTTTCAGCAGCGTTTTGAGACATAAGGCCCTACGTCTGATGAGCATGTATTTTTCATGTGCGTATTTGTATTTTTTAGTTGTATATAGATTTGTTATTTTCTTTTAACTAGAGAGACAACAACTGCCAGAGAAAAAATCTTTGTTTGTATTTGCATACTTGGCATTAAAGATGACACTGATTCTGATTCTAAATCTACATTACTGAACACATTTTTATCATCTGGGGGGGGGGCCGGGGGGGGGGGGGGGGGGCTTCTTTTTTTGTTTTGGGGGGGGGGGGGGGGGGGGGGGGGGGGGGTTTTGGGGGTTTTGGGGGGGGGGCTTTTTGGGGGGGGGACACTCCCACGGGTGCCCCACATTTTTATCATATGTTTAAGAATAATTGAGGGTAATACAGCAGGATCTGAAATATAATTGTAGTAAGAGTAGACATATCCGATAAACATACAGTGGTACCAATGAAAAACAAATCAGAGTTTTGTAAGATATAACTTTATTGAAGCAGAGATTTGTCTAAAGCAGAGACATCTGCATCATCTTTGAGACATGAGTAGATTAGTCTTAATAAAATCTCCAGGTCAGCCTCTCCTGAGTGTTCGACCTGAGCTCACTACGTGTTAGAGTGGAATGAGTTTATGATCATACAGGGAGGATTATTACTAGTTTTTAAAAAACATCAGCAGACATGTTGCAGTATGATGTCCACAAACAACATCTAGCCAGGTAGCTACACTCAAAAATACAACACATGGAAACTCAAAATCATATTTAAAAGGCTACCCACCCAAAAGAAGCTGCTTTTATGGTTACATTTTTAAGTGCAAATGCACATGTTTAGAGAGCTGCAAACAATGAACCCTCTCGACAAATTACAGTCACATTATTCTATCCTAAAATGCATATGTGTATCTCAGCATAACCTGATGCAGGCTGAGATACATGTATGCAGATACAGTTTACTGGGTGTTAATTAGCTGAACCATAATTTAAAACTGTGTTCTCAGCATTTGAGGTAAAACTACATCTAAAAGGGGTTGAACATTGTGGTTTCATTGTAACTAGATAATGTTATAATGGGAAAATGATCACAACTTTTCATTGCAATTTTTGAAAAAATGCCCCTCAAAATCAGGTTTTTTAGACCGCAACAATCACAAAAAATGGCTGTGAAATCCTGGAGGGACTGAAATTCAGTGCAATATTACGAGGTTGTATCTGGTAAATTGCCAGTACAGATTTACTGGCAAATCAGTTCTGGCTCTTTTCATACATGAAATTGTTCCAGTAAAATGCAGGAACATTGCTGGGAAAGACTGCATGTGTGAAAGGGGCTAAACTCTAACAAAACAAGACAGAATAGTGCATCTACAGACAAAGGTAACATAAATTATAATAATATAAATACCAAAGTAAAATAACTAAAAAAGCTCAGTGTTCCTTTGGGGACCTCTGTGACAGTGAATAACCCTCCATGTTGGAAAAGCCTTCATACCATGGATGTATTATTGGAACAAGGCCATTTCTCAATACCTAGAACACAAAGTATGTACTTGTGTTCTTGGTAAGTATGTTCTTGCCAAATATGCTGGAAGTACGGGCTTGGGGAGAATGGCAGAACACAGACCAGTTACCTGAGTAATGGAACGGCAGCGCACTCAATGGTGTGACTGCCCAGCTCGTCTTTACCATGCATTTCTACCCAGTATAAATGTAAATAATAAATAAGTATATGTATGGGGGGGGGGGGGGGGGGGTTTGGGGGGGGGGGGGGGGGGGGGGGGGGGGGGGGGGGGGGGGGGAAAAGGGAAAAAAAAAAAAAAAAAAAAAAAAAAAAAAAAAAAAAAAAAAAAAGGGGGGGGGGGGGGGGGGGGGGGGGGGGGGGGGGGGGAGGGGGGGGGGGGGGGGGGGGGCCCCCGGAAAACAAAAAAAAAAAAAAAAAAGAAAAAAAAGGGGGGGGGGGGGGGGGTGGGGGGGGGGGGGGGGGGGGGGGGGGGGGGGGGGGGGGGGGGGGGGGTGGGGGTTTTCCCCCCCGGTTCGGCCAATTCGAAAAATGGAAAGAAAAAAAAAAAAAAAAAATTTTAAAAACGGAGTCGCGCGTAACAGTATGAATGTATATATAAAATAATAAATAACTACATTGTAACAATAATTCCTCTGTATATTATTGTATTATCATAAAATAAACAGTATATATTTTAAGGCCCGTTAAAATATGTGTATTTTTAACATTTACAAAATTATATACATATATTACAGTAATATAATATGCTTCGTTATTGGCATTTATTGAAGGATATTTAAGTAAAATATGACTAATCAGTTTCTACGTATAATACAATGGCTATAAAAGCACTACTGGGGGAAAACTGTTTGTGGGAAGTCGTCGTCGTAATAGTAAGAAGAGTAAAAACAGTTCAAAAAGGTTTCTTTCTTTAGGTTGCTCTGGCCGCGGGGCATCTGTACTTCGAGGCAGCCCAGCTGAGAAGACTTATCCGGGCGAAAAAACCCCACCAGGCGTGTCGCCGCAGAGCCACAGAAGAGGTGTTATGTAAATAGGAAACTGTTCCCATCTATAATCCTCCAGGGAGTGTGTGACGCCATACTGTCAGCCTGTAGTCCGTAAGACAGTAATCCTTACCTACAATTACACACATAATTTATGCATTGATTACTGTCATGTAAAGACATCAAAGTCAATTTTCTGTTTGGTACAGGTGCAGTGGAGGCATGTTTCAACAGGCTCCACGCTAAAGGGAGAAACATCATTTGGCGCACTGAAAGTACGCTGGAGGACCATTTTTCTCAGGGGTCAAAGATCCGGCCCAGGTTTGCCCCCAAGGTTATTGGAGCCTGCTGGACCCCTTCATAACATCTGTAGAACTGCAGATGATGGTTTGGATGTGTTGGTGGAGGAGGATGAAGAACAACAGGACCAGCAGAGGACAGGGAGGATGGTGATCCAGCTGCTGAGGAGAGAGAGCGCTTGTGCAACTGCCTCTGAGCCAGACTGTCCACTCAGGTGTCTGCTCCTTTACAGTTGGCTGCATGTCTGAGTGAACATGAATACATATAGGACATGCAGACCCAATCAAGCTGCAAATACTGTATATATCCTGTAAATGTAAAAAAAAGAAATAATCATTATTTGTGTGTAAAATACATGCTTTATTGTTTTTATTCTATTACATTTATGTTAAGAATTATATGTATTAAATTGCAGTGTACAATATTGTCAATAGTTAGGAAAGTTAAGTGAATAGTTTTTTTCCTGTTCAAAATTCAAATCTTATACAGTGACTAACTGAAAGTATAACTATATATGTATACAGTGCATACAAATGATGTAAGTAGTCTAACTTCCGTTATCATTCTATTTTAATCCAGACACAAACCTCAGTTGGCGTTTCACTTTATTTTTTTTATTTATTTAAATCTTATCAGTTAATTTTTTGAAGAAGCTAAGATATTTCTCAGTCTGCCCCATCGCTACCCTCTCTCTCCTCCTCCTCTCAGTCCAAGGCCTGTCCCTCTCCTCCTCTCTGTCCAAAGCCTGTCTCTCTCCTCCTCCTCTCAGTCCAAAGCCTGTCTCTCTCCTCCTCCTCTCTGTCCAAGGCCTGTCCCTCTCCTCCTCTCTGTCCAAAGCCTGTCTCTCTCCTCCTCCTCTCTGTCCAAAGCCTGTCCCTCTCCTCCTCTCTGTCCAAAGCCTGTCCCTCTCCTCCTCTCTGTCCAAAGCCTGTCTCTCTCCTCCTCCTCTCTGTCCAAAGCCTGTCCCTCTCCTCCTCTCTTTCTGCCTGCTCCTTTAAAAATTCCAGCAGAGCCTCACTGTCTCTGCCCCTCTTCCTCCTCTGCTGCCTGACTGATGACTCTCTTTCAGCTGGGGTAGAGGCTGGTGCAGTGACCACCCCACCTGCAGTGGCAAATAGGTTTGCTGTGCAATTGCCGCCCCTGGAGTGCACCATCCAGCATCTGGGCACCAGCCTCTATCCTTTCCCCGTCGGTGGGTCACGGTGCTCCTGAAAAATGTATATTATTTTATGTTGTTGTCTATGTTACATGTCATTGTTTATAACAAAAATATCTAACTGAGCTGTAAAAACAAAAACATTACCTTGTACTTTTGCACCAAATGATGCCATTTCTTTTTATCTTGTTGGCTGTAATTTGCAGCCCAGAGCTGGTAATAAAGTCCCTGGTCAAAGACAAAACAAACATCCACTTAGTGTCATGATAACCACAATAAATATAGATGTCAAAAGCTCATATAAAGCTTTAACACTAAACACTACACACTAAAGCCAGGCAATAATAAGTACTTATTGCCAGCCTGTCTTGGCTGAGTTCCTCCTCTCCGTCAAGAGGGCCTTGTTGGCCACACGCCACTTGATGCGTGCCAGTGTTTCTTCTGTCGTTCCTGATTTAAATTTAAATATTATTTTTTTAATGACCAACAATAGACTATCCCAAACAGCACTTTTTGCCCAAATAACTTGGAAAACAATACTATTTTGAGTATACAAAACAAAGATAGTGCCTCAAATGTACACAATACAATTTAATGTTATTTTACAGGAATAACAACCATCAGAGCCAGTGACAAGCTTCGAAATGACTGGTCTGGATACGGCTGCTCTTGGCCGGGTACATTAACGCTGCTGGCCGCTAGCTAGTGAGAAGTCCTGGTCAAACGTCGGAATAAAATTCTTAAGCAGGCTCTTTCTTGGTAAATGGGCTACATATTTGACATTAAAATGATAAACTTGAAACTGAAATAGTCTTAAAAATGTATTTAATGCCAAAACAACTGATATTTCAACTTTTAACTTGCAGTTGTGTGCTCACTCCTTTGCCATTGCTGCAAATTTAATGCATTCTGGGATATCATGTGGTCTTGAATACACACAAGCCTGCTCTGATGCAGACTTGGTAAAATGGGCAGCGAGAACACATCCACATTTGAACAATTGTCAGTCTTGTGTGAACTTTGAATTGAACAGTACTTGGTCCACAACAGATGACCTTTCACAAGTCCATGAGAAGACAAGTACGGACAAGACTCTGTCATACTGAGAAACTACTCATTTAACATTGAATGTTGCTCATTAGCGCAGCACACCAAAAAAGAATTTGGCTTCTGCGTTATTTCTGCATTATGCAGCCCATAGAGCAGGTCCACTATGGCACTTGTGCATGTGGTCTTGTGTTTCACTCACCATGTTATCCGTTATGCCCAATGTGTGCGAAGGGGTGCTGGAATGGTGACGTCATAAACAATAAAAGTGATTTTTTTCAAGAATTTAAGTGTTTAAGTAGAAAAATTCCAGGAAAAGTAGGAAAATAAACACTACAAAATCCGACTATTTTGGCAATTGTAGATGTCCTGTCAGCTGAATACCAGGCATTCTATGGGAAAAATCCTTTCCGGGTCGTAGAGGATTTTTTGTTGCAATACCTAGAGTGGCCACTAATCAAATTGGCGGCAGGGGAAAGGGGGCGGTGCCTTATCCAGCTCTTATAATATATCCATGCTTCAGACTCTTTCACGAGGGCTGACCAGTGTTGCCAGACACTTAAGAACAAATAATCATGCAAACAAAATGATTGTGTTTCAGCACAAATTATTCTACAATGAAAATGTCACAATATAAACATCCCATAAAGGAGCTTATAACATATAACTACTGAAACAAATGGTTATTAGACTGTAACTTTCTGAAGCATCAATTATAAAAGATGAATAGACATCACAGGGCTTTGGTACAACAGTGGTTACCGCCCATTGCCTCGTGTATATCATGGTATACAAACTCAGTGTCACTCATGGCTCAAAGGTGGAAATTAACATAAAACTCAACATAAAACAACAAAACTAGTGATGAAAACTGTAGTTTAGTTTATTACAGTGTGTAGTAAACACTGTATAATAAACATTGTATAGTTTATTACACTGTGTATTAAACTTAAAAAAAAGATGGAGGAGGCTGTGGGCTTCCTGAATGAGAGTTAAGCAGCTTTGAAATAAAGTGTATTTTCCCTCAAAGCATAAGAGACCAAATGATGGCTCCAGTTTACTATACAGTGCAGTAGCTGATTAAGTGAATCAAAGTAAAAACAAAAACAAAACACACACACACCTAATAGCAGCAACAAAATGCTGATGAATCATTCCAATGTGCCGTGCCTTTGTTGCAACAGGTGATGCAAATGCTCAAAATGTGCATCCTGAGTTCTTTGTGTTTGACTGTAGCTAAAGCATATTTTAGAGTCTAAATGGACTTCATATGTTATTTTTTCCCCCCTCTGCTTAGTTCAGAAAACTTCTTAAAGGATTTTGCACTTGTAAAGATATAATTTCCTGCCAGAGGTTGGAAAGTTGGTAGAACCAGGTCAACAAGCGTAATACTTCCAAGGCTGTCTGTCTGAAGGTTTTCAAAATCTCCAACTCAAAGCCAAAAGCTCAACTTGAACATCTCATTTAAAAAACTGTCCTTGATGTCCCCAAAAAATGTGACATAAATACAATAAATCTATTTGCTATTCTGGTCTAATCAAGATAGCTGTTTTCTTTAACAAAATGTTGGCCAGATTCATTTGCCGCTTGTATGGGCTTAACCAATTATCAGATTCCTTGATTTATTGTATGTTGTGCAAGCTTGAATACATTTTGCATTCAGAACAGAAACAAGTCTAAGGCAAAGCATTTTCAATGCTGAATCTAAATGATTAAAGCTCCTCACAAGTACAGACAAAATCCTATTTTTTGCACAAATTGGATGCAAGTAGTTTTGAGAGAAAGAAGTAGCCATAAATCAGACAGAGTTGTTCACTATGACTGTAACCCCTAAATGTGTTTATGTTTCGGATTTGCAGATTTCGAGGCAAACTTCACTGCATAGGACAAGGTAACCATATCAATAAGAGACAAGTTTTGTTTCAAGATATAAAATATAACCTGAATTTTAACACTTTACTTTTGCAGGAGCCTTGGTCCTTGGAGTGGAACAAATTCTGACAAGTAAACCTGCTGGTAGAAGAGAGATTAAGGAGGATGAAGAAACGGGAACTTTTTTTTCATATTTTTTTAAATGTTTTTTTTAATATTTTGATTTATTTTTAAGGAAAAGTATTTGTAAAGAAACAAAAGACTTTTACCCTCTTGGGATTGTTGAAATGTGTAAGTAACTAAGTAAGTAAGTAAGTAAGTAAGTAAGTAAGTAATGTGTCCTTTAGTGAAGGATGTGTACCCCATAACAGTAAGTCATTTCCTTTTTTTTACTTTATGGTCCTTGCAGCTAAAAATGTATGCAATTTATCAGCTTAGTTTTTCATCCTTTTTGCTCTGATTTTTGCTCCAACACTAACCTACCACCTTAACCAAAGAGCATGTTGTTGGAAACACTGTAAAGTAAAATGTCTTAAAATGAATTTCTTTGCTGTAGTCTTAGAACCACAGTCACCTTATGCTCACCAGCCTTCAACATTTTTGTACATTTTTAAAAATATTTAAAGTATGATGTGTTATCTACCAGGAACACTTTTATGACATCGAGAGCAACTCAGAATTTCTTTAGTGGCGTGTGCTGGGCAGACAGTGCAGCGAGACCTTCTTGCACGTAACAAAGACCAGAAAAAGGAGGCCCTACAATGTCTCGAATGTTGGCTGTTGGTGATAAGCAGAGGGCGGATGAATGTTTAAAAGCGATATCTCTCATGAACCACACCACAGACTGAGAAGTGGTCTCCTCAAAGATGAAACAGATGTCTGTTACCGCCAGCAGCTTTTGCATGATCCGCAGCACTCCTCTGATGTTCTTGAAAGGTTTCCTTGATTTATGGATACCATAGGACTGGTAGTTGTTTAATTCTGGTGGCATGTCTATAGATATGCTTCCTTTATGCAATAAGTCAAATAATAAAAGCAAAGAAAGGTATTATCAATAGTTATTATTAAAATGAAGAATTAAGTTCTATGTAAAGGGTTGAACTTTTCGGTCACACCAAAACAGATCCCCACAGTAGCCTTCAATACAGCTACAGAACTGGTCATAAGAAATAACAAGCTCACAGCTGCCCTAGCCAGCTCTAAACCGCCTTCTTCGAACATCACTTTGGAGCAAAAGAGGGCCTTGGCAGCACTAGAGAAGAACCACAGAATCACCATTCTACTAGCAGACAGAGGGAGATGCTCCGTGATCCTGAATACAACAGACTACAGAGACAAAATCTTCAGCCTCTTCTGTCACACCACCACCTATAAAACACTGAGAAGAGGCCAGCCAGTACAAGAAGAAGGTTATAGACTGTCTGCAGCGGCTTGAGAAGGACCAAGTTATTGATCCACCTCTGTACTACAGGCTATATCCGGGGGAAACCATTCCCTGCATTTATGGCCTCCCCAAAATACACAAGGAAGGAACACCACTACGACCAATAGTAAGTAGCATGGACTCTGTTATATTTAATCTTTCTAAACACTTAGCTAGCATCCTGTCTCCTTTGGTTGGCATCACTTCCCACCACGTCTGAAACTCCCAGGACTTTTCCAACAAAGTCAAACTATTACAGCTATAGACAGATGAGGCCATGGTGTCCTATGATGTCACATCTCTGTTTACATGCATGCCCAGTACAGATATGTGGATGACACATGGCTCAAAATTGAGACTGAGGAAGTGGAAGCCTTCACAGAGCATATCAATGCTGTGGACAAGAACATCAAGTTCACTCTTGAGGATGCTAAAGAGAACTGCCTGGCCTTCTTGGACTGTCCTGTAGTCATATGTGAAGACATGGAAACTCCAGGTAGAAGTTTACAGGAAGCCCTCTCACATAGATCAATATCTCCTTTTTGACTCACCATTACAACACAAGCTAGGAGTCATCAGGACCTTACAACAAATAGCTCAGGAGGTGACCACAAGCTCAGAAGGGAAACAGAAAGAAGAAACGCACATCCACAAGGCCCTGAGATCCTGTGGATACCCAAACTGAGCATTTAACAAATCCAAGATTAGGCGCAACAAAATAGAGAGGAAGCAGATCCCAGAAGAAGTAACATTGTTAATCCTTACATATCTGGGCTATCGGAAAAGCTTAAAAGCATTTTTAACAAACACAACATCTCAGTATATTTTAAACCGGGCCACACCCTCTGTCAATGACTAGTCAACCCCAAGAACAAGATCCCTACCCACAAACAGAGCACTGTGGTCTATGCTGTTCAGTGCAGTGAGGAGTGCAGTGATCTGTATGTGGGTGAGACAGAGAAAGAGAATGGTCACTCCTTTGAGGACAATAATGTCCGGATGTTGGCCAGGGAGTCCCAGTGGTGAAAGAAGCATTTTTTTGCTAAATTAGAACAACCCTCATTAAACAGAGGGGGAAGCTTAAGGCACAATTTGTCTCCTATTTATAACTGTGTGTTAAAGCCCAGAAAGAGCCAGTTTCACAACAACAGGCCATCAACCTCTGAGAAGGTAAGTTATGCTAATGGACGTCAGGTGGGAGATGACTCCTCCATTGACACCAGCACAGGCCATTGACATGCTTAATGAGACTGATACTACTTCCAGCCTCTCACTGGGTAAAACTCTGGTTAAACTATTCCTGCTCAGGAATATGAACTCATCTCACAGACCAGTGTACTTTAGAATTGACAAAGTCCAGTGGATGAGGGACAAAATGTCTTCTGTTTCTAAACTATGTCCAGTTGTCTTCTTTTCAACCCTTCACCTCCTGGATGACCGACTTCCTGGATGACTGAGAATCTACACTCACTGGATGATGATAGTATGGCTTGTGTCTAAAAACTACTCTGATATTTCTGCAGCTGTTTTAACTATTTGGGGCTGTGGTGACTTGCCATTCTATGTAAAAGATATGGGTAGGATCAGCAAGGTTTTTTTGATAATTTGTTTTTCAAAATAAAACATTGATTTGTCAAAACAGTCACGTTTTTGCAAATGAAGGTCCTAATTATATTGACTAATACTTGCTATTTTATGTGTTGTAAGAGAAAACCTCACATTTTCTGGTAAAAAGCAGGGAATGAATACACCATCAGGCCTTTTCTAATGAAACAATGCTGCCAAAATGACAGCATCAATTTCCACCTCTGAAATATGGAAGCAGCGCATGATCAGGCAAACAATACAAACCCAATCAGTACAATTTCTAGTGCAGAAAATTAGGCATGCAAGGGAAATTATTCCATTGTAATGCAGAATAAGCCAGTAATCACTGAAAGTGAGCAGGAAAACTATTGCTATTGAATGAGCTATTAAAAGTCTTCAGATAGTTTGTGTGGTTGATTAGGTGTGAGAGCGTGCCCTCGCTCATTAGTGGGACATTATAAAGAGCTGCTAACGGAGATGAGAATGATAATGAATTTCAACAGAACTACTGTGTTTAACTGGTTAAAAATGTTTTTAGCCACCTGCTGGGTATTTCATGCTACTGCAGGCAAACAACAAAGGAAAATTTAGCTGGAGGTAGGTACATGTGAGCCTGCTCTAATTTGATATTAAATTGTCAAAAACTTGTTCTCAGAAACATATTTGGCTTGTATTCCGCCTGTAAGCACTACTAGGTACAGACTAAGTCACAGACATTTCCGTGTCCAAATGTTGAGATTTACTTGTGAGTGTGAGTATGCTAAGCTAGCGCTAGCGGCAGACTAGCCTGTATTTGCTCTCAGTTGTGCTGTTAGTAATTGTGTTGTTCTTTGTCCTGTTCTGCTCAGACATGAAAGCTTCAGTTGACTCACACACACTTAATGGAAATTATGTGTCTTATCTTTGTACCATATATCAAATTAAAGAGCCAGCAGTCCTGTTTCTGTGACATCCTTCCTGCATCACCTACAACACCATACTTGCTGCTGGACTGGGGGTGTTTCTCAATGTCAAGGCACCTTGCCTTTGAAGCCACTTCCTCTGAAGCCAAGGCCAGGGTCCTTCCGTGGTTCAAATTAATGCCAAATGGAAGAGGCTTCCAAGTGAATTAGCCGTGTCATCGAAAAGTCCCGCCTTCTACGTACACCTTCTGTTTACATTCACACCCATGGGAATAGAGACTACAGCAGAAAGACCAAGCTAGAAATTTGCCTTTTTTTTATTGACATTTTATGAAAATAAAGGTGGAACATGAGATGAAGCAGTAGCACCTTGTGGCTTGTCACCGTTGGAGGCTGTAGCAGCTGGGCAGGTATGTAAATATGCTGTTAATAGGGGTAATTAGCCTCATAAGCTATCGCCTGTCAGCTGCAGAACTCTGCATAACACCAGGCTCTGAGGTAATCTACCTCCTGTGACAGCCACAATACATGTCTTGGCTTTGTCAATAATAATACAAACCATAATAATAGTTTGATTGAAATCAATAATAATACATTCGTCTGAAACGGATCTCACTTCTCATATACGTTTTCTTTACCCTTTACTTTATACCCTTTACTTTAAGGATCTTTTGTTTTGCAGTATAATTGTTTATTTTAAATAATATATCAGATAAATGAAAAATAAATCCTACTCCTGTTGCACAGATCTGTTATTACTGCAGGATTTGTGTCCGTCCTGCAGCATTTCTTTTGTGGGGAAGACACCAGACCAGGGGGACATTCTACATTGTGTTTTATATATTTCATGTTTATACACCTCATTTAAGTATATGTAATGATATGTAAATATTGCATTAAATTTACTAAATTACTGAATTGTTGTGTGCAACTGTACACATCACTTTATTAGTTTGATGAGCAAAATACAAACAGACTAAAATCCAGATAATTTAATTAGAACAAATGCAATGAAAATATATGCCCAACTGTAAGTAAGCACTCCTTGGTAAAGACGTGAGTGGATGAACGTCTCTGTTTACTCCTTCGTTCCTGCAAAACTGCAAATTGAATATATTGGTTTTTAACCGGTTAATAAGGTATATATAAATATAAGGTTTTGATTCTCTAATGAAATGAACAAGGTAAAATAAAATTAAGATAGACATTTTGAATAAACACTAGTAATTTTCTTTTCACTATACAGAGGGGGCTACTGAAGCTACTAGTCGCAATAAATGACCGTGCTAAAAATAGCTCAACAGCTTTTTATGCAACAGAGTGAAAGCACTATTTAAATACAACATTTTACGATTATAAATATCAAAGTTATACATACTTCTAAATTGAAAATCTGAAAGTGCCGCTTCTTCACCCCGCTATTTAAAAAATAAATAAATAAAGAATACTAACCTTTTCCTCATATTGTATTTTTACAAACTTACTTTGATTTCATTGTTGTTGTTCACAAGCCCAGATTAGGAGCACATTTGTAGTAAGGCTAAGTCAAGTGAAAGCGCTCCCCACCCTGGAGTGTTTGAGTGTCGTGGATGTTGTCCAAATTCTTTATATTTTCTTTACATTAGCTCAGATGCTAAGCGTACATAGGTGTCCAATCTGGCATCTAGCCATGTTCCCAGAATGCTTTGCAGACTGTTGACTTTGTGTCACGAATTACAAGCTGCTACATGTCTAATGAAAGCCCATTGGCTGATAAATGTCACATGATCTACTACATGTGTTATAACTGTATACTCTCTTGGCAACAAAGGAAAGTTTGAGAACTACTGGTATACATTATACATAATTATCCACATCCTGGGAAATACTTGAATTGTGAACTAGTGAAAGTCCTTGGAGATTGAGTTGTGCCAAGCGGGGGCAGAGGGAGAAGAGAAATGAGTCCACCACTGGGCCCGACCAGACTAACATTCAGAAGACCTCACAGACAATGGCAGTATTCAAAAATTCATTATTACCAGGAAGACAGTTACATGATGGTTCTGGGAGAACAGAGGCTCCCCTTTAACAAATGTCCAGATGTCGCCTTCATATTTTATTGTTTTTTGTTTTTTTTTAACTTTAATGTTGTTTCAGTTCAATTATTCAGAAAAGCTCATTAATAGATATGACTGCAGTGTGTGTAATGTCAGTGCCAGACATTTGATCTGTTCTGGCTGTGGGCATCAGGGGGCTTTAGCGCTATTGTTTGCCTCTTTCATGATGGTCGCTGCTTTAGATCAGCTGCCGCCGACCTCATTATTTTATCACAGAGGGGGACTGGAGGCGAGCTGATGCTGCCTGTTTTCACTTTATTACTTCTCTTTTCTCTGTCCGAGGCTGACTTATTCCACAGTTAAAACGGTTGCTTGAGCAAGTGCCAAAAGATGACATTTAGTTATTACATTCTCTCTCTTTTTGTCTGTTTTGCATTTTACTTTTTTCTAAAGCTTTAGTAAAAGATGCTGAAAATGTTGTCTCTTTTAACTTAATCATTATAAAAATTTTGAAATAAGTATACTATTTCATTTGTCTGCAAAAACTTTGAGATTTCATCAGTTCCTATTAAATACATTAAGTTCTTTTGTTGAGGTTGTAACACATCCTGGGGTGAGTTGAAAAACTCTCGACATGCCACCGTTCTGGGGACAAGAAAGTTACACTCAAGGTTTCTGTCCAGTTTAGAGTTCTGTGTCAGTGAGATAGGGATGATACTACTGATCTGGTCTAAGAACCATCGGAATGATTTGGAGAATATATTTTTGGGCTACAAAGATTTGTGATCCCCCACAACCCCCTCATGAGTGAACCCTGCCAGAGTTGTTCCAAAGCTGATCTCTGACAGAATCTGTGTCATGCTGCAGAGATGATGCTTCCAACAATTGCAGCTCAAGCTTGGAGTCTGCACAGCTTTAATTGTTCGTCAAATGATGAAATTTCATTTGTTATTAGTGCAACAATAAACAGGAAAAACAACAGCATATAACCTACAAATAAACTACATTACAAACATAAAGAGTGACATAATGGAGGAAGATATGTGTGTGTGTTCCTGTTTCAATGGATATCTGTATGCGTATTGTACTTATTTTTTTGTAATAACAATAATAACCATAATAATAACAACTACTATAGTATTAATAATGGGGTCTATTTCTGCTATTGCTTTCATTCTTCAGCCATTTACAATAAGTTTATAATAAAGAGTATATCGTGTTATTGTTTGTTTTTGCAAGTTGTACTCCCCAGTCTCACAGTCTCAAAACTAAATTACCTTAAATGATGTAGTCGTGTTTATGCTCAAGTTTGTCTCCAAAGAGGAATTCAAGCAGTCACAGTTAACTGGATTGAAAGTGAACGCCTTAAAGAGCACTTTCTGTCCATGTATGTAACATATTCATATTATCATATCACTCAGCAATGTGAATAAAGCCATTCCTGTGCTGTTTGTGTCCACACATCAAAAAAAGAAAAAGTATAATCTGAAGAGCTTGTAACAAGTGAAAAGCAGGTTTACTATAGTTCAAGAAAAAAAAGAAAATTTGTCACTTGTTTATACCTACTGTACTGTCTTTTCTTTGCTCCAGACTCTTGGCAATACTAACTAGCACCAAGCTAGTCCAAAACCTGTCAAAACGGCATATAAAAGTGAAATATTGACAGAACGCGATACAATTTACACAAAATCAGCCAAACTCTGCAAAATCAGTGTGACTTTGCAACATAGTCCTGTGATGACTCCAGTGATGAAACTCGCCAGAAATGGTAAATCTCAGCTGTTAGTTGCAAGAAAGTTGCGGCGTTTGGACTGACTGTCTGCCCAAAACCCATGAAGAAGAATGAATGTCATATCCGGCTGCTTCTGTGACATGTGTGACACAAAACAGAGTTATTTCGAGCTTAAAGCAGACCTGCATAACTTTTAGCCCACACATATATATTCCCATAGTCATGTTTTATGGCTCTTTGACATGAGATGGGTAGAATCATGCCTATATCTAACTTGAACGAAACCTCCAGTGTAACTTTCATGTAGCCGGGCCACAGTCCTACTTAAAAGGAAACGGCATCTGTAAAATGACACTGCTGTATTAACAACACAGAGAGTCTGTAGAGGGATCTGTGCCCTCTACTGACTTTAAGTCTTGCAGGGGCGCTTTAAAGTTGTTCACTGCACTTGTCCAAAGAACGCCATCAGAATGACCACTGGAGAGCTCTTCAGACACTTTAAAATGCTGGTATTAATTTCATAAATGTGACCGGTCAGAGCCTGCTGACACTTTACAGTAGCAGAAAGAAATAGAATGTAACAGTCAAAGGTCAGACTGTGCAGCAGGACACCACATATAAATATCGAGGAACAATCAATGACTGAGGAAAAGGGCTGTATAGAAGTAAAAATTGTCAGATCAGATTGTGACATGGGCTAATAAGCTGATTAAAGAGTCACATGAAGACCCTGCACAACAAACAGTTACAGTGGCTAAGCAGCTCTATGAGAAACAGTGACTTTCTTTTAAACAATCAGCTTCAGCTCCTTCCGCCTGGTTAATGACTCACGGTTCAAAAAAGTAGGACCCAAGGGTACAGGTTTTCCTAATGCTATCATTTTTCTGAAAAAGATGACTCAGCAATGCATATTAAGCACGTGATAGTCTGTTTCATTCATATTTGATGTCTGTCTTTGTGTAATGCAAACCTAATCTATCAATATGTATTAATAAAACAAACTAAACCTGAATGGTTTGTCTGTAAAATATGAATAAATCTATTTGCAGTGCTAGAAATTGTCATGCAGACTTAGGACTGATGTGGCTGAACACTGAAACTATCATTAAAAAAAAAGTGTGCTTTTTAATGGGTTCAAATGGCAGTGTTAAAACCTACCATACATTTTATACATTGTACATATTATTCATATTATTATTTCTGAAACAAGAAATCTCTAAAAGGTTCTATTTTCCCCCCATTTGATCTTGACTACAAGTTGGTGTAAAACTGAACCTTACTGTGCATGTGATGCAAATGTAACCTAGAGACTGAGTAACTGCCCTCAGTAATAGATAACAATAAATATAATAACAGTAATAAATAAAATGGTCTCCACATTTACAAATAAATCTAATAAAAGACATACAGTATTGTCATCTCAGTGCAGCTTAGCAATACTTGACTACTTTTGTGGCTCTGATTTGGCCAGGCTGGTGGAGCATATGTGAATCAGCATGAGGTCTCCATCCTGGCCTCCAGAGAGCTGCCGCTACTGCCAAACCCTGGGTTCACACACACTGAGCACACTCAGTGCCATGAGTGCACCCATTGATTTGTGAGACAGAGGGTAAAGCGACCGAAATTAATTTCACTCAAATTCGCCGCATCAGGTGGAGCATTGTCAATGTGCTACCAACTCATTCATCTCCTGATTAAGAGCTGGTCCTGTTGTCCAAAGTAGGCTAAAACAAATAGGGAAAAAAGACATGTTGCTGTTAATGAGGTTGTCTCCTCAATTCCTCGGTCCTCCTTGCTCTTAAGAGTGCTCTATCTATCTACCTACCTACCTACCTTTTGAGGCAATGGTTTATAAATAAAGAATTTTTAAGTTCATTTTGAATGCAATGTTCAAATATTTAGTTAGAACTGGATTCTTAGGTAAAATCTTCTGTACTGAAAAATCTTTTCTCTCCAGCAGCCTTGGAAATGGCCAGGCAGGCTCAAGGATGGAGGCAGCTAAACACTGAAATGATTGTAAAATATTTTCCTCAGAGGACAGCAGTGACAGTGTTTCAACTCTAGCACTTGCTGTTTCATTGTAAACAATAAGATCAAATTGAATTTATCTGGTGTTAATTTGAGGTTTTACCTTTGCTAATGCCATGAGATGTTGCAACAAATGATGGAAGTCTCACAAAGATCAACATTTGAACCTTTAGTTGATGTTTTTTAGGTCTTTTTTTATGACCTAAAAATTCTGCTCTGTTTTACATTGTGTTTTCCCTACAATGGATCTTTTTTTTAGAAAGATGGATACTTATTAGAAATGTAACTGTACAAGTCTAATATCAATTTGTGAGTAACAATTCTCAGTTCCCAAGTATTCTTCCAGCAGAACACTCAGGAGGTGTCATAGTGGAAGCTATCTGATTTAAAATGAAACCAGATAAAAGTTCTCCTCTGGCGTCTGGAGTGCTTGATAAAAGCTCTACAGTTTCTTTAATAAGCTCATATCCCTGAGGACATAAAAACTGCAGCTCTCAACTGACAACATCTAAAAAGTCTGAGCTGTCAAACTTAGTCTACTGCTTAACTTTGAAGAGGGACCATTATCTTGTGGATACTGACCATAATTCAGGCAAATGCATATTACAGTTTGCACAGTCTGTATAGTTTTGTTCTATTATCTTATTGATAGGATCAGTCAGACTTTGATCTGGCATAAGACAACAAACGCATGGAAATAAATGTCAAAGCAGGATTAATGTTCAAGATATACCTGCACCTACCTATATTATATATCTAGCTATACAATAAACTTAAAAGTTTTTTCTTTCTAATTTGAAATTTTACTTAGGAATCAATTCTCTCCATCTTAATTTTTGATCTCTATGATCATGGCATGTGATAATCAACTGTTCCTATTTTCCAGTCATATTCCAGAGTTTAGACATATCCAAATCCGCCTGGGATTAATTTACAGTTCTTCTATACTGTCAGAAATGCAGCAGACATGTTGAGCTATTTCTTTAAAAATGTTCTGATATATATCTTAATTTAATTAAGCTTAATTAAGCTTAATTTAATTAATTTCCTAGAGCTTCATTGCGGTGTAGTGCACTGTGCTCTACAGAGTGTGCTCGTATACACCAATCAGGAATTATGACCACTTGCCTAATATGCGTTGGTTCCTTTTGCATTAAAACAGCCCTGACCAGTCGAGGCATGGACTCCACTAAACCACTGAAGATGTGCTGTGGGATCTGGCACCAAGATGTTACCAGCAGATCCTTTAAGTTCTCTAAGTTCTGAGGTGGGGCCTCCATGGATTGGACTTGTTTGTCCAGCACATCCCACAGGTGCTCGATTTGATTGAGATCTGGGGAATTCAAGTCAAAACCTCAGGCCAGGCCTTCTTCCATTGCTCTGTGGTCTACTTCTGATGCTTGTGTGCCCATTGTTGGGCACACAAGCATTGGCAGTGGTGCACAGGGGTCAGCATGGGCCCCCTGACTGGTCTGCAGCTATGCAGCCCCATACACAAACAAGCTCCGATGCATTGTGTGTTCCACCTTTCTATCAGAACCAGTATTAACTCAACAATTTGAGTAACGTTGGCCCATGACCCTGTTGCCAGTTCACCACTGTTCCTTCCTTTGACTACTTTTGATGGATACTAACCAATGTAGACCAGGAACACACCACAAGAGCTCAAGTTTTGGAGATGCTCTGATCCAGTCTAGCCATCACAATTTGGCCCTTGCCAAATTGCTCAAATCCTTACTCTTGCCCATATTCCTGCCTCTAACACATGTTTGAGTGTTAGAGGCAGAACAAAATGTTCACCTGTTGGGGTGGGAATTGAAAACCAGTTCCACTCAAGAATGGGTTCTAAATTTTACAATTCATCGGAATTGTTTGCCCTAGACGTTAATTCCTCTTATCGACTTTCCTGCTCAGAGTCCCAGCCATACATACAGTCCAAGAACTCACAGCTGTCCCTTTATTCCTTTATTGCGCACCGTAGCACTGCATCCTACACATTTATGTGCCATGACATCAAAGCGATTTGAGCAAAGGAGGGAATGATGGAGAGATAAAAATGCTAAAGCTTGGCTTTATTTTACTAAATGAGATGAAAATCATGCCATTTGCCATAACTGCAGGCTGTTATTTTGTGAAAGGGTGCAAAAACACACAACATGCATACACAATACATAATACATGTGTAATATAATTAATAATATATGCCACTTACTAAAAGGTACTATGATGAAGAGGTTCACTTCACCTGTCAGTGGTCATGATGCTATTCCTGATTGGTATATGTCTGTCCAGATCATTATGTCTTGTTTTTTTGTCTTGTTTTTTGGTTTTTGGTTTTTGGTTGCAGCCAACAGCTCAATGTATTCATCTGTAATTCTCTGTGTTCTGCTGTAGTCTGATGCTATGTGGGAGCCTGGCTACTGCCATAAAATCCAAACTTACTACTAGTTCCACACAGTTCCATAGTAGTGTAGCTTAATTTATCTTTGTGGAGTCTACTTATTCATTGTGTTGCAGTAAATTAACATTGAAATTAAATTGCAGGTTTATAAATTATTCCCAACAGTCTGTGGTATTTATAATAAATATATTTATATTGTAATGGCCTAAATACATAGTACATTTTATAATTTTAAAATATAAATTGTGAACATTTTGGTCTACGTTTTGACTACTAAAACACTATAATTACCCAGGGGTATGCTCATTGACTTTTCTTCCTTGACTTTGGTTCAATAGTCAGTCATTGTGTTTGTGGGATGTGAAAACTTGTTTGCTCTTGCCTCCAAAAGCAGCAGCTCTCAGTATGTAGTGCTGTTGACAGCACTTATTTAGCCAGGCATTAGAGAAGCCCAGGGGAGACTGCAACATGCTGGCATTGATCAAACACTCTGAAATGCACAGAGGCTTCTCACACAGATGTTGGCAGTGCTGTCGTTATTATAGTAAGGATCCTAATGCATATGAATAATCAGTAGTGTGTTTAAGCAGTATTGACCCTGGGAGGATGCCTCAATCAATGTCTGATTCAATCTATGAGCGTGAGATGAGTGCTATCACAGAGACTCATCTATTTTATGCATATAAATAGATCCACCATCAATTGTTAATTTGGAATATCTCGACATCCATTTTTATAGTGTGTTTCTCTACATATCCACCATGATAAATAAATCATTTATTCATTTCAAACAGCTTCTCACTTATTGGTTGCAGGGAGCTGGAGCCTATTCCTTCTTCTCTGGGTGTGAGACAGGGTTCATCCTGAACTATCACCTGCAGCGCTGCAGAAAATCATTCAGATCACGCCAGACCACAACTCAATCCCATGACCATTCTCATGTTGATTCATGCCTTTAAGGAAGGGTGAGTTTCAGCCACTACCGTGTACAGAGTAAATATGCTCTCCAACTATCGTGTGCATTATACTAATGGGCTATTGTTTTTAGCACCATGATGCCATAAAGCCATAACAGTTCAGCTCTAAGTGAAGGGACGTGGAAACTAGCCTCCTCAGCCTCCTGCTTTCTCTGTGTCCTCCTCCACTTTTATTCTCTTCTGGTGTTTCAAAGAAGATGAAGACCCCTCGTAAGATGTCCATGACCAGTGTGCATGTGAGTGAGTGCCTGTGTTTAACATTTTAATTATTGTTAATTATATAAATAAATAAATGAAATGGGACAATTCAATGGAACTGTTTCAAGCCTGTTCTGCCTGTTCTGTATAATGAACCTACGTGCCTTTGAGTATTTGTTTATGATAATCCCTGGGGTCCAACCTCATTCACACATTTATTCTTTCTGATCAATACATGTTGTTTGGCTTTTCATTTATTAGTATGGTAAGAAGACACAAAAATATGTCATATTAAAATGGATATACTATTTGTCAAAAACAATTTTAAGTAACAGGTGTCAGACATTTAATCTCTATCACCTTTGCTCAGAGAGAATAGTTCAAGTAAGAGGCTGAATGTCAGACATTTACTAAAAACTCAGTCACTTGTCTGAGGTGAAAAAGTTGTGACATTTGTAGAAGCTGTGTGTGTTTGTTTAGAAAAAAAATCCAGGTGTTTTTTTTTTTAAGAGGATGACCTAAAACCACATCCACGACAGACCTCCCAAAGGATGATCCAGGGTCAGTCAGCTCTAGGTCGTTAAATGAACATCTCCCAAAGAAAATGTGTCATCGACTTTCACCAGAACAGCCCCGATACATGTGCCAGAACAATGCCCTTTCAGCACCTCTGTTTCTATTCTGACACATGACACGGCACCCACCAGGACCACAGCATCTCACTTCATGTTTTCTCACCTCACTGACAGCTTGCTACTACTTTTAGTTTTATAGTTTCTCTGTCAGTCTTTGCTGTTAACCCTCTAGCTATGGCTTAAAGAAGATCAGTAAAATCAGAATATAGTCTACAGTTAAAAGATAAAATCCTAATTTAATTGTGCACTTTTTTAGGGACCTGGACGTATGCCTGGAGACAGAATCCCATGTTGGCAAGTAACAGTAAACATGTATTTTTTACTGTCCATAAAGTCATTTTGACGTTAGATGTCATCATGAACCATAACCGCATTGTAACAGAGAGCAGAGTGATGTAAACATTAGTAATGAGCAGACACCGTTATAGAGGATAAATTAAAAAAAAGTCAGGGCTAAACGAAACTCAGCGCAGGACCCACGGTTTGCTCTGAGGAGAACCTCAGGACCGAGAAAAGACATGGTGCTCTCAGCCTTTTATCTCACACAGGTAAGTGCTGCAGACTTTTTAATTTGTATCCCGTCAGCGCTATATTATAAACACTATAGACCCTTTTCACGCTGTGTGTCACACAACCAGAAGTAGCAAAACGCTGTGTAAATTGACTTCCAGTCCCATTATTTTCCAATATATTGATCAGGAAAAATGGCTCAGTCGACCTGGAAATGTTACTGTAGTGTTCCATTTTGCTCATCAAACAAGCAGAGAGATCCATGTTTAAGCTACTTCCGTTTTGCTACTTCCGGTTTCGTCACACACTGCGTGAAAAGGGTCTATACACTATAGTGTATAGTGTTTATAATATAGTGTATACCTAATGTTATTTAATGTTATGTTAGACCAGTATGGTCTGGCAGATGATTGAGACCAATTCTTTCACAACCGTGTGATTTTTTTGCTGTAAACCTTGTTGCAGTGACGCTGTTTTGCTAAAATAAGAACACTGAACAAATTTCACTTGTGACAAATAATACATGAATTCTGGCAACGAGCAGGCCCAATCTGTTGAGGTCAATAAAACAGAGGGATGTGTTTATCTATGGATCAAACTGGGATCACACTGTAGCCACAAATGACTGTATTATTGTTTAACACAACAGTTGTAAACACCATATTAGCGCACTACCGTAATACTTTGTATAAACAAGCTGCTGTACGGCAGGTGTTTTGTCCTGCATCATGTGCCACTTGGAGTTTTTATGCAAAACTGTTATCTTCATGAATGTTTGCACCCTTTATTAGTCATTCCTCTGTGCTCCACCTCAAACCAGTTCAAACCAGTCATGGGTCACACACAAACTTAAAAAAAACCTTTGTGGTCATATAGAGAATTATGTTGCAAACTATGCACTCAGGTGGAATTATTTTCAATTTTTTGAAAATTACAAATTGCTCTTTTAAGGGTACCGTATTTTTGGGCTATAAGGCGCACTTAAAATCATTAAGTTTTCTCAAAAATCGACAGTGCGCCTTATAATCCGGTGTGCCTTATGTAATAATTCTGGTTGTGCTTACTGACCCCGAACCGATTTTATGTGGTACACAGCGCTCAAAAATCTGTCAAAATGTTTTAGCACGACTTTGGTAAGCTACGGAGCCGCACCGCTTGACGGATTAGCGGAGCATTGTGGCTACCGTAGTCAGGAGCCTCGCAGAGTGATACGTACTGTACTTCAACATACCGGTAATATTAAGGTGTGTGTATAAGGACTCCAAAATGGCACTTTGGTTAGTAATATTGCTTGAATGCTGCTTAAAGTAAAAACATCCATTAAATAATTTAAAACCGAATCTGTTAAAGAGTGTCACAAGCCTCTCTGAAAATCTGATAACATCTCCTGTAAATAAATAAACTAAAGCAAAGTTTAGAGCTTGCCTCAGTGTCAGACCCATGTATCCTATAATTATTTCAATCTCATTTGGACTAACGTTGCGCTGGGTAAAAAGATTTAAATTTGAACTGATATTAAATCAGGGTTCACAAACACAAAGAGACGGGAGCCTCCCCAGTCCAAGACCTCTCTCTATGCGAGCATGTGATTCACCAATTCACCTTTATGTGTTGAATATTTTTATCTATTAATATTGTTGTTAATAAAGCCTAAAATGGCACATGCATTTAATTGCAGAGCTAATTCTCAGAGACATACACTGACAAACATTGAACTGAAACTATTCTCTATCACTTATATCAGAGTACTCAGAGAGAACCCACACCCACACAGACGAGCCATTCCCTGCTGCTTCAAACTCAAAATGAATTGCACAATAAGATGTTTAATTTGTAATATCAACCTTTGGTCAACCTAATTAATAGATACAATCACAATAGAAAATATTAACAAATAATGTAATGAGTGTGTTGATTATAGCAGATATGGATGGAAATATGCCTTTAATTAGAAGAAGTGGTTTCTATCCCAGCTAGTATGGCAAGTTAAAAGCAGGGCAGACACTTATAGACAAACACAAGACTGCTACATGAACATTTCATTTAAACTGTGGTGTGTCTTAGTCCAAATTGCGCTCACAGAACTGGGAGCACTGGGAGCACTCAACGCTAGGAACTGGAGTTTTCTGTAATTCAGTTTAATGTATTTGTTAAACTCAGAATCCTTCACATTTATCAGTTCTGATGCATTTCCCTCATAAATACTGCTCATTGGAGTAGTCTTTTACTTTATTTGACTACATGAATAGCTACCACTTAAGCTGGTGGGTCCAGGGAAAAACGAGGTGCATACACAATAAATAAATTAACATCTAGCTTTCAAGAATAAAAAGGGGGTCAGAGGCAGGAATGGCGCGTGGCTCAAGACTGTTTTAGAATTAGGTCGGCGCAACAAAGAGCTGACGTGCTTTCGGTGAGCCATGGACATGGACAATAATCGGAGTACTCATCTGGGTTCGTATTGTCCTATTTTGAGTGATTTCTCTCATGGCTTACGTTTTGACAATGTACATGTTTACAAAAAAAAAGTTGTTAAAAACCAAATGCACTCAGTGTTTTGCATATGATACCATTTGCTGTGTGCTCAGCCCTTAACTCTCCAGCTCATTTCTAAGGATTAGTTGCATCTGTGATAATATCCTAAGTCCACCTGTTAATAATGCAGGTTATGTATTCACTTAGAAAGTCTACTGCAAAACTTGTTCTTGTGTATGCCTTCCTAAAAACAGATCTTATAATGTGCACAAAACTAGCCAGCCAGCCCAGAAATTGGAAATAGGCCCAATAAATCAAGAGTGAGGTTTTAATCAATTGAGATTCTGTGCATCAACAGCGTACATACACACACATATAGCAGTTAAATTTGGAACCAAAATACAACAAAACTACACTTCTGCACATTCAGTTCACCCTCTTTGTTATTAGCTTGAACCTGCAACCTTGAGTGTCGAGGAAACTCCGCACAAAATGACAATGTTTTTAAGGTTAATTCTGTTGATAACAGAGCTGATTGAGCCGCTGATGAAAATGGCCCTTTGAGAGTCACCCTGGAAACTATTTACACAGATAAATGACTTACATCGGTTTATGCCACTTAAAGCAACAACTAATGTTCTTTTTATTTTAATGCTCTGCTCATTCCCATCTGCTTTACCATTGCATAAATCTGATGGCGCCATTAAAGCGAAGTAAGGACAGATCTGCACTAGCTAATGTTCAGTGATGATGACGATGATGAGTAATCCCTAGAGTTCTACCATCAAAGGGCTGGCACTGCTGCAGGGAGATGCCAATGTGTGATTGCCAAATCAAAAAGCAATAGGAGGAGAATGTGTTCTGACAGAGCTCTTTGATGCTAAAGTTACCATGAGCAGACGTGGAAAGGATTTTTGCAAGCGGAAATGCATTGTATAAGATGTTTTAAGATGACACCACAGGACAGTGAAGTTGATTTGAATTGAGATCTGGTCATCGACATGTTAGGACCATCCCCATTTTTTTTAAACCTGTTTGATTTTCTTAATATTACCTTAGAAATCTTGTGTGACTAGACGCACTTGGAGCAACCCCTGAATGAACAAAGTCCAGTTCAGTAGACAGGCAAAGAAGAAGGCTGTGGCTCTATGCCCAATATACTGTGGTTATGTATGTTCCTATTTTTCTGCAGTAACGTCCTTTGTGATATCAATTCAGTGACGAGTGCATGTACACGAGCAGAATACATCTGCTCCAAAACATCAAATTTAAAGATGATTTGTCTGGAATGTGGGGGTCTACAGTTGTCTCCAAAATAGAGCACATCACTTACAACACACATGTCAAACTTAAGGTCTGGGGGCCAAATGCCCTTTGCAACACTTTATGTGGCCCTTCAATACATTTAGTAGGTGATATTTATGGTTATTTGGGTCTGAATTGGATTGGAACCGGTTGTAGATGGATTTGATTTTTTGCAACAAAGATAAATAAAATCTGTTCAAATTCAACTAAAACCTGTTCAAATCTCACTAAAACCTGTTTTAATCTATCTAAAACCTGTCCAAATCCATCTAAAACCTGACCAAATCCATCTAAAACCTGTTCAAATCCATCTACAACCTGCTGAAATCCATCTAAAACCTGTCCAAATCCATCTAAAGCCTGTTCAAATCCATCTACAACCTGTTGAAATCCATCTAAAACCTGTCCAAATCCATCTAAATTCTGTTCAAATCCATCTGCAACCTGTTCAAATCTCACTAAAACTTGTTTTAATCCATCTAAAACCTGTCCAAATCCATCTACAACCTGTTGAAATCCAGCTACAACCTGTTGAAATCCATCTGCAACCTGTCCAAATCCATCTAAAGCCTGTTCAAATCCATCTGCAACCTGTTCAAATCCAACTAAAACCTGTTCAAATCTCACTAAAACCTGTTTTAATCCATCTAAAACCTGTCCAAATCCATCTACAACCTGTTGAAATCCATCTAAAACATGTTCAGATATTACCTAAACTTGTTCAAATCAAACTAAAACCAGTTTCCATAAAAGGAGGAAATTAATGTTGAAGCTTTGTTAGACTCAAATGAAGATGAAATATCACATTCAAAATTTTATAGAAGCTTCCACATGTCACCATCTACGGCCCCTGAAATGATTCTTATTAACTGTTGCGGCCCTTCACTACTTTGAGTTTGACACCTCTGACTTACAATAATGTTTTCAGTGCACAATCAAGTATGAACCAGGATTCATGTAGGAATTCCAGAAAAAAAGGCTATTCCCTCTAAAGCTCTGTTTCTAGGCTGTGTCAATTTGCTGTGCACTTTACCTAACTGCACATGTTTCAGACCAGAAATTAACTCATATGTTCTGTCCTTGTGTGTGCAATTTATTTCTGTGTGACACTTCTGTTGGTAAAGAAATCTGCAGGGGGCTGTTCTTTGAGTTAACAAGAACAAGAAGAAGGTGAGGCACAAAATGGCCCCACTCACTTCAGCCATTTTTCTAACCTAAAGAATAAATAAGCGAATGGTAAAAGGTGATTGTGCGACTTTCAGAAAGTGATTATATACAGTACATGTACATATCTTTCACCAGGGAATCTTCACGAATGAAAAGTACACAAGTCTTCTTCTTTAAAACTGAAACTTAGTGAGGATGTAGTTCAAGCATCGTCAGCCACTAGAAACCGCTTCTTAGTAAGTGGTAAATGTTTACTTCAGTCTACATCCAAATGATTGTTTGGTACAGAAATTATGCAGATTTTATTTATGAGTACTCTTGCCACCTACTGACTCAAATCCATCTTTACCATTCATTTAACTGATCATAGGCTTTAGAATGACTCATGACCTAGTGACCTGCTCTTATTTGTACATCTAAAACATGAGAGGGGTGTCAGAGTAATGAACTCCAGACTCATTTCCAGTGTAAGTCAGCAGGTGGTAAACAGACTGCTTACTTTCTAATGAGACGTCATGTTTCCATTACTCAAAACCATTCTCCAGATAGAAAAACAATGTAGTGGAGATGTAGGGATTCAAGGGACACTTGTATATTTGTATACTTGTACAAGTCTCCTTGTATATTTGAAGAGCATTGTCACAGAGCAGAACATTGTTGACTTTGGGAGGAGGCTGCACGAGAGACAATAGTCAGCACATCACTCAGTCAGTGTCATAATCTCCTAGTAATGTAACATTTTAAAATTGCAACTTACCCAAGAAGTTGAAACCAACTGCCAACAGGAAACTTTTATCCTGTAGAACATTCATTTTTATTAATCATTGTCTACTTATTTTTTACAGGTTGCAAGAGGTGTCACAGCTGTTTTCAGCGTGAGCCAGGGTGCACACTGGACAATCATAACATTCACCCACACTTGCACTTAAAATACTTTTGTGTATGCCAAGAAATACATCCTGGCATTCATCAGGGAGTCATGGTGAGTGATGACAAGGAGCATGTGACTAATGTTCAAAAATAACTTTGAAAAAGAGTTTAGGTTGAGTTACTGAAGGATATCAAGAAAGTGCATTTGATCAAACTCATTAAATCAATAAGAGTCAGTGAATTAAGTTGTTTAGGTGATTGAACAAGTAAGACTTGTACCTGTGTCCCTTCAGGTGCTCTTCAGTTTGGAGATCAAAAAATAGGTTCACAAATAACACCTAGTTTTCAGAACAAAGAAAATATGGTCTGATCAGTTTTAACAGCCAGAGATGAACCCCTAAACCTTTTTCTTTCATTGTATAAAGTTGAATAACTCCAATTGTGTCCCTGAAGAAAACCACAATAACATCCTAATATGACTGGTGCCCTAAAAGTACAGAGGATTATGAGCATTCGATCCTTCAGGAGTCCCCAACCTGTTTTGCACACAGGCTAGAGTAACATGCAGTATATAAATGTGCATAACACGCATATTATACAATTTCATTAATGATTCATTTATTACACTGTAATAAACAATTATAATAATAATACATTTCATTTACATTACAAGTCACCATAATGTGGAATCAATGTGCCTCCTGGGTTTGTTTCCCTGTAACAAGATGCTCTCATCCAGGGCTGTCATTTCCAATATATTGAGACGTCTTAATCATTTGGATAGAGCCATTACTTAAGTACAACTTTTGGTATTTTCTTTAAAATATGGGTTCTTTTTGTTGACTAGATGAGCAGCACTAGGTCGAGATCTCTGGGAGAACTTAAATATGTCGTAAACTTGTCCCTCTTTGTCCTTCTCCATCTGGCAGTTGGAAGAGAGGACTTTCTGCAGGCGTCTCCTGTCCGGAGTTGAGAACAAGATCCCCTGGGAACCCCTGCTTTACTAGATATTCAAGATGTCGAATTGTTAGCAACTGAATGTGCAGTTTAAAATAATTGGCCACCTGGAAATCAAAATCTACTAGACACCAGAAGTCAACACTAAAAATTGATTGAGTTGGTTTTTAGTTGTTCGATAATTAAGTGTTCATTGTGGCAGTAAAAAGGGGGCTTTCATCTGTTATACCTTTAATTTCTCACTTATGCTCTTATGATTCTAATTCACTGATCTTTTAATAAGTCTACGTGATCTTGCAGACACAGACCAGCCACAAAGTACAAACAAAAAAACATTGTGGGTCCAACTGTGGTCTTGAGGCTATTCTGAAGTCTCGTGTGTCGTCAGATACAAAGAGTGCAATTTTACATGAGAGCAATTAAAACCTACAGAGGCCTGTAATTTCCTCTTGCTCTGGCGTTCGAATGAGTGCTGTGGTATGTCTCATGTCGACAGCTGTCACTGAGCAATCACTACAATTACGCACTCAGCAGCTCCCATCAATGTCACTCTGAAATCTAACCAGCGTTTCCAGCCAGTCCAGGGCTATACATAGACTGGCCCATGTTTCTGTTACAATTCATTCATTTCCCGACAGCCCTAATTTGCACATTTGTCTTGTCTCTACATGGATTTTGGCAGCTAACAAAGTGACTGGCTATCTGTTCCCATCACTGACATATCCATTTAGACTGATCGATGAACATTAGTGACTTGTCTTTGTTCTTTGTGGATTTGTTTCTCTCATTATTTAAGCAAAACAAAACACCTCTTATGTTCCTTTGCTTTCACTTTTTTATTTTTTTTATTTCCAACAATCAAAAACAAGAACATTAAATCAGTTAATATTCAGGCATAGTAATCTGTCCAGTTTTGAAGGTGTACAGGCATGACAATTAATACATTCAAACTATATAGCAAATAAATTACTTTTTTACTTTTTGTTTCACTGAAAGCTAGTCTTTAGCTTGAGTCAGTTTACCATTTTCTCACACGTCGTTTTATCCAACTAAAAATGCTTGATAAACATTATTCTAGTTATGCAGGGAAGTTCTATTCTGGGAAATAAAGTTAGAGCAGGGGTGGAAGTAACGAATTACAAGGACTCACGTTACTCTAAAGGCTGTATGAGTGTGGGGTTTTTTTGTTTTTTTTGGAGGGGTAATTGTACTTTTTAAGTTGATTTTAAAGCAAGTACTTTCACTTGTAATTGAGTATAATTTAAACTTTTGACAGCATATCTCGTTACTGAGTACAAGTGACAAAGGCTTTTCACGTTACGCATACAAAAAGGCCGCAACCTGTAACACTTTAGGCTATACGTTTGTTAACCTGATGTCATGCAGAAATTGGGATGCTTGCGGGAAATTTACCTGGCATTCATTCATTTATTAGCCAATAGTTTACCATTATGCCTACTGAGCCAATGAAAACTTCAACATATTACTATTGGCGCCAGAAAGTTTACAGAAAAATCGAGAACGAGAAGACAAGGTTTGGAATACATTTTGTTCTTGGAAAAAAGAAACAAAAAAGGTTAAAAAAACAACAAAAAACGCCATATAATAATAATAATCACATTATGAAATAACAAGTACTCTGAGTAGCTTTTAAATGAATACTTTATACTTTTACTAGTATTTTTTAACATGAATACTTGTAGTTGAGTACAATTTTAGCCATGTAACTGTACTTTTATTTACCTACAGAATTTATTTACTGAGTTAGAGCCAACACAGTACGACATCAGATATGGCTCTAAAATGGATTAAATCTAGGATCCATTGTTGACGTTGACAAGTCAGGTACAAAGGGTTAAACCCCATATAAACAGCTGCAAATGTCAGAATAATCCATTTTTTATTTTTTTATTTTTTTTGCTGAGCTTAGACAGCTTTAACGATTTATTGCAACCTAAAGGCCATACAGCTCAGTATGTCTGAAGCAGGACTAACCCCAGATTTGCACTGAACACATGAGAAGCGCATCACATCAGCTCTGAATCTCTGCTCCTTGTTGTCAAAAGATGATACTGACTGTAAAACTAAAGAAAAAAAGGATTTCACTGTTGTCTTGCTGTGAGAGGTCTTGGTCTGTTTTAGTGAGCGGACTTTTTTGTGATGCCACTTAATGGGTCTTTACTGTTGCGACAGACCCATCGTTCCACACAGCAGGAAGTGCATATAGGACAAGGTTAATTGGGATCAGAAGAGCGTCGGAACCCAGCTGGACCACACATGGCTCTGCTTGGCCCCTCCAGATGCCTCCCACAACATGACGCTCAGACACAGCACCTGCTCACTTCAGTGGTGTTGTCGCTGATCCGTCAACCTGACTGCGGCGCTAATACAAACAAAATGGACAGGTTTGGCTATTCATCTTCATATATCATCTTATATAGACTTATCTGCTTTGGTCTAAAGAGGGCCACTCATCTATTGGATGGTTTCTATCCCAAAATTGTTATAATTGCACAGCCAATATTATTTTAAACTTCTATTAACATAACATCGGTTTACCATAGCGGATTGTGACTCTTGATACATTTTATAATTAATATGGTATTTGTATTGGGTGTGTGTCCTTGGTTGAAAAAAAAAACAAAAACGTGGATAACAATAAGTCCGCAATTGTGCTGATTACAAAGTGTGAGCTAACTGATACACTAGAGTACAAAAACTAAGAACTAGAACTAATTAACCATGTGGACTGTAAAGGAAAACAAGACATATAATACAATGTATAATGAAATAAACATTCAGTTCATCTATACATGCATGTCTTTGGATGGTGGTCCACAGAGAACCTACTGTAACTAAGGGAGTTATGCATGCAAGCCTTGTGTCTTGTGTGCCTTGACTCTGTGTTGAGTGTTCAACTGTTTCTGGGTCCCGTATTAATTGTAAATCAACTTCTCCTCCCTAAGATCATCCAAGAAGTCTCCAGCCTTTTTACGGTGACTCCTCTCAGGTCTAAGAGCAGCTTACATAGGTGCTAGATGAACTTAACTGAAACCCCTGTATCCACCACTAATATGCACAAATGAAGTTGCACATTTGTAATGATTTGGAGTAATGTGTTAGCTGTAAAGGTTCAGCAGTGTGTTCTTTTGCCTCTTTACTGAGCTGTTTGTGCAGCTGGCTCACAGTGGTACACTAATATGTGTGAAAATGTCCTTCTCTGCTAATTTCTCATTTTGAGGTGAAGATACCTAACAATTTGGCATGATGCAGAGGCAAATGGATGGCGGCTCAGACACCTGCCATGGTTTTGCGCACACTCACTCGAATGAAGCGATGGGCTGCGTATGAGGCAGTGCCGAACAGCTGCCACGGCCCAATTACCATGATTAAACATGATGATCAATGAGCGTTGGAAAGATCAACATCAGGCTAAGTGCGAGGAAAAACAGCTCCAACAACACTGCTGATTTTACATGATTTGTCTGGAGCAGGTGTTTTTCTGCCAGTGTCTGCACTCTGATTTTGACTGGCCCTGTTAATAAAAGGTAAAAATAACACATCTGAGTTTTTGAAAACACTGATTTATTTGGAGGTAGAGGAGTGTGGGGCAATTTTCCCTTAGACGTCTGGTTGGTACATCATGTTCTTGTAGCAGCATAACAATATGTTTGAACTGTGTGAATTGTATTTGAAGTATAATACGTTGCCATTGGTAAAATAAAGGAGTAGGTGTCTCAAGGTATATCTGTATACTGCTGTAATAATAATGGAGATATATATTCAGAAAGCTGCACCTGTTTCCAGCTTAATAGGTTCTCACTTTTTTAATCAGTACGTAATGTTGTTTTTTTTCCCCCTCTAAGCAAGAGCCTTACAATGCTGACTAACACCAGCAGCAACAGTTTTTGGAGACAAAAACAGCTTTTTTCAGGAAAATTTACATCAAACATACAACATACATCACATCAGAATCATAAAGAGAGCAGAAAACTAGCCTATACCTCATCCTAGTTCAGAGAAATCAGATCGAAAATGAATACAGTGAGTAATACAGAGGTTACATTTGTCATGCATAAATTGTCAGTTCGAACTGTATTTACTGCACTTATGCTATAATATTATCAGTTGGTAGATACTGCATATTTAATGACAAGATTTCTCCTGAATGAAGCCTTTTATAGTCTTGACTAAATTTTGGCAGAAAGGACTTGGATATGGACTTATCTGTGTTAAAATAATGCGGACAAAACAAAATGTGACTGGAAACTGTATTAAACTTGCTCCTTAACCAAAAAATGAACAGTAATGAACTACTTGGCGCATTGAGAGAGGACACAGAGGACAGGCACAACAGGGAAATATACAGTTTGATAACCTGCACGCTCTTTACTAAATCATTCAGGCACAGCTCATATTTTTCACATTGTTCTTCTTTGTTATGGCTTAAGGGCTGCTGATGACAGAAGCAATTACATTAAAGAGAACCTTAGAAAAGTGACAAAAAGGTCTTACTATTTTGAAGAAAAGATTAACCCTAAGTTGTACAAAAAAAAGAAAAAGAATTCAGCTGTGGCAGAAGAAGTGTGGTGTTAAAACTAGAAGTGTGTTCCTTGGAATATGTGCAACCATTGTGCTATTGTTTGAGGATTTGGATTCATGTTTGGACAAAGACACTCTCCAGCATTGTTAAAGGCGATGGATCCAAAGTCTCGTTCTCTCTCTGGGCGTTTCCTTATGGCACTCTCTCATTGTGGCTCGATTGAACCCAGCTACAGTGTTCTGCTGAAGCGTGGCATTATCACAGGTCATGGTGCTTGACTGGCATTAGACTGGCTGTGAGAGTCCAGACTAGTCCTCATGAAACCGCCCAAATTCTGATGTTTACAGTAATACAAGCTAGAAGTAGAGCTCTAAGCCACCCTCTTCTGGGTCAGTTTTATGGAATACTGTGCGCTTGGCTTGTTAGTACATTTACAGTTGCGTTCTGGGAAAATAAACCTTTAAACCTAGCCCCACGACTGGGTAACAAATATGATTCTAACCCTCACACATGAGCTGTGATAAGATCCAGCCCCGTTACTTGATAATCAGTAAATTCACAAGCCCTCCATCAAACAAGGTAAAGGCTCATTCTTCAGCTGCTGTGGATGAAGAGTCTGTGGGCTGAGTCTCTGTGGCAGAACCAAATGGCTCATTACCTGTAGTGTAAAGCCCAACATTGGCATTCCCCTCTCTTTTCTCTCAGCCCTGCTTCATTTCTGTTTGTTTGTTATCCTCCGAGCTCCTTTTCACAAGCTTACTGAGCTCTTTGCTCTGGCTTTTCCCCACCATTGTACAGTGCTTCTGCTATTCCACTTCACCTCATCTTGGGAGCCTTAGCTCAGTTTCCTCCAGCTGAAACTAGAACA
>CM072157.1:2946016-3102398 GCA_036850595.1 Rhyacichthys aspro
CAGAGGGACAAAGTGAGTGGAAAGATGTAAGATAGAGTTTATACAACAATCTACCCGCCAACAGCCTGGTTAATGTCTTGATTAAATCCATTTCTATTTAACTGGGTCTTGGTCTTTCCGTTAAAGTACATGGTGTCTCTTTCACAACCATCACACTAAACACCAGTTTCCAACAAGAATGTGTCATCACATATGATTGTTCTACCAGACACCCACACTATCATATTATAAAGATTTTAAACAAACATGACTGTGGTGGAACTAATCTCCTACAATAATGAGTCTGTGCACAGGCAGGATGTGGGAAATCTTGTCGAGTGGTGCAGGGCAAACAACTTCTGAATCATTGTGGATTACATATGAACTGTTCACACTCCTCACTCGGGCAGAAGGCTACAGATGAACCGTTCACACTCCTCACTCGGGCAGAAGGCTACAGATGAACCGTTCACACGCCTCACTCGGGCAGAAGGCTACAGATGAACCGTTCACACTCCTCACTCGGGCAGAAGGCTACAGATGAACCGTTCACACTCCTCACTCGGGCAGAAGGCTACAGATGAACCGTTCACACTCCTCACTCGGGCAGAAGGCTACAGATGAACCGTTCACACTCCTCACTCGGGCAGAAGGCTACAGATGAAACGTTCACACTCCTCACTCGGGCAGAAGGCTACAGATGAACCGTTCACACGCCTCACTCGGGCAGAAGGCTACAGATGAACCGTTCACACGCCTCACTCGGGCAGAAGGCTACAGATGAACCGTTCACAGTCCTCACTCGGGCAGAAGGCTACAGATGAACCGTTCACACTCCTCACTCGGGCAGAAGGCTACAGATGAACCGTTCACACTCCTCACTCGGGCAGAAGGCTACAGATGAACCGTTCACACTCCTCACTCGGGCAGAAGGCTACAGATGAACTGTTCACCATCGTACCTTATTTATTTCTCGACCGCCACTCCTCACTCGGGCAGAAGGCTACAGATGAACCGTTCACACTCCTCACTCGAGCAGAAGGCTACAGATGAACCGTTCACACTCCTCACTCGGGCAGAAGGCTACAGATGAACCGTTCACACTCCTCACTCGGGCAGAAGGCTACAGATGAACTGTTCACACTCCTCACTCAGGCAGAAGGCTACATATGAACTGTTCACACTCCTCACTCGGAGAAGGAAGCCTAGAAGGAAGAACGTTCCACCCTCGAGAAGGCTAAGAGACGTTCACCTCTCGGCAGAAGCTACAGATGAACTGTTCACCTCCTCCGGGCAGAAGGCTACAGATGAACCACACTCCTCACTCAGGCAGAAGGCTACATTGACTGTTCACACTCCTCACTCGGGCAGAAGGTTACAGATGAACTGTTCACACTCATTCCTCAGAAGAAGGACAAATATGCACAGCTTCTTCCAAGAGACTCTAAGAACTCCTTCTCCATTGCCCCCACTATATGCTGCTGAATCTGACACACTTTCTTGTAAACCTTGTTCTTTCTGAGCATTAGTTAAAAAGGGACAAGCTTTTAGAAAATGCAATTTCTGTTCATGGGTCAGCCATGTTGAT
This sequence comes from Rhyacichthys aspro, assembly GCA_036850595.1. NCBI lineage: Eukaryota > Metazoa > Chordata > Actinopteri > Gobiiformes > Rhyacichthyidae > Rhyacichthys > Rhyacichthys aspro. The sequence goes on from CM072157.1 coordinate 2,947,584, forward strand.
TATTATATTATTATTAACATGTTTGAATATACAGCTGCATTACTGTTAATGCAGAATATTTTTAATATGGTTTTTCTTAATTATTATTTATTTTTTACAAACATATTTTTTCTGATTGATCCAGGATTGACATAGGCCTCTTTTGTTAGGCAAAACATCTACGTTGTTTTTATCATACCCTTTCTAAAGAGAACATTATCTGAATATGTGTTTTACCTGTTAGAATCTACACGCTTACACTTCATCATGTAACCATATATGGCTCTAATGTTCATCATTTGAACCAGCCAGCTCCTCAGTTATTATAGTTTGCAGTCAGTTATTTTTTAATTGGTAAAAGTCACATGGGAAACTACTCAGCAGGTTTGGTGATAGCATACAGATAGTTAGGGTCGCGCTGGCTGTACCAGAAGAAGAAGACTGACCAATCATGACTGTAGAGAAGCTGGCCAAGTGGTCAAAAGCAGGAGGCAGACTCAAATGTGCTTTTTCAACCAACCTTTTATTCACCAAGTGCCTCGTGGAGCTCCAAACAAAATATACACATTTACAAAATTAACTGTTAACGTTTCTTAACAAAACCTAACACAACTTCTACTAAACATAAAGTAAGCCACATGCACCTGGCTCCTTGATTGTCCTCTCTCCCCACAGCTCTTCCCACACTGCCTTAAATCCCCTCTTAATGGCCCGGGACACTCCTCCCGACCAGTTCATTTCATGATCCTGGTATATACCACTCCAGACAAGCAGGTGAGTCCAGATCCCCCGCATCCCACCAGTCACATATCACTCCCCCATACTCTCAACACAAACCCAAAAGTAAATCCATACACCCAATAACATAAATACATAAGAAACCTCCCATCTTCCACATGGTTTGACCCGTGACGTCATCATCATCTTTTCAGCAAATCTCATCACCGCTGGTCTAGGAACAATACATGTACTAAAGGTTTAGGTGCCTTTCAAGTAACCATTCAATATGAATTATGTTTCATTATCAATCATATACCATGCATATAAAATTTCACTAAGATAGGTGGCTTTCTGGATTACTTTGATGAACTGTGAAGCCAGCATTCTTTCAGAAAACGATGGCGTAATAGATGTAACAAGCCTGCATAAGAAACCGTCTACAGACGAGGAGGTAGCAGAAGTAACATGTTGTTGGTAACGCTGTCAGCTGTCATTTAACATGAACAGATATCTGGAAGAGGAATTAAAAGGATAGGGAAGGAACAGTGCCATGAAGTTTGGACCTTGAGCTGAGCCTGGAATGACTTGTGGCAAAAGCAGGCTCCCAGGACCTGCCTTCGAGGTGCCCTTGAGCTAGTCTTTGAGCTCATTATTCTTGTTAATCCTGTGGAGAACAGGCCTGCTCCCAGTGGTGGGACTCTGGTGGTTCTGGAGAGAAACTCCATGGAGAGGACTCAACACTGTGTATTGAAGAAATAACTGTGAGTTTCCACGCAGAAGATTCATCGAGTACAATTCCATAATCGTCCTCTCATACAGGTTTTCAAATATCCCAATGTTTTTAATTTGTAAAAACAAAAAAAAAACGTCAAATTGCACTTTGAATGTCTACACTGAAAATACAATTAAATTAAACTGTGACGATTACATAGTATGTTGTTTTTGTTATATTCTTACATCTTAAGTCTTTGTAGCTACCACCCAGTGTTACTATATGTTAAACCTGAACATATGAGCTTCATATACTGTACATATGTGTCACATAAATTTAACCATGGCCATTATTAAACATGGCAGCCTTTTAATTTGTAATTACTTTTGCCATGTTGAATCCTCTGTTTTGGCTCCATTGACAATGTCTCTCTTTACTCAGCTAAGCTTGTAGTGGATCACTTCAAAAATACAGTCGACTGAATGTTATTGTGGTTATTTTACAGCTGTTGTAAACCATCATACATAAATCTATATAAACCACCTCTATGGCAATGGCAATCAAAAAGTTCAACTTTAACGTGATAAATAGAAACATGAGAACGCGGAGAGGGTTAACCTGCCTCCTTTCAAATAGTGTTTCCAGGAATAATTTACAATTGAGATCAGAATTCCCAAGAAAGACTGATTTATGTAGCACACTCACACGGACATCCGTGCCACTACATATACACAAGTGGCGGCCCCATAATTCATAGCTGTCTCACATAACTCAGAGAAGTGTCGGTGCAAAACCAGGAGAGGACGGCTGAAGGAAACATAGAGGGTAGGAAGCAGATTAAGATGACAAACCTTGTGGCAGAAAATGGATCTGATAGCATACAATATGACAGTAAAGCCGGTGTGATTATGTGTGTCAGCAGAGTTATCCATTGTGACGTACTCTCAAAGGTGACTTCAAAGAAATTCACATAAATAGGTTCACTGTCATAAAAAATATATCTGTAACAATTCAATTATAGTAATGAGTCAGTCAGAGTACTGTCCCACTAGTTTACTCACAACTTGTCAATTGTAGATTTAGAGGGAAGTAGAAGCCGCTCTCTGGACACTACGTGAGGAGGACCATCTACCGCCGAGGATCTGACACCAGCAGAGGACACTGCCACCTCCACACTCACCAAAGAAAGTGTGGGTGGGCTTTCAAGGTAATAATAATAATAAACTTTAGTTATTAATTGATTTATCTTCTACCACTTAGTTCCAATGGGGGTCATGGCTGGCTGGAGACCTGAGGTGGGGTGCACCCTAGATAGTGGCCAGTGAGTCACAGGGCAACTTGTTCAGTTCACCTACACATGTACGTCTGGGGGGTCTGGAGAGAGCCCATGATAACACGGGGAGGACAATCAGACTCCTCACAAAGACCAATTGTCGGCTGGCCTTGTAAAGCATACCACTCTGCCCGTGTGTGACCCAATATTAACATGAATAAAACACTAAACAAAATAAAAATATTTTTATTATCAAGTATTAAAACCCCCTCCACCACCATCGTCCTCAACACAATCCGCTGCTGCTCCTCCTCTTGACCTCTGCTGCTTCGGGCCCCTCCCCACCGTGGTGGCCCCTGCCTGCAGACCCGAAGACAGCAAAGAATTTAAGTTAATTTACTTTTTTTTTTTTTATAAAAACATTCCTTTGCATTATTTAGTTGTAACGTTTGCATGTATTTTCTTATGTCACAAATTTGGACAATTAATAGGCCAATAGCGTCTCAGGGAAGTTTGCTCGGTTTGTGAGGTAGCCTACAAGATGATATCTTCATTGCAAAAATGTAAATTATGCTAAATTTGTCACAAAAAAGTACTGCAGCGCTGTCCAAGGTGCTGATTCTTTTGGACTGAGGGTTTTAGCTGTCCAAGGTTCTGAAACAAAACTTTTCTTCCAGAAATGATTTTTAGATTTTTGTGTATATATTTATAGCCTACATAGGCCTGCACATGGTAAGAGTTTCTAAAATCTTTAATTTGCTATTTAACTGGTTTATTTAGCTGTAATTTCTTTGTCAAGTGAAAATCTCAATGGGAAAAACCCATGACTGACACAAAGTAAAACTTAGTAAACTATATATTAAAACAATTTTGTAAATACAAACATTTGTACTTCAGCATTTTATTTAAAAAAGAAACAGAACTCACCAGGCTACAGGTGACAGTTCCTCAACCATCTGATCCCTTCTCACCTGAGCTGCTGCCACTGCATTTGGGTCAACTGGCTTCAGCACACGCAGTCCAAAAGATGTTCTAAACTTTGGAACTGTACAGTCCTCACTGACAGAGGCTCGGGTGGAGAATCTGAGAGAGCTCTGACGTCACAATTATTCAAACATTTAAAAAACAGTTTTAGAATGCAAAAATTTACAAAGCTTTCAAAATTAAAAGTTTGTATTTTTTATGAAATCACAATGATGCCATCTCATAGGTTTTCTATCCAAGACCTTAATAGCTATTGTTAATTAAATGGCTTCACCTGGGACATTTGTTCACACATTAGCACAGTGTGTTCACACATGAATGTGCTGCACAGTAGCAATGCTAATTACTACTAATGCTTCCATTCAGGGTGAAAGCTCATTTGAACAATGTGAAGCATAATGTTTACTTAAACAGTTGAGAACACATCAGCCCACATTCTAGAATATTTGTTTAGTTATTTAAAATACAGAACGAAAAGCAAATAAAGCAGCTTAACATGTTCATTAAACCCATTAATTTGTTTGCAGTTTAAATCAGTGTCGTTTTGACTGAATTGGTTTAACAATATGTGCCTACCATCCATACACAAATATAGCATGCACAAGGTAACATGTAAACATCGAGCACCACTCCCAGTCTCAACCCCACCTCCCTCCCCCAACAGCAGCCTCGGAACGTTTACGTCTTTTCTTTCATTCAAAAAAAGGTTAAGCTGGACCAATTTTCTTCTACAAAATACAAATACTTTGGGATTTTGGGAAGATAGCAGAGCTGAAGGACTGAGCCGTCTCCGTTAGAAGCCTGAAGTTGTTATCCTTGGTAAGTGAATGAATGTTATTTTGAAGCTATTTTATTGACAATTACAGTGTGTAGTATGTTAAAATATATATAAAACTAAAATATATGACACATCTTGAGGCTAATACTGCTTCTTCAATTCCACTTGCACTGGCAGAATAGATTGACCAGGACCCCATCATCTAGGTTCCTGGTCATCATCTATTGGTCTCTCAATCAAAGGTCCCTCAACCAGAACATACAAGTCCATGTGCACCGTTCTGTTGATGCTGGAGGAACTCTCTCAAGATCATTGGCCACATCCTAGTAGTTTGTAAACACACACTAATGCATACTTGTGTCAGCCAGAGGTCTGTGAGTGAGTGGCAGTGTAATGTGTTTGCAACATTTTACAACAGTGCTTTTGAACTACAACCTCTAGACAGAAAATTTCCAGGAAAAACATTGCACAGTGGGGCTTTAATTAAGAGCTTAATACCTCACAGTCAGGAACCATAAAAAACAGCAAATGCAGAATATCATCCACATCAGGTAGCTGAATGTCCACCATGAGGCACAGAAAACCAGCCAAACATAAACATAAACTCTGGAGAGGGCTTAATATAGCTACAGCTATGGGAAATGAGATTTATACATGGTCACAGTTTAATACAAACATGTTTATTTATTTATTTTCTTTACCATGTCACATGTCACTTCACTGGTAGACAGTTCTGTAATAGCAAGGTGATTTAACACAGTCATTTGAACCTTACCATAGCCACTGAAGGATTACTCTAGAAATAAAATGCACAGGCTTTTGAGAAAAACCCATCTGTATCACTTAGAGGCAGTGTTATCAGTGAAGGCAGGTGGTGTTCTGGGCTTCCTGTGCACTGATAAGCCGTGTGCTATTGATTAGCAACAAGCTACAGCAAACCAGTCTGATTTCTATCTACACACAACATAATTTGAATAGTATGTATCCTTAATTTCACAATGAGTTAAAGAAAAATGATTGCTTTCTGAACACACGTTTCAACTGAGTGGTACAGGTTGTTATGGTATAATTTGGTCCAGGTAACCTCTGGAGAGCCTTTTTTGCACTGCACTGTATACAGCAGAGCATCATCTTCAATGTTAACAGGGACGTCATAGAACTTATGTTTCTACACAGCAAATCCAGACTCTTGAAATTGACTCTCTGTGAGTTAATATCAACACTTTTTGTTTTTCAGGTGCCTTTCAAAAACCCAAGGTCACCTTACCGTTCTCAAGACAGTACAAAAAACAAATACAGTGCAGTTGGAAAAGAATAATGTTAAAAAAATAATAATAATAAATAAACTCTAAAAATGCTTACGTTAACATTGTATTTTCAAATTTTCCAACAGCCACATACTTACTGGTTCTTTGTTAACTGTAAATATAATGCAGCCAATTTCTTTAGGCTACGTCAATAATATTTCAATGTAGAAAAGAATTTAGCATTTAGGATATATATAGGTATTTAGTGGCTCTCACACAGACCACATGCAACATTACGGATTATGTTTGTATCTTCTATTTCTATTAATTATCTAATGTAGTGTTACCAGTCCCAGTTCACTCTCATCATAGATAAAGTTACTGTTAAAAAATGTTATGCTAAAGTTAATAGTGATAACCATATACCCACTAATACAGATGTGTTAAACATACTGCCCGCAGACCAAAAGCGGCAATGTGAAAATGACTCAGTGTCTCAAGTAGACTCAGTAGACTCTGTTGGAGATGAAGTATAAATCATCTCCATCTTGTCTATGTAAATCTCACTCATGGTGTCACTCATTGGAGTTCAAGTCTGTTTTCTTAGATTTTAACAAAAATCTGTAAAATGATGGTCTTTTTTGAGCTTTGTCATTTTATTGAAAGTGTTTGATAATAATAAGACAAGAAAATAACAGTGAAATAACTGTTTTCTCTGCAGAACCTTTACTGCAAATTTCCGTAAATTAAACATTTTTCCACATTATTTAATTAGGGTTTTATACCTTTATTTTGGGTTTTTTTTTTTTTTTACTATTTTTTTTTTTTTTTTACAGTAAATGTTCTGTTAAAAATAGGAAAAAAAAAAAGTTTTTTGTCATTATTAAATTAACACCTACAATAAAATACTGGTTGTTAAGATCAATGTAAGATAAAAAATCAAGTCATTTACCGCAAAATTAGGTTTGTTTTAATTACAGTGTGGTCATGGTAGTGCAGCTTAATTAAGGTATTTTACAACTCTTTTTTTAAACTTTGTCTTTCACTTTGTCTCTCTCCACCTTAACATAACTATATGCCAATAAAAAAGTTATATACACACACACACATATATATATATATATATATATATATATATATATATATATATATATATATATATATATATATATATATATATACTGTGCAGTCCTCTGCAGATATGTGCCCCCACACAGGAGGCGAGGGCCTTTATTGCTGCCTGCGGCTTTATTTTACATTGATAAATCAGAGAACTTTGCATGCAAATACATCACGTTGGGAACTGCATACAAATGTTGTTTATGAAGGTGGATATTAAACCCCAACTTGCTTTGCTACAATATTACTAACACTAACACAAGGGTCCTGCAGGCATATAACCTTAGAGATGTCCTTGTAGCCAATGTAAACAGTAGGGGGACTTATTTTTCTTTTTAGCACTGTACTAGAAAAATGGAGAATAAAGGCAGGGACCATGAATTGTTTTGGAACCAGCCGTGGTAAGGGAGAACCTGCAGCTGTGGATGCAGCCATGTAGAGGACAGCTGACCAGCTAAGAAACCATAGCAGGAGCTCCTCAAGGACCTTTTCGGGGTTGAACACAACTATTCAGTTGTTTGTTGATGATGAAGCCATTGAGGAAAGCACTTCAGAAGAACCCTGAGTATACATCAGTGGTAACGCCTGCTCCAGGAGAGACAAGTTCTGTCAGCTGTGTTCAACATAGAATTGACTGCAAAGCTAGAATACACACTCTTTTAGCTTGCTCAAGAAAGCGCTACCTACTAGTTGAAAATGCACATTTTACAGTGAGGACACCCAAAAACATTCTTCTGGACTTGACTTGGGCTAGTCAGTGTATGGGAAAGATAGACAAATGAATCAACACAATCTCTTTTTCTCACAAAAACACAAGGGACAGTAGACTCCTGGTCCTTACTAGCACTGGTAAGGTAAAGGGCTCAGCAAAGCCAACATGTTCCCAACAAGTGCAGGTTTGGCCTGCATCCATTTGTGCATGTCTGCAGATCTTCTAAAGGCCAAGGGATCCTCTGGAACTGTTCCTTTCAAAGCCCCTTTAATGCTTACTTCGTCTTGCAGGATATTCCTGTCTTTCCTATATCTCACCTCATTATAAAAGCTGAATTTCTGGCATGTAAGCGTTCCCAGAATCAAACGAGATCTTAAGAATTTCGTTGTTTAAAGTGTCATTTTCACATTCTAATGCAAAAAAAAAAAAGATCTCTAGATGAAAAAGATAAACATGCACAGTTGGTGGAACTTTGCAGAACACAACTGGCAGTTTGTTGGAGTCTACTTATCATGCATTACCTCCTGTTATGCAATCATAGCAATTAATGTTTAACTCCACAGTATGGCACACAGAGCCTGGGTGACTTCCTCATAAATATGTGAGTGTTTGTGAGTATAATGTGATGTGACACATGAGCTTCTCTCACTGCACTGTTTTCAAACAAAGTTCTTCCATTAAAGCACTTTGTACAAGCACAAATCAACAGACACTCTTCCTAGTGATGTAAAGATGTCAAAATCTCACGTTATGGTATTGTCACTGTTATCACTGTTATGTTGTCACTGTATTAACTCCACAATATGGTATTTATTGTGATATTTAGGAGTGTTCATTGTAACAAAACTGATAAAACAATATTATAATAATAATGGCACTGGAGAGCACGAAAAGAGGTGATACAGGACCTGAGCTAAAGAGCAAGTAATTTACCCCCTTTTCAGGATGTACCCCCATGGTGTCCAATAATGGTTATTTCTGTTTTGTGTGTGTGTGTGTGTGTGTGTGTGTGTGTGTGTGTAAGGATTAGAATTTCTGAAAGTCACTGGTTTTGTCTTTAGAATCTCTCTCTTTAGAATAAATATTAATTTAACTCTGCGCACAAACTGAACCAAATGACCTGTAAGGAACACACTCAGAGTTACGAAACTAAACTGTCATTATCCAAAGACCCTGGACCCTACATTTAGAAAAACTGGTAGGGTAAATGGTATAAAAATGTGTTTTTGCCCTACAGTATGATCTTTTTAGAGAGACGGTTCTTTTGGCTCGGCTCCCTTAAAAGAGCCGGCTCTTTCGGTTCTGAAGTGGCTCCCCAGATTTTTTGTTGCTCAGTGAATTCATTACCAAATTATGTGTAAAATGAATTACTGTTAAAAAACACACACATCATATTGAATATGTATTTTTATATTGCTTTATTAATTCACATACTACAAAAAGTGCTACAAAAAAATAAACTGTAAAATACAAACACAAAGAACCATCAAAAAGGTGTCATTTTCTGTTTGTATTGTTGAACTGTTTATAGTGAAGCAACACAACATCAACAAAATATGAATGAAAATGTGCAAAAACAAAAAAGCAGTATCCGGATAACAAAATACAGTATGTGCAGTGTGCACAGTTTGCACATGCCTATGCAGATTGTATGTGGAGCCTGCCTGATATGAAATTTTAATTTAGCAAAGTCTGCACACTGCCCTTGAACTATTAATTACATTAAAATGTGTCCAAATTTTACAGCGTTTCCTGTCGATCAATTTTCTCACCTTTCCTGTGTGTAGTCTGTACTATGTAGCAATGCTTGCTCGTGCTTTCTTGTCTCTCCCTCACTCCAGTTCATGTGCTCACTGTGCTGTGAGTCTGTAACCTCCCCCTCCTGCTCAGCGTGGACACACAGACACCGCCACACATCTTGACCAATCACGTGTGGCTTTAACAGTAAAAAGATGAGAAAACAAACAATCAGGCTCCCAATCAGATCGGCTCCCAATCATGAGCCGGCTCCCGTTGTTCACTTCAGAGAGTCGGCTCTAAGACCCGGATCGTTTGCGACCGACACATCACTAGTATGATGCAGGAAAATGTTGGTTGGCTCCACCAAATCTCACTTCAAGGTTTTTTGAAAAGTTGGCAGCCCTGAAAAGTGTTTACTTCCTTTAATAGACTAAACAGATCCACTCCACAGATCCACTTTGCCTATTTCTATAACAGGACATATAATTTCCTACATTATAAAGATGCCAGCTGTACCTAAACTTGTATCATTTCCAGTCAATTCCCCTGATTCTCCCAGCTCCCTTCTTCTCTAAGCTAAACAACTAAAAATGCATTTCTTCACTGTATTTGCTATTTGACCAAGGAGGACTTAAAACAAATATAAAACTGTTGTACTTCTCTCCACCCATCTTTGTGTGGTCATGTTGTACTTTAACGCAGATGATGTGCCACTTTTTAACGGTCAAAATGGTAATCAAACTATATTTACATAAAACAAAAAAGCTAGTGAAATTATGTTTGCTGACTTTTTATTTAACTTTAATTTAGCTTTTCACAAAGTAACCATTATCAAACTGGACATTACTGCCTCCAATCTCTGACAAGGCTCAGGCCTCAGGGCTTCGTCAATGTCACAAAAAAAGTCTTCTGTGGCTAAACATCAAGGGAAGTACGGCCTCGAGTGGCACTGCTTTGAATTTCTGTCACCACAGGCTGCTTTCATCGCCTGAAGACTGGCTCGTTCACATAACTGACAGTCAGATACTTTCAGGCACCATCCAGAGAAAAATTCCTCAATGGGGACAAAAATAAGATGGAAGGGGAAGAAACAAAAAATGAGGGTAATTTTGGATTTTTGGACCAGACCAGTCCGGTGAAAACTGATATTGTATTCAGATCAGGCTTGGATTTCTGTGCTGTCCATTTGGTCATATGTGTCTTCACATGTGAGTTCAAAGTTCAGGTGATTGCTAATGAAAATTAGGTTTTGTTGGCAGTGTATGAAATTCTACAAACACAATCTTTCAGTTTTGACTGATGTGTAAAACAAGGTGAGTAATGTTCTGCTAAAAGTGTAATGCTCAAAGTTTCTGAAATGACCTTTTGCTCAATGGGTGTCAAGTTTTGAAATTTGTGCATTTATTGTGAATTTAGAGTCTAAAGAATTACAAAAAAATGTGGCCCACATTATGTTATAGCTGTTCTGTGATGGAGGTCAAAGACCCCTCTTAGCTCTTGGCTCATTGGCTTGACAGCATATCGAGTAAAGAGACTGTGCAGTCATTTGTCTGGCATGAAACATACAGTTTGGAGTGTTCTGCTTTGAACATGCCATGAACATGAATAATGAATATTTTAGCTTGAAGCCATACAGTAAAGACCAGTCTCAGCTCTATACACACAAGAGCTCTTATACTATGGATAAAGCAGCAGAGGGATTTCACATGCTCTGTGCAGTATATGATGATGTTGGATTGAACCTTGCCCCAACCTTTCATCCCCAGCACTTTCTTCTTCAGTCTGCAGAGTGTAATTAAAGAACAAGTCTCCCAAACATTCCTCTCGTGTAGATAGAGAATAGGGAACTGCTGTTTTACCGAGAGAGATGTCTACGGCAAAGGCAGCTAATTATGGTATCCTCTGTCACCGCTCAAAGAAGTCTTATCCAAACAGCTGCCATGATGTTTAGCCTGTGTGCCATAATAACTCCTGCTGTTGCTAATAGAGATGAGAGAAGCAACAGGCTTCAGCCCACAGAAGAGGATAATTATTGTTCTCTGGTAACCCCTGTAGCTACACATAACTTCAAATTTTCTGTTACAAGTACTGAACATTTATTCTGCGTTTTTGTCTTTTTTGCTGCAGATGTTTGTGCTAGTGTGGTCTCACTTTACTGTAGGAGTTAAGGAGTAAGGTGAAATGGATGGACTGTTTTTTGGCATCAGAACACAGTGGATACATTCTCAACAGGAACAGTCTGTCTTCAGTGCAAAACTGCTTTACCCTCATCTTATCAAGGAGGTCCTGGTTTGATGATACTGCTCGAACATCACCCAGAATATGCAGGGATGATCTCGTGGTCAGCGATTCTTGGCTGCAAACAAATAAAACTATCAGTGACAGAGGCACTGCCCCCATTAGGCCTCATCCTGGGTCCAGAGGTTTGTAAAGGTAACATCCAGAGACGTAAGGTATCCAGGCAGATCTGAGTCCTCAGCCTTTGCTTTCTCTATTTGAGAATGGAATCGAGAAGATTTTCAAAGTATTTCCTTTTCACCCTTCTGCTGTGTAGTGTTAATGTGGTACTGTTGACTCACATAATGATTTGCCAAAACCTTTTAGGTCTGTTTATTTCTATAAACTCCTGATGTTTGCCCACTAAAACTATCCCACAAACCCTGACTTTGATGTGGAAAAAAGAAAAAGAAAAAAAAAGGAATAATTGTGGCAAGCATTCACAGTAAGTATTTGTCATTGGCTCAATGTAAAAGAAAATTAGTCAGGCATCTAATTTCCTACTTTATTCTACTTTATTATCAGGAATATCAGGAATACAATAATGTATATTAGGAAGCCTTTCTCAGCATATATTCCAGACTCCACCAGAGAACTGTGTATCATTTGCTACCAGGCCACAAAGAAAAACAAACCTTTATACTTATCACGGGTGTTTTTAACCAATCACAGGGCTTTCCTCCAATACTGCACCAATTATAATAAATATTAAATTTCATTACTTTTATTAAATATATTTCATTCATCATTCATCTGTGATGGAATGCAAAAGGCTTATCTTTTGTTTTATTTGTTGTAAAACATTTTATATCGTATTAAAAAAAGAAGAGAAGTTTAGAGTAGCTTTCCATTCATTTTATTATAAACAAAGTAACTTACATGCAGATACAAAAAAATAACAAAAAAAAAAACTCTTTAACAATAGATAGTGTTTTTATCATTTTGAATTATGAATTTTATATAAGTTTTGATGTGTGTTTATTTGAATTGTGCAAATCCTCACCCACACTCCATACTACACATGTTTGGACATGCTCAGCATCAACACAGAGCATTTTATACAAACAGACATTTTAATTTGCTGTCAAAGTGAACTAAAGATAGAACAAATCACACTGGGATTTCTCCTTTACTCTGCTTCTATAAATCCGTTGATGGTTGTGAATAATGTGATAAATAAGTTGTAATTTTTCTGTCATTTGTGAATAATTTCTCAGGATATAAGCCTAAAACATTTAGAGAAAAATATAAAATATAGTCAATAAAGTTGATTTGTTTTCGTATTTTGTTAACCTGAACATTGACAATAATAATTCACAATTCTTTGTTCTAATTGATTTTAATGATGCCCCATCAGTCCGTGCACCTGCCCATTGCCACAGTGTATTCACTCACAATGGGCTTAACAAACCACACACTGCTTGTTTGCTTGTGCTTTGATTAAGACCAGTTTACCTGCCTGAGTCATGCTACTCCTCGTTTTTACACCACCACATATCATGGCACTGGCAGAGACACAGGTGGGCACAAGATGGCTGCACCAGGCACAAGATATGGGCCAGTAATGCTTGTGAGTGACCAACCTTTCTGTTCAGTGTGCATCAAGAACTGTGGATAGGACACTTGTTTACATTTGTGTTTGACATTTATGGCATTTCAAATGGAAAATGAGTGTTTTGTTTATAGTTTTGTGCCTCTGATGCAGGTTCCAGAGCAAGTTTTCAGTGTGTATCTATCTAGGCATAAACAAAAACTCCCTGTTGCTAAGTCACTAATTAATGCCTCTAATGCTATCTTTAGTGGCAATGAAACAACTTGGCAGCTACTAGTTTTCTCTTTTTGTGTTAAATTGTTAGTTTTTATTGTTTTTATTAACATGTTGGATTTTTTACTATTAGTAATGTGTCTGAAACATTGTTTTTACAAGCAAATTTCATATTTAATTTCACAAAAAAATAGTGATATTTAGTACATCTGGCAATCATTTTGATAGTAAATTTCTGAGTTAAATGACACTTGCCAGTAACTATACAAACGTCATATCAAAAGTCACAATGTATGATGCGGATTATTGTGTGAAAAGGGCTGTAGTAGCCTAGAAACAGAAGTACTCCTCCTTGTCAGTAGGTGGCAGTAGTGCAAAAACTACTGTATTACTAATGTTAATAGAGTTAATGAAGTGCCACAGGTGTTGGTGACAGAAATGGATAAATATTGGAAAGATAAAGTTTGTAACTCTAAACTAGGGCAAGACAATACAATAAAAGTCTGTCATTGGGATTTACTGTTACCAGTGATCTGACTGCACTAACTTTGCTTTGTGTATGGGGAAACATTATCAACAATTCACTTTAAATTCATTTCAGCTCTCTTCATCCCCAAGGGGAAATTCAATTGTTAGGTCTCTTCAAATAAACTGATTCAGAACTGCCATAGACTGAATGACTGTCATGGTAGTAAAAAAAAAAAATTGTACATTTATCTGCTGTTGATGTACAATGGGATATATGTTATGTAAAAGTGTGCCTTGCCTCAAAAAGAAATATAACACATTCACCAGCACCCGCACTGTGTGAAGCCTATTATTATTTTCTTACCATGATAATGCAGACTTCTTGGAGTAATTCCACTCAGCAAAGCTTCAATGTGAAGTGAATGTGGTTCTGAGCTGATGGTGACCGCCAAATTTCCCTGAAGTTATGTGAAAGTGTGGGGGAGTGAACACCACTGCCTCTTATGTTCTTTTATAATACACATGCACCAGACATTGTAGCTACGTACAAAAATCATAAGAACTGTCTTGATTGTTTTTAAGGTAATGGACTGCAACAAAGGTAATATGTACAATTTTCATATGACTTGTGCTTTGAATAGCCAGACTCTAAAAACAACAATCACTGAGCAAGAATTGTTCACTATCTCATCAGATGTGAGCCTCTGTGGGGCCAGGTATGTATAAGTCTTGCCAAAATGTCCTCATAGGTAAGAAGTTCCTTAGAATCAGCCACTTGTCTTCAGGCAAAGCGCAGGATGCTGCCAACAATCACCTCTCTAAAATCAAACCACTTTACAACAAGATTATATTTTTGTTTTTGATTACATATGCCATATTTCAATTTTTTCCATCATGTTTCCGTTTCAGGTTGTTTTAGTGTTTTTATCTGCTGCCTTGAGCTGCAGTAGTCCATTCTAATTTAACTTGTTTAAATCTCTTAATGTGTCTGTGGTCTATTTATTAATCTGCATCTGAAATCTCTTCCCTCTCTTGAACTAATCTTGTCCTTCAGAGAGGAGAGGCCAAGGAGAAGTGTTAGATAAATTATGAAAATAGCACAAGATAAATCAATCAGTCTTTGGTCCAGCAAATGAGGTTGTGTGGGTCCATGTGAAGTGTAAAAGCAGAAGACGACAGAGGATGTGCCCTTAAGAAAAGAACGAAAAAGCACTATAACAATATTTATGAATTCTGTGGATTTCTCTAAATAGAAAGCTGTCTGAATGTAACTGCAAAATATGATTAAAATGAGACCAGCATCGCCACCCTAGGAATTTCACCAAGAGAATATTAATACTTTCAACAAAGAGCAATTTTGATAAAAAGGCAACACACAGATCTGTTCCTGACCAGACAGGAGACAGCATTTCATTCACATTTAGCTCATTTTATTACAAAGTGCTGTTAAAAGAATGCATTTACTTGCATATATCGACATAGTACAAATCACACGTGTGAGGTCAATTACAGATGTTGAAGCAGCCCTACAAGTTCATCAAATTAAAGCATTCTTTTTGTCGTCCAAACTAAATTTAGTATAGTATATTTTGTCTGGGTCACAATAATCAAGGACGTTATAATAGTTTTCTACCAAAGCTTTTCCACACAGTCACATCTAGACTTGAAAGAGCCTGACATGAATAAATTGACAAAGGGACACTTATCCCCTGCAGCATTGCAAAAAAAAAAAAAAGAAGAAGAAGAATGATTTCAAAGAGTGGCAGAGCATTAGCATAGCTGTCACAGTCCGTCAGAAGGCGTCACAATCAAAATGGACAGGAAGACTGAATAGGAGATGGCAGGGAATGAGCCAGTCAGTCTGAAGTTAGCCTGCGGGACATGGACAAATAAAGCTGTGCAGAGTCCATGGACTGCCAATACACCGGCAGTGTGACCGAATCCGCCACATGTGGTCACCATAACATGAAGGTTATGTCCAGTATTTAATATTAATTTGGGGCAAACCAAGAAGAGTTGCATGATAGTGGCTGAAATGGGCTAACAAATGCTCTGTCCAAGAGAATATGGTAAAAATGTAATGTTAAATGTTTTTGCTCTGTTTTGTATACGTGTATATTTTTGGGGAATTCCAGGAATAATACTGTGGGACTTTGGCAAAGGGACAAAGGGTTATTTTTTTTGACTGTTTTGATATTTATAGTAGTGTGGGTTGAGAGCCTTTTCTAATAGGTTGTAAATCCCAAATCATACAAGACACAAATAAATAGAATGCTGAGATTGTTTCTAAAACACTGATGTGGACAGACAGAGATAATGATTTTTTTTCACAGATAATTTTAGGTTGGAACTATATTTGTAATTTTTTTTCCAACAAATATTACATAGGTCATCCCTCCAACCCTTACTGTTTACACAAACCCCTCATTTTTTAAATATCCTTCCCTTGTAACTAGGTTCATGCATCGTTCAGGCCTGTTTTCATGAGCACAGACCACAACATACCAGGCAATTTATGGGATTATAAAACAAGAGAGGAACTTGAGTGTGTTGTATGTAGGGGCTCTCTTGAGGATGACAAGCTGTTGGTTCAAACTTAATTCACCCCGGCTTCGCTTAACCCTCTTTACCCAACGCCGACTCACAAACACAAAACAAGCAAAAATAAAAAGATCTACCAGCGTATTTTCTTTTCTACATATACCTTAGCAATAAGCTGTTTGAGTGGTACTAGTTGAGTCCTGTAGCCATCACAGAAGTCTTCATTGTTAGTGGTTGGACCTTCTAAATCTGGTGTCTTTGTCACGGTGTATACTCCATAATCCAACATTTTGGGTGTTTTTGTCCATAATATTCCATATTTTTCTTGATCTAGCACTGCTGACAAGCTCCAGCTGTGTCCCTGCTGTACTGGGCCCTTCTTCACTGATGACACAGTGTCCAGTTACAGATCAAATGCTGCTGCTACATGGTGCTACATGTACAGCCCCTGAAGTGCACTCATTGGCCTTTAATGTGGGTTACTTCCTGTGTACTTCCTGCACAAACCTTGTGCCTGACTCTGGAGACTCTGGCTGGCCTGTGGCTCAGTCTACAGGGTTGTCTCCAGGGTCTTTGAGATGGCTCTCTCCACAGGGTTGTCCAGCACATGGCAGATGAGGTGGTGGGTGTCCTCCCCCGCTTCATATGCCAGAAGTGCACCAAGTGATTGGGGAAGGTTTTGTCCTGCTGACACGGCACCTAGCCTTCAAGATGGCAACTGGGGCCATTAATAAGTGTTAGAATAAAATGTCTGGGTGGCCCTGATGCTCAGGACTATAGAAAAGGGTACATCATTTATAAATAGTAAGTTGTAGGAAATTTACCCCATTATTCCCATCAAACATGTTTCTATAGGACGCTGTTTCCAGTCATAGTTTGCAAGGCCATCTGTGACCATCCGGGCCATTTCATTCACATATTTGTGGGTTTCATCATGTGCATTATGCATGTATCATTAGAAACTGCCCCATCTAGGCAAAAGAGACAACTGAGGCCCTATATAGAGTATATACATCAAAAATAAGACGAATAATTCGGATGATGGCTGATGTAACTGATAGGCCTGTGACAGGAAGAGGTGGGTCTGAGGTGTGTGGTCCTCCTCCTTTTACTAGGCAGTTTTCTTTGAACTGCCAATGGAATTAAAACTGTTTTGAACAAAGGTGATCAGAGATTGTGACATGAAAGTGTGACTCCCTCAAAGGAGTTGTACTAAAAAAACCCATGCCGTCATGTTGGTAGAGTCCTGTCATTACCATCCACTTACAGAACAACATACATCTGTGTGAATGACCACCTGTTAAATTAATTGCAACACCTCTGGGGAGAATTTGAGAGGATTTAAAAAGTTTAAAGTAAAAGTGAAGATAAGTATGAAGCCTTTTGTCTCTAGGAAACGCATTACCAGTAATCTTCATTTTTAATTATTCAGTGCTGTGATTCACTTTTCATTGTAATTCAGGCCTCAGTGAAATATGAAAAGCTTTATCGCTCTATGATGGACAGCCCCTGTCCCTTCTCCTGACACTTCAATGAAAAACAAGGTAAATTAAAGCCGCAAGCGGCGATAAAGGCCCTCGCCTCCCTGGCGACCGCAGGGGGCACGTGTCCTCGGGAAGACTGCGTGTCACCTCCACTCGCAACCGCGTGGACAAACGTTTTGGGCAGGACTGCATGTCACATTTTAAAGTGCTGGAGAGCCAGTTTTAAAGACAGCCCTATAATTTGCATATCATTGTGTTCAGGTCATTAATGTGCACAAACGCTTCATTGGGTCCAACCAGATCCAACAATGTTTGTGAAAGTTACAGGAGATTTTATTTTCCCAAAAATGGCCTCCTCGTTAGGGGCTCGTTGCAGCCACATCCATTAAGATATCAAAAAACCATTTGATAATTTTTGTCGGCTCATGTGTCTAGATGATTCTGACCAAATATAGAACCTTTTGGATGAAAATCCTACGAGAAATTAGATTGTGAATGAGGGGTGCGATTTTGGGCGCCGCATAGTCCACCTAAAATGGCGAAGTTCCTGTTTGGTTTGAGGTGAGGCCGTAATATAATTTTTGTTTGCCTTGCCATAGGCTATGTATGTACTAAGTTGCGTTAGCCTATGTTGGTAAAAATGCATTTTCACTTTCCATAGGCCCAATGTATTTTCCATTTTCCAGGGTGCGCTATTGAGCCCCGTTTTTAGATTTTAATGGCTCTGCCAAAAAAATATTAATCAATGGTCTTGAATTTTGGGTAAAGTTTGGTGCTCGTTGTGATACGTTTAAGAACTCAGTTTAGCGTTCAATTTATTCTCCCATTCATTTACATTACATATTTTGGTGTTACCACGGCAACACAATTGTAGATAGTGGGTCATTGTGATTGGCTTTTTTGTTCGTCATGAGATAAGGGATGTGTGTACCAAATATCGTGTCTCTACGACAAACTAAATTTTTGGCCCCATTATAAATTTTTTGGGGCGCTGGAGAGCCAGTTTTAAAGATAGCCTTAGAATTTGCATATCATTGTGTTCAGGTCATTAATGTGCACAAACGCTTCATTGGGTCCAACCAAATCCAACAATGTTTGTGAAAGTTACAGGAGATTTTATTTTCCCAAAATGGCCTCCTCGTTAGGGGCTTGTCACAGCCACACCCATCAAGATATCAAAAAACCATTCGATAATTTTTGTCGGCTCATGTGTCTAGATGATTCTGACCAAATATAGAGCCTTTTGGATGAAAATCCTACGAGAAATTAGATTGGGAATGAGGGGTGCGATTTAGGACGTCGCATATTCCACCCAAAATGGCGGACTTCCTGTTTGGTTTCAGGTCGGGCCATAATATAATTTTTTTGTTTGCCTTACGGTAGGCTATGTATCTACCAAGTTGCGTTAGCCTATGTTGGAAAAAATGCACTTTCACTTTCCATAGGCCCAATGTATTTTCCATTTTCCAGGGTGCGCTATTGCGCCCCCTTTTTAGATTTTAATGGCTCTGCCAAAAAAAATTATTAATCAATGGTCTTGAATTTTGGGTAAAGTTTGGTGCACATTGTGATACGTTTAAGAACTCAGTTTAGTGTTCAATTTATTCTCCCATTCATTTACATTACATATTTTGGGTGTTACCACGGCAACACAATTGTAGATACTGGGTCATTGTGATTGGCTTTTTTGTTCGTCATGAGATAAGGGATGTGTGTACCAAATATCGTGTCTCTACGACAAACTAAATTTTTGGCCCCCATTATAAATTTTTAGGGGGCGCTGGAGAGCCAGTTTTGAAGATAGCCCTATAATTTGCATATCATTGTGTTCAGGTCATTAATGTGCACAAACGCTTCATTGGGTCCAACTAAATCCAACAATGTTTGTGAAAGTTACAGGAGATTTTATTTTCCCAAAAATGGCCTCCTCGTTAGGGGCTCGTTGCAGCCACATCCATTAAGATATCAAAAAACCATTTGATAAGTTTTGTCGGCTCATGTGTCTAGATGATTCTGACCAAATTTAGAGCCTTTTGGATGAAAATCCTACGAGAAATTAGATTGTGAATGAGGGGTGCGATTTTGGACGTTGCATATTCCACCCAAAATGGCGGACTTCCTGTTTGGTTTCAGGTCGGGCCATAATATAATTTTTTGTTTGCCTTCCAATAGGCTATGTATGTACCAAGTTGCGTTAGCCTATGTTGGAAAAAATGCACTTTCACTTTCCATAGGCCCAATGTATTTTGATTTTGCAGGGGTCGCCACTGAGTCATTTTTCGTATTTTTCTCGCATGAACTCCATGTAAATTAATTTTTCGCCGGGGTTGAATTTTGGGCCAAGTTTCCTGAGTTTTCGTTCATGTTCAGGGGGCGAAATTTGCGCTCAAAGAGCAGAAAAAAGCGGAATAATAATAATAATAATAACGGACGCATACAATTATAATAGGCCCTCCCGGCCTACCGCCGGCTCGGGCCTAATTAAAATGTAAAGAGCTGATTTCACTGCACTCTCAAGACAATTCCCTTCACGTCTGATAGCTGACAGAAAGATTTGGCTCCACTCATTTATTACCCTTAAATGAAACTGGAAAAGTTCAAATTAGCGGTAAATTGCACACATTTCTGTTAGTGGAGCTATCATACCTAGATGATGTCATTGAGTAACATTTCTCCATTGAATTAGATCCCATTTTAAAAAAAATCCAGATTTGAAGTTGGAGATGTTGAAACTAATTTCTATTCACTCATTACAATTCACTCATTACAAAACCAGGCAGTATATTATCCAATGACAGTGAATATTCATTCATTCATCTTCTACCGCTTATCCCACTCGTGGGGTCGCGGGTGGCTGGAGCCTATCCCAGCTGCTTTGGGTCTTAGGCGGGGTACACCCTGGACAGTGGCCAGTTCGTGCAGGGCTGACACTTAGGCGTACATTGACAGACAACCATTCACTCTCACATTCATCCACTAGGGGCACTTTAGAGTCACCAATTCACCTATACATGCACATGTCTTTGGACGGTGGACGATCCCGGAGAGAACCCACGGTGACACGGGGAGGACATGCAGACTCCTCACAGAAAGACCAGAGTTAGCCAATGATGTTTTTGAGTTGGCTACAATCAGCCAACGATGTTTTGGGTCGGCCGGAATTCGAACTCACGACCTTCTTGCTGTGAAGCAGGAGCGCTAACCACTCTGCTACCGTGCACAGTGAATATAAATGTTGCAAATGCTTTACGTAAGTCTTTTGTTGGTCTATTTTGTGTTGTGTGCATCTACTCCCAAACACAAACAAACAAATAAATAAATAAATATCAAAGCAAGAAGATCGTGGGTTTGACCCCCGACCTGGCCGTCACTCGATCCTTCTGTGAGGAGTCTGCATGTCCTCTCCGTGTTACCTCCCACCACCCACAGACATGCATGTATTGGTGAATTGGTGAATCTAAAAGTGCTCCTAGTGGATGAAAGTGAGAGTGAATGGTTGCCTATCAGTGTCTGTGGCTAAATGTCAGCCCTGCCACTAACTGGCCATCACTCAAGGGTGTACCCCACTTCAGGCCCAAAGCTGCTGGGATAGGCTCCAGTCACCTTGGTCCAACAGGGACTAAGCGGTAGATTAATGATTGAATGAATACATACATAATACCACAGTAATAAAAGCAGCAATTCCCAATGCATTCTGTTCTGATTTTTGTCCCTGAAATATCAAATGTCATGACAACTAGACGTACTGGAAAGTATTTCTCATCATACAATATGTGATGCAAAGCTCTTTGATGAAGATTTTCCCATAAACTGTAAAGCAGTGGTGGGCAAACTAAGACCGGGGCCACATGCGCCCATTGAGCTGTGTGATGCGGCCCACCAAGCATTTACAAAGTATTTATAATTTAATATAAGACAGCATATATTTGGCCATTTTCCTTAAATGCCTTGTGCTTTTGCTAAAGCTACCATCATATCTACAAACAGAAAACTTCCATTCACACAAGTTTTTAATGTGGACAGAGATATTTGAAAGAGATTATTGACTGAAGTCCAGTTAGTAGCTATGTCTTATTTGCCAAGAAATTGTGCAAGAAATTGTACAGGTTTTCTAATGTAATTAATACTAGTGATAATAGTTATTTAATAATAATAGTCTAGTGGTCTGGCCCGTTTGTCAGAGTTTAAAACCCAGTGTGGCCCTTGAGCCAAAAAGTTTGCCCACCCCTGTTGTAAAGCTTCAGCTGAGGTCTCAAGGCCAAATGAAAAGAATGCATGTTTCTGATTTTCTTAAGAATGTTTTAAAATAAAGTTGTACTTAAGTAGCCAATAACCTCTACTCAAAACATCCTTTAGAGATTCATCGTGTGGATGTCAGCAAAATCAACCAGGGTTACTTTTATTGTCAGTCCAACATGATAAGTAAAAATATATTAACTTAGAACAAATGAATACTGTTACAATTTCTAATTTACCAACAGAACCAAACATTTCTATCCTTTCTCAGTGTTAGTTTGTTTTTTCACTATTCGATTGGGGACCAAAGTTGCGTCATTGATGCATTTTCAGATGGTTCGGTTTGCTTTCACACTGCACTACTACATGTTCAAACAAACCAAACCTTCTGAACAACAATTAACCCCTTCGTCTGTGGCCTTCTCCTCACTCCAGGTTGTTTTGGTTGTGTTTACCCCTACTACATAGTGCTGTGGTCTCCTTCCTAACATTGGTCTGCTGTTTGGTCCACTTTGCACTTTGTAATATGTAGGATTTGAGAGTAAACCACCCACCACCATTTCTAATGTATATTACAGGGCACCCCTCTGATTTGGATTGAACTGCAGTTTCTCACGGGTGGTTATTCATTTAAAGTACCTGCTCTTTGCCAACGTTTTTGATGGAAGCCCTTCTACTGAACCAAGACAGAACAATGGCAGTTTCAGAGGATTACACTGAAAGCTAATCCTGTTAAATAGCCCCAACACTTTCCAGATCAACAGGAAACACAGCGAGCCTATGTCTGACACGTTGTATTCCTTTTGACATATTGCTCACCAGAGTGAAAAAGCCATTTCTGTGGTTTTTGAGTCCATGCACCAGGAAAAGAGAGTTTCTCTTCTCCTTTAGAGCCTGCAGCAGGTAAAATGCCAATATGTTTTTGAACTTTCACACTTGACACAAGATTTAAGAAAGACAGACTTTAAGGTTCCAATTCAGTCACGCTTATTAAATTATTTAATCTGAAACTGCTAGTGATAAAAATACATCAGGTGTGTTTTTTGAGACATCTTTGCTTTTGCTTATCTGTTTCCTCAAAGATAAAATAAATTAAATCTGCAGAAACAATATTGTATTAGGCAGAGTTTTGCTGTGTTTTTATGTTTTCCCACATGTCATTAACTCTCTGGAACAATATAATTTCCCATTTATTGTGCCCAATTGCAGGGCTTCTGCAGCAGTTATTTATTTGCCTATTCTAATATTCAATTATCATTAACCTTTTATTTTCTGTGAGCCAGCAAGGTCAGCTCTTTTCTTGAAGGTCTAAGGGGGCTTTCAAGTTGTGGAATAACAATGAGACCCTCACAATTGGTGTGTTTTTACTTTAATAGCCTGTGTGTATCTGTTTGCGGCATTGAGTTAATAAATCAAGGGAAGGTTTATTCAGAGTCAAATAATAAATCAAGTTCCACTGGAGAATAACAATTAAACACAACAGTACTCAGAGATGGGCATAAATACATAGAAATGAACTTAAAATAAAAATACAAAATACTGTGTGGAAAATGTATCTAAATACAAATACGGTGTTTTGTATTTATAAAACACACAAAATACATGTGGAATAGGCCATCAAGTGCAGGTATCGCTATTGGGCTTAAATATATCTGAATGCAGAACAAAAACATTTAGATGTGTACAACTGCTTAGAAACTTTCATTTTACATACATCTTCCTTTCCCCTCCCCCTGCAGGAAATACAAAACTAGATTTTTATTTTCCAAACATCTTTCATTATGTTTCATCACAATCATGACTTCAACTCGTCACAAGAACTCAATAACGCAAAATCAATTATGTAACTGATGTACTCTTCCAGGTGGTGTACCTGTGTGTTTCAATACCCTTTAGCACCACCAGCTTTTCAAAAAGACTGGGTATAAAGCGTTGTCTGTGTGGCCAATTGATTAAACCTGGAACTGAAAACAAGCCTTCCTGAAGAGGGTATGATTGTGTTGAACATGTCGATATATTTGCTCACTTTGATAGGCCTAGTCCTATCTATGCAAACCACTTAGAAAAAGTTGAATTGATTGACACTTTATATAATTGCTACCTACAATATATAAAGTTTTGTCATGTCACCCAGCCCTATCACGTAGTAATGCTTTAAACACGTTTGACTAGCTAGTTGAGGAAAAAAAAAAAAAAAAGAAGACAATCTATCTATCTATATGATTGAATGATGCACCATTTTAACTTGAATCAATAAGTAGAACTGATCATGATGACACCCTTACCTTATTGCAGAAAACAGAAAAGTCACGGATCTATGCTAACTATGCTGCAGCCTGCAGCTCGTGTGTATAAGTGTTAATGTTAGGGGTGTGTCTAAACTAACTCATGACTAAAAAGAGATTGACTGGTACAAAGTATATTATGTATTTTGAAAACAGAAAAATACTAATCTACTATCTACATTAGATCTTTTCCAAAGGCTTTAAAATACAACATACAGTAGTATTTTGTATTTCAAAGACATATTTTAAATGCATGTATCTGAAATAACAGGACCTTGTGTCAAATGGGACACAGAACAAGAAGACCTTACTTCACTGGAACACAATTCTTTTCACAATTCAATTCTTCGTCCTTGTTAAACCTAAAATACGCCCACAGCTATTGGTAATTAGTCTGAATCACAAGCAGTTCATAAGAAATCCCAATGCTTTGATCAGGACAAGATAGACTTCTGTGAGATGTGAACTCACAAATCTGGCTACAATCCAGCTGCTGTGAGTAAAAATATGGGCTGATTTCTCACACGTTAAAGCCACTACTGGAACGATTTCAAGCAACTGGTATAACTGCTTCATTGACAAGTTTTCTATGAGCATGATCACTACTTTTGGGATTGGAGAGATCAAACTAAATGGAAAGTAAAGATAGGGTTTGCACTAAAGAGATGTTTTCCTGGGGAAGAAAACGAGCACTATTTCAAATAACCACTGCTCAATAATGCTGCAGCAAAGGCATCTGGATCTGATGAATGTGGGTTTCACAACACTAATAACACTAATAAGATTCTATTGCGTATTGACTGTTTACACAAGGGTGACATTCTCTTATCTGAATGGAGGTGCTTTGATTTTGTGCTTTGAAAACTTAAGTTCTGATACTTTACTATTAGTGTTAACCCAGGTCTTCGGGTCTTCCCTACTGTAGCCATCCCCTTTTAATTTGTATTACAGTTAGTTATCACATTGAGCCAGTTCGTGACAGATATATATTGTAACATAATGCGTTCAAATATGTGCTATCCCTTAATTTTGGAGTTGTATAAAGTTGATTAAAGGCACGCTTTACTAATAAGCTGAAGGCATGAAAAATATAAACATGTATCAAACATGAATATATATATATGTCTGCACATGTTCCTGGAAGTGTAAGTTTAAAGACTAAACATGTAAATGTGAACATCTGCATGAGCAGTGTGCAGCTGCGTGCTCTGCAGATGTCCCAGTGCTGCTGCTAATGAGATTCCCCGGGTTGAACAACATCTGAGCGGCTTCTGGAGGCTGCTGGGATCACACAGAATAGAAATATGGATATGTCAAACTGTGTCACAGCGCTCTGTGTGAACACCTACTCACAGGTAGCAATCACTCCTCAGCCTTTGAAAACAACGCAGCAACAGAATGTAGCTGCCAAGCACAAACAAGCTGCGTTAGATACAACAGGAACATAAAGCTTAGTCTCTGCCGCAGACAGCATCCATTTTCATTTTATTTTTGCGCTTTGGTATCAGTTAAATGCCAACATGAAAAAATAAAAATGCTGTTCACTAACAGGAAAATGTATAAACAGTTTGTTATCCATCCTCTAAAAGATCTAGTAAACATTTTCACTTTATTTAACACAATCACAATCTCAATTTTCCATGTGATTGTATTAAAATAAAATTACCATTGAATTAAATATATTTTCATTATGCTGTGCTTTTATTGAAAGTTAAGTTTTGGTCTCTTAAACTCAGAAACTGTCTATAATTGATCAAATTTACTTACATTCTGCCACATTTAAAGCTCAGTCAACACAGAAAGAACAATGGAGGATGGCCTATTAACAATTCATTTGAACAGTTGTTTGACCCAGCTCAAATTATTCAGCTTATGGATTTCCTTCAGTGACAAATGCGACCTTTTCAGAACTGCTTCTTGAGAAAGGCTGTTTAAAGCTGTGTATAAAGTGTTTAACTTTTCATTGCTGATACATTAAGTGTCTTTCTCTTGAGACTCCAGTCCACATTTACCCCTCTCCCAAGTTTTCCTGCTTCCCATCTACTCACCTGTGCCTATAGCTGTAACTCATCCCTAATTAAACCAGTAGTTTAGTAGTTTGACCGTTTAATCACCTAAAATACGTCTTATTTTGCTGCAAACCAGCTCAAAAAGATAAAAATATAGAAACAGGCAGCTACTTCGGATTACTGTGCTGCTGTTGGGGGAGAATGGTCAGGCTAAGACAAAGACGGCAAAAACAAAATCAGGTAGTGGAGCTTTAAGAGGGAACTCAGGTAAGTGACTTTACATTGTTTATTAAATAACAATTTGATGGTCCCTAGAAACAATATCCTCCATTTCCAATTTGTGTAGCTCAAGCTTCAGCTCTTTTTCCTTGAGTTCTAACAGGAGGGAGAAGTCTGCTTTCAGCCAGAGCAGAGTGCACTTGATATTTTAATCAAAATGAGCAGCAATAGAAGACAGATTTATTTTATTGCAGTGTTCAAATTTTCAAGACTCGACTTGTCAGCCACAAAATTCTCTAAATCAAATTCTATCTTGAGATCGAAAAACATCCAGTCAAAAAAGGGGACAAAAAAACCTGCTTAACAGAGGACAAAAACACTGCCTCAAGCAAAAAGAAGGAAATGCACTTTACAATGGTACACAGTTTAAACAAACCAGCAGCAAACCAATGTGCCCCTCCACATATGCCTGCCTTACAATAGCTCACCTATCTGACTAAACCCTAGTCTTCACGCAGGTTCTGCAGCAGAACCAATGGGTTTGTGAGGTCATCTGGAATAGACGACCACACAAGACAAGAGGACATAGGCAGCTGTCAGTACAAAACCACTGCATTAGACAACACACTTCACTCACCTGTATTTTCGTCACAGAAGAAGGTGAATACAGTCCAAAAATACTCACAGTAGCCTCCGTGTCCGCTTCAAGTGGATTTACACAAGGGATTCCCTATGACGCAGTACTGGGAAACCCATCAGCGTCCACATAACTACCGTTCCAATTATTCAATAAAGCTTGGTGCAAAGAGGGAACAAAGAAAGTGGCAGAAAATCCACCAAAGTTATCCCCAAAAAGTGCAATAAGAAAGTGTTTTGACTAAAAGTATTTGGTGAATGAGCAGAGCTTTAGACTAGTTTGACTTAGCTAATTAAGTTACTTATTTGTACAGCACCGAATTATGTAGCCCCCAATTATGTTATGGTCCCTGCTTTAAAATGATTTATTCAACACTAATTGTATTCACAAAATAACCAAAAAAAGAGAGTCTTCCCAATCTAAATCAAAATTAAAACTATAACTGAGAAAAAATGTTGCTAGACTGGTGGAGAGAAACTTTCGTCTTCTCAGGCTTTATTCTTAGGTTAGCTTTTCCGGTCTGGCCAATGGGAAGCTGTGAGACAAAACACGATATTAAAAATAATACAAATAGTACAAATAAGAGCAGTCTGCGTTGGGGCTCACACGGGGCGCGTGTAATAACAAATTACAACAGAATTTATTGTCAAACTTGTGCCTTCATCTTACTTGATTCAAACCTGTTGTGTACAGTTAAAGACACATCACAGTCATGCTGCCTTCCTCTGACAACTAGCACAGCATTATGGTCTATTCTGACTGTCTAGTGACCATTGCTTTTCACTACATTTACTGATGCATTGTGAGAAACTTTGAGTGCACATTTCAGTCACTAGACATCCAGACACCACTAGAAAATGGTATAATGACTAGAGTGCACTATACACTGATAACTTTGTGGATTTGCACACAGCCTTGGAATGATTTTCTGTTGCCGACCCTGCCTGTTTCCAATTCTGGTTCTGCCCCTGGTGATTACTTGGGCTTTTGTGATCTTGTTGACTCTGCCTTTGTGGTCTTCTGCCAATGCCTCTCTTGTCCAAGCTTGGCCCACACCATTAAGATTGAGACTTTCTTTTGTAAAGAAGCTCTGTTGTTTGAATTAATATAAACTGTGCATCAGACTTTGTTTTTGCCCGCTGGAATTAAGTCCAATTAAAACCGTGTGACATTAATTAATAACATGACCATTCTTTAATGTATTGCTTGCTGAATTATGAAATGATGGCAACTTTTCTATACATTTAGGCAATATCAGGGATCCGAGCTTTTTTGTATTTTGTGTTATGTTATATATATCTGTATCAAAAAAATTGAATTTTGAAAAAAATAAATATGAGCATAATTCACATTACTTTGTCCTCATACTTTCCCTTAAAATTTACTTGACACAATACATGTCACTTTTTGTCAACCAGATAATGGTGTGTACCTTTTAATCCAGCCCTTGTGCCATGTCCCTCAAATGCAGAGCCTAAACAGAAATGGACCAATTACCAAGAGCAGCTTGACACGGGCCCTTGTCATCCTGTCGCTGAACAACCACCCCCTTCCTCTCAACCACGAGACAACTGCTCCATCCGGCGACAAATCAATGAGTGCAGGTCAATTTTGCACAAGAAGAGAACTTGTGTGAAATGAGGGCTGTCCAACAGAGATGAATGTCTGTGGAGAGGCCTGTTGTATTTCTGAAACCCTCAAAGTATAATACAACTTGATGCCTTCTTGTCCATGCTTACAATAGATTATTAATTCATCTTTCTTCTTTTTTCAGTCAAGTGCCTTTCTGAAAGCATTTGTTAAAATACAGCAGTAGATCGAGGGAGAAGCAGCAATCACGAGCACTTCTGCAACAGAGACGGCATTTGTGAAAGGGATTTGTAGGTCACAGAGAATAAAAGAGTGACTGTGGTCTGGCTGAGCGTGGAATGCAGACAAATATCCACCGAAAGAATTATTTGTGCGACCCAGGAGGTGGAGGAGAGTAACCGAGTCGATGAGACAGATGGAGGCACTGGCAGTGTAATCAATGCAGTAGCAGCAGTGGTTAACAGTTGATCATTCAGCCTGCTGCACTCAGCTTACAGCTGACAGACTGCACTACACACAGCCCTTTTGACACTCTACTGTTATAATAACACCACAGAGTAATTTTTAACCTCTTTTACATTTTTAAACTGTTCATTTGACATTTTGATCTTTCATCTTATACCACTTAGACCTGTTAAGGTTCACAGGTGGCTGGAGCCCATACCAGCAGCTTTGGGTACACCCTGGACAATGTCATGCATAGGTGAATTGAACAATCTTAAAATGAATATTTCGTCCATTCAGTAAAATCAGAATTCCCTGTAATGAAATATGGATAAATTATGTTCAAGTATGCCTTAAACTGATGAGAAAAAAATTCTGTAGGAAAGCATCTTCAAATCTTGCAGCTGCCAACAGCCACATAGACGCTTCACTAGCTACTGCCAGCTAGCAAAGAAAACACTGGTAAAAGCACATTGCATTACTTTATCTCATACTGTATCTTAGGCTCTGCTCAGACCTGGCTCAAAACCTGGACAGATTAAATGTGGTCAGCCTTGATGCAAGGTGTGAATGTTTAACACATTCTGTCACAATTGGTCTGACTTAATGGGGCAGGCTTTTATTTTTTACACTTCCAGTAAAAACTTTCTTTTTTTGCCTCTACTTGACACTCCTCGTCACCAGCCAGATTGTTTTCATTGGAGGCTTGGCTGTACTCTATATAAACCTGTCCTTCTCCTTAAGGCCTGCAGCTTTTCTATTGGATTTGTGTTTTGGGAAAAGGTACTCAGAACCCTGGGTCCCTCACCATTTGCCAAGACGGTTTCTATGTGTGATGTGAGATTGAGCTTTGTGAAGTCTTCTAGCCAAATGGTTCACAAAAAAGTTCATTTCTTGAGGCTTCATGTGCTCACAAACCTCCCTATTAGTCAGAGTCTCTTTTTGTTTATTGTATTATGGGTATGTCACATGACAAAACAATAGAATCTAACATTACTTGTCAAATGATTATCAATACATTTTTTTGTCAACGTTTGAATAACTCATAATAACGGGAAAGATTGTTGCCGTGTTTTAACTTAGTAAGGGGCAGTGGATTTGCCTGTGCAACTTAAAGAGATCATTTTTATTCAGGAACAAAATATGCATGCATTCTGACAAAATGCAAAATGTGTTTGTATCAGATGACGTTAGGATAAAGTCAGACAGATATTTACTGGGCAGGAACTTCTACACCAAACCTATACCAGAGCTGCAGCTAATAACAGAGGAGCAACAAATGGTGGTTTTCTGCACAGTAAAAGCTTAACATTCAAAGTGAGCCAAACGTCCATTTGCCACACACTATCTAAAAAGACAGGGAAATGAAGACCAGTTATAATCACACTTAACAGCAAAAAGTGGAGGGATGATGTATTCATGCCAGCCACAAAAAAAAAAAAACCCAAAACAAACTGAAGGGAAATGAAGTGTTTCTAAATAAACACTTGACAAAAAAGAATGGAAAGCTGAATGAAAGAATGGAAAATGTCACTGAAACATGGACATGGGAGTGTATGGATTAGAGACCAAGATGATTCTGTTAAGAAAAGACTACGCAAAACCTCATCACAGGGATGAGTTGTAGCCTACAGCTGAAAATGACAGTGGGCATTGACAAAGCCCAAAGAGGGACCAGAATGAAAACACATTTAGATTGGACTAATATGTAACAGACACATATAAATAACATATAAAGACATTTGAGTGCAATATATATGATCTGGAAAAGAATACAGGTCATAACTTACACTAATCATATAAAACATATGTATGCTCTATCTGCTTGTTCAGTTCAATACACTAAAGATCATAAATACTAAAGAAACAACAGATAACATATGGTATTCTCTTGATGGTTTCCATGTCTTTATGCAAAAGAGCAGTAACTTTTTTTCATTTGTCACTGGAACAAATACAGAATTATTAAACAGCACTGATTTAAAAGGTACAGCACATGATGCCACCTGTGTGTGTATTTTACTACCTACATTTGAACAGGTGTGCCGATGAGTGTGCATGTGTGTGATATTTCTCGGCTCTGTTTATGAGACAGTGTGATTTGTCATTGGAAAAAATGCAGCGCTATTTGCATATTAAGTGATTTGTCAGAGCAGTCTGGCTGGCTGATAAAGTAAGTGTTAGAGTCCCACTGGCTCTTTTATTTGTCAGGATTTGTCACTGTTTCCACTTTGTTCCGCCCCATATTCATTTTTCTTTCTACTAAAATATGTTCATTCTAGACGTGCACTTCTTTTCTTTTGTTTTCTGGCTTACTTTAATACAAAACTTGTCACGCTTTCACAATTCCATTTGACTTTCATACTGTCATTTTCACATAACTTTTGCCATTGCTTGATATTAAAATTTGTTCCCCTCAAATGATTATGTGTATTTATTGAGTTTGTAATCTCCCACCAGGTGAAATCTGAAAAAAGTACAGAGGATATGGCATGTTTGATGTATTATTCCTGTGATTAAGGGGCTATTTACATACCAAAACTCAAATGCTGGCCTGTAGTGTTATCAAAACCATTTGCATTCACACGGATCCACTCAGATGTTAACGACTATGTAGGTAAAGTTCTAAGTAGACAATAAAAACACGCCCCCTTGAGCAAACAGCAACTAGAAACAACATTGCCTGTGTCTGGAATGAGGGGATAGACACTGGGCCAGACATTGATGATCTCAAATGCAAGACAGATAGCGGAAGGCTCATTCACTTGTATGACGTATCCAGAGCTTTTATAAAAGGATGGACATGCTGAAATTTTTAGATGTTTTAATGGCTAATCTCACCTGTGAATTCAAGGGCCATTTATTTCAAAGATAAACAGCATGTCGTTTACAAATAGCAGCAGGTATAAATGATATAAATGCTTGTGTTTACAGAAGATTTTCGGAATCTTATTTATTATTCAGCTTTCCTTCTTTGTTATCTAGGATTTGCTTAAACAAATAAAACTATTTGTTTGTTGCCAAAAAAAAAAAAACATATAGGACTACGTTCTTTCCACACACAGATATCAGGAATTGATATGAGAATGCTTACTGAAAACATCGCGCTGTACAGTGTGCAGCCGCTGTCTCTCTGTGACTGCTCAGAGACAACAGCAGGGAGTGTGCTCTCACTCACTCACGAGCAGAGCATGGTTCAGCTGAATCAGGGAGAGGGGAACAGTAAGAGTGTGATATATCCACCCGCTTTGTCCACAGTTGTTATTAACTGTTGTTCAGATGGCAGTTTCTTGTTAGCAGTGAGCTAAAAGAAAACTGTTTGTATTGTACACTTTATTAGAGTTTCACAGCCCCTTCTTCTAAGCCTGTGTGTTACCACAGAGTCCCTCGGAGATAACTGCTGTCTTTACTCACGGATATGATTCACATTAGTGAGGTTTGACGAAAAGCTGCTTTTAAAAGACACATTGTGCACATATCAGAAGTATTTAAAAACAGCAAACAGCAACACCATAACAGTCACTAGTCATTATATCTGAAAAACGTGACAGGACTAAATGCTGTACCTTGAACAAGTCATGGTCATGGGCTCTCACTTCCATGTGGATGGTAGTCATTAGCTAACACCCCACCGCTACCTTCTTCTCTTTATTGGTGTAGAGCTAGCCCTAGGAAAGGCAGCTCCATCAGTGTGCCTGAGTCACATGACACACTCCTGTTAGGAGTTTGGGCTGGGGTAGCTATGCAAATATAGTATTATAAAGTGTAATAATAGATTTATTTATTTTTTACCAATAAGCAGATAAACCTTGATAAAAATACGAGACAAAATAATTTCATATTGGCTATATAAAAATACATACAAAAGTATTGAAACTCACTTTGGCTTCACTTTAGCCTGTACAACTGGAGCTGGTCCAGTCTGGTACCACATTTCTCTCTCTTTAGGCTGAAAAACTGTGTTATTATTTGTGTATAAGTTTATGATTTTTAATTTAAGACTTAAAATGTTTTGAGTGATAACATAGTAGCTGGAAAGCATAATGCAATTTAGGCCACAAGAACGTATTAGAGTCAGGCCCCATTTACATGTTAGCCCAATATCAGTAGCCTAATTGAAACTAACCTTTAACATACTTTACTCAATACATCATTGTGACCTAATCAGTGCATGCCTTACTGGGGTAGAACATACACTGTGATTAAGAATACTATAGTAAGTGATTGCAGGATGCAGCCTGTGTATCCCTCGTTGAAGCTGCAGTGACAGGGCACTCGGAGCAGGAGAAGCAGCGTTTGGAACTGCGATGCTTTTCAACTTGAGCTGTTTGGAGAAGCCCATTTCTACCTGCATTGCAGTGGAAAAGTACTCTCGCAGGAAATGCAGGTTGTTCACTCCATTTATAGCTCAGAAAACAAGATCTTCAAGGCCAAGTGATTGCAACCACTGGCAGCTAATTCCTAAGTCTGCTGGAAACCTATGCAGTCCAGCAGTGATGTTGCAATCAGTAACACTACACCCACGTGCCATCTTAACCACTGTAGCCTACTAAATAAAATAAATACTACCACTAGAAACTAATGCTGAATATATATATGCTCAAATAATGCTATCCTATCAATACTACACTTGTAATGCAGCTAACTAACTACTAACTAACTGACTAAGCTATGCAAACACTCTATATAATCAAACAACGCTAATGGCTATGCTAAAGTACTAAATGCTAATATACGCTATCCTGATTGTTATCAACACTTACAATTCCAACTCCTAACTCGCTACAATGGTTGTGACACAATGAGGCAGTTTTATAGTTTATATCAAGGGCTTGAAGACCTTAAACGAAAGGTGAGGTTACCTCATAGAAAAGTGTGTTTATTTGATACAAAAGGAGTGGTGAGCAGTGGTGTTGGAACATAATGACTGACCAGGAAGTGCATTTGGCTGCATTCAACATGCAGGGCAGCACTCATTCGGATGTAAACCATGTATTGTGAAATTAACAGATCACAAACAATGAACTGTTAGCATTTTGTCTTTGTTTTTCTGCCTTTACTGCACAGGAAAATGTTGCCACTGCAAATGACACAATTGTTTTTATTTGTATAGCAACGTATACTGTTCATTAAAAATGTATTTATTACTCTATTGTAATCATTATCCACTTTTTAAATTAACTGTGTCTAAGTCTCTCTATAATGATCAATTTATCTTTGATTGTCAATAGTAACAATAATAAAAGCACACAAAATAAAATAATATTTATCTAATTCGACATCTCCCCTTCCAAAAGCACCTTAATGCATTAAAGCTAAGGTAGACTAGTTTTATCTTATATTTGAATAATATTGTTGGTCTAAAAATGGGTGAGTATCACTCACCACACTGGTCACCTTTCTCTGCGCCGCTGTCCAGCGTAAGACGTAAACATGCAGCAATAGTCCAATTATAAATGGTATTATACAGAAGTGTCACTCCGAATTAGAGAAATTTGAATGACTGTCCTTTTTCTGCATGTAAAAGCTGCTGATGTGCTTTGTCAAAACCATGTTACCATATCCAACTCCTGTATATTTTACACTACTGGGACTATTGCTTTCTTTAGTTTATTTCAAAAGAGCAACATGCACACAATCATTTGACAGTGGCTGGTTTTGAGAAGAGGGTTTAGAAAATGTGTATTTAGCAGTTGTATTTTTTTTTTCTTCTAGCAAGCCTTTTCACATCTTCATTTCCACTCTACTTTTTGCGAGCTACATCTTAAGCTGTTGTTTTATTCATTCATTCATTCATCTTCTACCGCTTGGTCCCCTTTGGTGGTTGTGGGTGGCTGGAGCAGGTGCCTATCCCAACTGCTTTGGTCCTAAGACGGGGTACACCCTGAACAATGGCCATTTGGTCGCAGGGCTGAAATTTAGACACAGACGCTGACAGACAACCATTCACCCTCACATTCATCCACTAGGGGCACTTTAGAGTCATTAATTCACCTATATGTCTTTGGGTGGTGGGATGAAGCTGGAGAACCTGGAGAGAACCCACGGTAACACAGGGTGGACATGCAGACTCCTCACAGAAAGACTGAGTACCGGCCAGGAGCCCTAACCACCGTGCAACCCAGCTGTTGTTTAATTGTATGTTTAAATTACATTATGAGTGGATATTAATAAACACTAAGCCTTAACATGGTGAAAGCCTGACTAGACCAAGTAATGTTAAAAAGACAAGTACCAAGCGTCTATTCTTGTTTTGTGTTTACAGCTGAGGCCTTACAGGAAGAAAGTCCCACTTGAGGACTCATCTCAGAACACACAGCTTTGTTTAGCTGCAGCTCTGTGGTCTAGCATTATCCCTGTGATTTTGAATTTGGTCCATTCACTTCAATAACAGACTTTCTATCACAAACAAGCAGTGTCAGTATATCTTGTGAAACCTAGATTTCGATACGGAATAATAAAGGGATTTGAATAATACCAAATCAACCAGGCGTGAATATGAAAATGTCTTCTAAAATAATCTGCCAGTCTTGCATTGTTCTTGATATGAGATGGTATTTTCTCCCCATTAACAAACGCTGGAACCATCAAAGCATGACAGGCATGCTTCAGTAATCATTATTTAGTATTTACACGCCTGACAGCATTACAATGTTATTTCACACAAATAGAATGTTAATTCCGGGGCAGGAGAGAAGATAGATTACATGGGCATGCATTTGTGTGTGCACTTGGGGTGTTTATGGCAGGAGATGTGGGTCACAACAGACGTTGCCTTTAGAAAATATG
Organism: Rhyacichthys aspro; assembly: GCA_036850595.1. Taxonomy (NCBI): domain Eukaryota; kingdom Metazoa; phylum Chordata; class Actinopteri; order Gobiiformes; family Rhyacichthyidae; genus Rhyacichthys; species Rhyacichthys aspro. The sequence continues at coordinate 2,983,592 of CM072157.1, forward strand.
TGAATTAATACCTCTGCTAACTAAAGTTACAATTCCACTGAATGGTGCAGTAAAGGTCAATGTAGCCATTAACTACAATCAAGAAGTGAGCAAGAGATACCTGTACACTGCTTGAAAAAGTAAATAATGATAATTAAGGCTGTAAGCAGCGATAAAGGCCCTCCCCTCCCCCTTTCTTGGGAAGACTGCATTTCGCAAGATATTATCAAACAAATACATCATTTTTGTTAGCTCATTTGTCTAGATTATTCTGACCAAATGTTGAGCGTTTGGGATGAAAACCCTCGGAGGAGATACTTTTTGAATGATTTATGGGGTCACGTGTTCCACCCAAAATGGCTGACTACCTGTTGGGTTTGGGGTGTGGCTGTAATATAATTTTATGTTTGCCTTGACATGGCCTATGTGTTTTGTTTTACAACGTTGGAAAAATTTTAATAAATTTTTAACTGGGCTTGAATTTTGGGCCAAGTTTTCTGACTTTCTGTGCATGTTCAGGGGGCGAATTATATGTAGAAAAAAAAAAAGAAAAAAGTTTCTAAAAGTTTCTGGATCATTCCTAGTTTTCTAAAAACTGAAATCAGAATGTTGCACTTTCCTACATTTTAGATACTCACTGTTTTCAGATACAAGTTACAAATGCTATGTTTTATAAGAGCGATAAGGTGCCAACTCTGCATATCTGTTGATTTACACTAGCTTTGTTTTTTTGGGGAAAAATGTGCAACATTAAGCCATTTTTATTCTTGGCTAGTATGGTAGCTCAGAGAAGGGCAGAGACCACAACGTAAGAAGGTTGTGGGATTGAGCCCAAATCTGACTGTGAGGCAGGGTACTCAAAACTAAAAAAAAAAACAAAAGTTTAGAAAACCTAGCTTAGCTGCGAGAGTTAGTATGAGAATGAAAACGTAAAGTTTGCAATTTAATATGCCTTATTTGTGCTGATTTATGCAAATTGGCCATGTGCTTTTTAGTTTAATTACAAATATCAGTTTTTCTATATTCTTGTCCAATGGTGGAAAGACATTAAGATGTAAGATAGATGATATACAATAATAATCAAATCCATAATCAAATCAGATCACATAAAATGTTACTATTATCTAACTGCTTTTTTCAGTTAACAATATTCACTTATTCACTTATCATTAAATGCATTTATTTATTTGTTTGTTTTTACAAGATATGTATTAAATTCTCAGGCACTTTTACCACATTAAGTTTTATCAGATATTTTTTTATATTATTCCATCCCTCACAACCCAAAGCTGCATTTAAAAACATCTCAGACACATTCAAACATATTAAAGATTATTTTTGGAGGGTGCTTTTTGGCCTTTATTGATCATTAGTAGTAGCTTGACAGAAAATGGGGTGAGAGACGGTGGGGAATAACTTTGGGCAGATGACCCGACCGAGGTTAAGCCCGGGTCTCCCATGTTTCAGACGTAAGCTCTACCTGAGCTGCCAGGGGCACCCCCCACATTGAAACATTTTAAACAGACAGGAACAGTTGAATTAACTGGATATTCCCTTCATACTCACACAGAACAGTCTTTCTCCTTCCAAAATGACAAGTGACTGGGGGTAGGTTATTGCACTCAATCAAATGACTTGGCAAAAACATAAAAGCAATCAAAAAATTGCAACAATGACCCAAGGATATAAATAGGTGCATAAGGAAAATAAATAATATCAAACAAAGAGAAAAGCAAAAAAAAAAAAAAATATTATCACATTTGTTTTTATCACAGCATCTGATGTCACAAGGAAACAAAGCTTTTTGCAATTACTTAATATTCTTCATATTTTAAGTGCAAATAATGCAAAGGATCCACACTTTTATCCTGTGCAACTACTGAACGGTCAAAATCGATTGCATGGAATGAAACTTAACTGAACCTTCCTACCTATCACTTTCATTGCATTGCATTAATCCTGGACACAAAGTAAAAGGCGACAGCGGCTTGTCTTTTTTTGCTGTGTTGCTCATAGACTCAGAGACTTCAAACTGCTGTGACACATACCAACAAATACATAGAGCGGAGCTTAAATGCCCATTGTTATGATCTTGCATACACAAACTGTTCTCAGCAACTTTAGCCAGGCATTCAGTGTTTCTTGTGGAGTGTTAGATTTCTGTAGTCTAATCTTCACAGTAGTCCACAATCGAGTCGGGTTTCTGCATAGGTGCTTACACAACTGCCATTCTCCTTTAGTCCCATTATAAATGCTCAAAGCAGTCTGATGATTGTCCCAAAACGCGGCAGTAGTTATGTGGCCATTTGCTGAGATGTATGTCATGGTGTATTTAAAATGTGCTCTGCCATCTGTATCTGCTTCACCAGATTACATTGAAGCAAAAACAGCAGCGGGTATTAGTCTATTTGGTTCTGTAAAGCTCTCCACTCATAAAAGCACTCATACTGACATTTGACACATTTCCCTGTGACTAAATTTGTTCCATTGAATTTGAGATTGAAAGCCCCTCTGCTTTCAATTCAACCTGGAACTTTCCACAATAACATGGAAATGCTCTAAGTGGGGTCAAGCCTCTTGCCGGCACATGCTGCTCTCTAGGCAAAAGTTAACAGCCTTGAATTCTTGTGATAGCATTTCTGGCCTCCTTCACAAACATGTTTACATGAGAATGACAGCCATAATGGAAAGAAAATTACAGTTTTAATGTCACCGTTATTTTTCCATTTCTGCACACTGGGCTGGGGGAAGAACTACTAGAGCTGGGCTTTCAAAGTGTTGATGGGATTTCTGCTCCCTTTCAGAGATAAACTGACACGCTAAACACATTCACGACAGCCTGTCACTCAGAGGCACACATACACAGCCTCCACATCACACTCAGCAGCTGAAGGATCTAGAAAGCACATAGTAAAAAAAGTAAATAAATAAAACACACAAAAACTGGTCAGTATGATAAATGAAGTTGATCATTTTGTTACACCGTGTTGGTACGAAACAGAAGGAAGCCAATTATTTTTCTCCAACCTGCAGCAGGCAAGTCATGTGGTCGGTGTAGTATTTGAACAGTTCACATTGATGTTCCTAATCGTTCATGAGCTGTGGTTCATGACTGAAGATCAAGGTCTTGGAGACTAGCATCTGAAAGTAGTTTAGATATAGCTCAGGAGGTAGTTTATATATAGCTCATCATCGAGAGAAGCCAGCTGAGGTGGTCCAGGCATCTGTTTTGGATGACCCTGGACGCCCCATGTCCTCCCCCCAGATCTACGACACACTGGAGGGAGTATGTCTTTCATCTGTGGAGTAAACACCTCTGTATTCCCTCAACTGAGCTGCTGAAGGTACCTGGGGAGAGGGATGTCTAGCCTTCCTTGCTGAGCAGCAGCAACTCACATTTATCTCACTCCACTGCAGGACTGAGAGGTTGAGGAGATCCTTGATGCCCTCAGCTAAGGCTTTTTAACATCTAACCCACAATCTTCCTCCAAACAAACACTCCCCCCATATATACTGTACATACATGTTGGACTATAAAATACGTCCTTCCATCTGTCTGTGACTTCAGAAGAAGTGCATCTGGTGGCTCTCAATGGAGAAAACAAAAGACCAATGTGGAGTCAGAATAGTCTCTAATTATTATTTTATAATGGTACAACCATACATAACAGTTTGTTGTGAGCAGTTAGATAAGGTAGTCCGGGGCTTGACAATGAAGGCAAGCAGATTTTATACTAGATCTTCTGATGGACAGGGAGCCAGTGGAGGATGGTGACAATATGGTCATATTTACGCCTCCTCATCAGGATCCTGGCATCACTGTTAAATGTACTAGAGCTTTAAGTGATGAGAAGTTTGATTCTTTTTACTGGCTCGAATTTAGGCTCGAGGGAAAATGATCCATTTCATTGAGAAAAAAGAATGAAAGATCAACAGTTCTCAAAGGGGAAACATTTATTTTTCTCTCTAACTCATCAATATTAAAATAAACTAATCTGGAGCAGAGCAGCAGACTTTCGACTCAGGTGAGCGGTACAAGGGTGAGAGTGCACTGCTGTTTGGGTGGGAGTGAGCAACTTAGTGATTTGTTCAAGTTGTGAGTGATTCATTCAAGTTCTGAGTTGGGCAGGGCTACTGTGAGCGTCTGACTGATTTGTTCTTTTTCACAGCTCAGGCTCATACCAGCAGAGAGGAAATGGGGAGTTAAAACAATAAGCCAGAGATGTGGTGGCTTTTCCCCAGGGCTAATACAACGATTTATTTTATATATTTATACAAATGCATTTAGAATAGCAGTTGCACAATAGTGGCATATTGTCTGTCTCCTCTTTGCTGCCGTTTGTCATTCCGTTGTTAAATGAGCTGCACGTAACTTTAGAATTTACAATTCCACCGTTCTTTATGGTAACAGTCAACTGCTGTTACCATAAAGTGTTGTAAAAGAGCACTCTAAACATAGCAACAGCTCACTTGACAACAGAAAAACAGATGGATGGCATGGAAGGCAGTCTAGTAAGCAGTGGTGGGGACAAGTCTGTGAAATGAGTTAATACAGGAGAGGAATCATGACTCATGAGTCAGTAGAATGACTCTTGAGTTTTGGACAATTCGTTCATTGCCACATAATCACTATTCTGGATGCTCCTCCCAGGAGTCCCGACGAGGAGGGCATTACAATAATCCAGCCAAGAGGAGACAGAGGTGTGCACCAGCTTCTCAGCATCACTGAGGGAGGAGAAGAGTTTGGAAATATATTCCTTGGATGGTAGAAGGAAAGAAGAGAGATTCCTTGCCTGCTGATGATGTGTCTCGGGGGGAGCCTGTAGACGCTGAAAAGGGTTCATCCAGGGACTCACCGCTGAGGGACCCCACAGGTGTGGGGCTGCAATTTACCTTCCCTTGGGGCGAGATACTCGGCTATACAGTCAGAAAGGACTAGAACAATTGGAGGACAGTTCTAGTCAAGCTGATGGTGTGTTTTATACGCTGGAGGAGTATGCTGAGTAATGAAGAGCCCTGGTCAGTGGTCATTTCATCTTTTCCAAAACCTTTATAAGAAAAGGCAGGGTAGAAATGGCCCTCCAATTGGCCAGGACTTCAAGCATTCAGACTGGGTTTTTTGAGGATTGGTCTGGTAGGGGCTGTTTTTAGAGCAGATGGAAGGTGACCAGATTGAAGTGAGCAATTTATAGCTGTTGTTCTAAGGGGACTTATGTTGGAGATGTTAGATTTTATTAGAGCTGTAGGGAGGGGGATCCAATACACAAGTGGAGGTCCTCATCTTATGGATGAGGTGCTCCACCTGCTACACCGAGGCATCCTCAAAGAACATGAGAGTGCTCATTGGCTCAGAGGCATCAGTGGCCAGAGGCTTAGAAATAGAGTGTGAGAAAGAGCAGCAAATAGCATCTTTTCATTTTTTTATTCATTTCATTTATTATACAGGAAAGTCTAAAAGCAACAATGCAACAAACAATTTTCACAATTAATTTGGCCTGATCTGCCAGGCCAGATTAATTGGACTTTTTTACAGTTTACATTGTAACTGGGCTGCTTTGCTGCACTGCTGCTGCCACTGCCCCAGTGGAGAGCGTTAAAACACTGAGAGAAAGATGTAGGGAAATTTTTAACAGAAAAATAAATCATGATATGAATTGTCGCTGTGGAAGTAATTTGTTATGACACTTTAAACAAAGAAAACTTAAAATCAGGCAAGAGCCCCACTTCTATACTACATATATACATATACAGTATGTATAGTACAACCAGGAATAACAATCTGGTCGAAAATATTAAAATAAACTAATTTATTAACCAAAAGGAATATGTGACTAATATTAGTCTAATATTTAGTCTAATATTTTTGAAAATGTTTTTGCAGAGATTTTAACATATATTTATTTTACAAGAAAAAAATAACTGAGCAGCGAGTTTAAACTGATAATAAAAAATGACATTCAGATTAAAAAAGTTTGAGTCTTTGCTGTTCCTCGTTAGTTATGACACACAGCAATAAGCGAACTTAAATGTGCTTAAAGAAGCCTGTGTCATTGCAAACAGAGACTCAGGATGCACACACACTATAAGAAAACCAAGAAAGCCTCATGTGTTGTGCATATTACTTTAACAAAATGTTGTTAATTTGTTGGAAACGAAATTACATTTTAGTTTTTTTTTCCAAAGAAACATGTATTTCCTTGTAAATTTGTCTGTAATCTTGAGGTTGAGCTGAAGTTCTGTCATGCTTCTGTCAGACCCAAAAACAGTCCTGGTTCGTAATGCTCCAGTGGTACGCACTGGATGCACACTCTTCTTCTCATTTAGCTGCTAATCCACGTGCTCTCATGTTGTTATAATAATACAGACGTGTAACACATTAATATGTCTAATAGGAGCTACCAATCAATCAATACAAGATTTCTGAGCACAAACAGGTCCTGCTTACCCCTTTCACTTAGCTCCACTGAGGCATGACACAACAGATATATGTAAAGTAATACAGAAAAGGAGCTGTTTGCGCTTTTTTGATTTGTTTAAAGAGGATTACAAATGAATCGACATGCCTCCAATAAACAGAATGTTGCAACAAATCCAGTTATACCATTTTTGTCTGTGGTTCGCTCTCTGCTGGCAATAACAGTACTGCAGTGCGGCAGTAGTGCACTGCTCATTAGTACTGATACATAGAAAATGTGATATTGTTTCAATTTAAGAGCCATGGAACCTTTTAAATATCAGTACTCAGTGCAACATTAAGTGGAGGCTACATGTCAGCCAGAGGTACAGACATTCCAGGAAGCAACTGAAGGACAGTCCACAGACGGTCCACTCTTTGCTGGCCAGGAAAGGGAGCGAGAATGTCGAGTGCAAAGGCTCCAGGACATTATCATGTGGTGATTCAGCATCAATATTCAGCAGGTATTAAAAATATTTTGCCGTAATTCTTTGTCAGGTTGGTGGCCCTTCAACCAACACAGTGCATACAATGTGAAAGTTCACACACACCACACACACAGCAGAGAAGTGGCGAACAACCAACGCTAGCGTCCTCTCATGTGTGGTCCAGTCTGGTCTCACTTCAATAATGTGTCACTGAGAACCAGCAGCTTTTCAAAATGCTTCACAGCTGGGCAGAAGTACGTTGTACTCATGAGCTTGAGGGCAGCGGTACCATGTGTAATCAGCCTGCCTCCTCCTCTCACAGCACCGGGACTCAGAGCCGACTGAAATATCTCTCCTCCAGAAATACATGGCTCACCTTGCGCAGCCATATTCTCACTCCCACATCATCTATTTATGAACCCAGTAAAGCTCTAATATGAGTCCTGGACACCAACACCTCTTTATTTTTACACACTTTTAAAATATGCAACATTTTATTCTACTAACATTAATCCTTCCACAAGTAAAAATCCCTCTTGTTGCATGCGCATCACTGTCTACAACAATGTGTAGGTGAATAGTTCTAGAGAGCAGAGCATATGAGCAGAGTGGAAGGATTATATTTAAGTGTATGGTTATGATATATTAAGTAGATTTATGATATGTTTGAATTTGAATTCATTTATTCAAAATGGATGAATAATGTGGTTATAGTTCTGTTACAATAGGGCCTACTCATTATAATTTGCTTTAAGTTTACTGTTATAGACTGCAAGAACACTATTTATTCTAGTCTGTTATAGCTTGGACACTTCAGACACTTCCCAGTTCCTCAGACAGGGGCTACATTGACAAAGCCCGGCCAGCCATCTTAATATGCTCTCAAAAAAAAAAAAAAAATTATGTGGATTCAAGAGACATTTCTGTGGGCAGTAGTATTAAGTAGAAGAATAGAGAATGGTGCAACATGAACTTTTACCACTGTTGGAGAAGCTGAAATAATCTGAAATGTGGACATCAGTTTTGATTTACATAGTCATAGATAACACACCACTGCAGATAACAATAAGCAGAGTTAATACTAACAAGTACAGCTGTAAAAGGGGAGCTGTAGGTATTAACTTGGGACAGGAAGACTATTTTAAAGTGCGAGACAGTTAAAGTCACGGGAGATAAATAAAGAGGCTGTACTGCGCATAGCAGTGTGTGGGCTCACAGAGGTTGCAGACTCAGTGGGCTTTGTGCACACAGGAAGCAAAGCACTGTGGGAGTTTTTCATCCATCAATAGGTTCCTTTCCTTTGGGCTCTCTGGGAATTGAGCCAGCAACCTTCCAAACACTTGCAGCCGTGGTTCTGAAGGCATATGAGTCCTGAGCTGTAGCAGAGAAAAAAAAGCAAAGAATATTAAGGATGGTGCATTTTATATGCACACATTCTACAAACTTCCTACACAATAACACGCACATACCCTCTCAGTCTCTATCAGTCTCCTTGGTGACACTTTATGAATAATGATTTATGCCATAACCAGATAAAAAAATGGCAGAAGGTCTCAGATACAGCCTTCACGCCCTCACAGGAATACATTTGCCAGAGGTAGCACAAAAAGTCGGAAACTCATCTGAGAAACAGTAGAATTCAGCAGGAGCACATAGAAGGATTGAAATGGGAAGCACATTGTATTCTTGACTTGGAAATCAAGTAGTCTTTCTCTCTTTTTAAAAAAAAGGAGACGAGAGGAAGTGGACCTGGAGAGTGAATTTAAATGTAAGAGAAACTGACACTGATTGAGATCTCATTGGAGACATAGAAAACTATATGAAAAGAATCAGTAGAGGGACACCAAAAGGAAATGAAGAGATAAAAAGCTCTAGATCTTGTGATCCTCCACTGCTGTTAATTCTTATGCAGGTCACATGCACAAGTAGCATTACTAAAGAAAGAATGATAACTGGGGCGCACTGTGGTAGAGGGCACTCCTGCCTCACAGCAAGAAGGATCGTGGAATTGATTTCTGCACCGGCCAGCTACAGCCTTTTTGCCTGGAGCAAATAAAATCAGGATCCGTGTAAACCTCACTTCACAATCAGACAACACATGACTACAAATAAACAATAAATCAGCTGTACTTACCACTTTATTAGAAAACCAACCTAATCATTTGCCCAGGGTAGGTTCCAGTGGCTGTATGTAGCCTATATATCTTATTGACAATGTTCATCTCATGAAATCCACAATGCAACTTGATAACGTCACTGAATTTCCATTACATTCATGGCCTTGTACTTCCTTGTGCTTTGGGTTGTGTATGACAGTTGTTCTCTCTATTTGCCACATTAAACAATAAAACTCCAAGAAATAGCAGGAGGCCAGATTCCCCTCGGCACGGCAACATAAATTTGATTTTGGCTAATTCAACTTACACTAAGTTTATTTTATATTATAGTTTATTTAAAGTGCACTTTACTAAAAAAAAGCAGTATGATGTACTCAGATGCATCCAGTGACTTGTTGCCTTTCACTGGTGCAGCGTAAATGCTCCTATTATAGAACAGCTGAATATCAAACCTCACATTGCGAATTGTTTGCACAGCCCACATTTGCTATTGGTCTGTTAAATTGGTATGGTATCCGCAGGTGAAAGATGAGCTTGATTCTGTGAGGTAAAAATGAAACTAAAACATTCAAGAGTAAGACTGGATTATGTCATTCCAGTTCTTGTAACTAAATGTAATGTAAAATAATAAGCAAACAATATTAAAACTCTGTTTGAAAAACATATATCTGTCCCTGGGCATAATTGATGTGACCTTTAACCTCTCTGTGTGGGTTGCAGCCCACAGCACTAATGGCTCCACCAAAACGTGTGTTGTTTACAAACTTTTTACAATACAATTATTTACTTAGCTATATGAATACTACCCTAATGTTTTACTGTTCCTTTTTTAGGTCCTGTCCAGACCATTACGTTTTTATCTTAAACTGTTTTCAGACTTTTACAAATAGTACATTTACATGACATGAGTGATGCACTTCTGGTCTTAGTTGTAGCTGCACCTGGATGATTTTATTACTAAGTCAAGCTACTACATTGAAAGTAATGCAGATGAGAAAAACATGTAGTAAGATAACACAGAGAGAGTGGTTATTCCGGTGCTAAATATGTTGTTTTAGGGAAAGGAAAGTGAAACGTGGAAGAATATGGGCAATGCATTCACACAAGGTTTTAGGTAGGGCTGGGCAACATGGCTAAAAAATCAAATCTCGTTCCTAACAATTAATCAATTTTATTGTATTTTTCTTTTTCTTTTTTTTTATCATTTAAAAAAAAGACCAGGTCCAGGTCAAATATAATTAACAGGCCACATGAAGTCTTGTTAAACACAAAAGTTAAATTCTTTTAGGGCCCCACATCAAAGGGGAAAAGAATAATAAAGCTTAATATGAATTTGAAAGTAAGTTCGTGGACAGTAATCCGTATATAAAGTGAAACAACCACACACTTACGCATAAATCATAAGAAATGGAGGTGTTTATCAAAGATTAATAAAGATGGCATTTGAATATGCAGATTGAATCAACAATGAATAACAGAATAATATTCACAAATTGAAACAATAACCTTGGTCTATTGAAGGAGGGAAATGATTTTACAGGAATTATTTGGAAAATGAATAAAAACTACTACTAGCTGACTGTTGTGGTCCTCTGTGGATGGCCCTTGAAGGCTCTGTGTTCTCTGCCCGTGAGATGCTGTTTGCTGTGGGTCAGAGGTCAATGAATGGCTCCACCTGTGGGAAGGGCTGCTGTGGGTCAGAGGTAGCAACATGTCTGTGCCTTCATGGCAGTCAAATCACAATTATAACAGTTCAGTATAAAGAAAGGTTGCGTTTTAGAGAAGAAGTGCCAATTAATAGAATATAATCAGAGTTCTTTGTGGATTTTTAAGCAAAACAGTCTCTATAAAAGCAACTGAACCAAAAATATATTAAAACATGTCTCCTAGAGAGGCAGAACTCTAGGCTACACTAAAGAAAAATACACTCAATATTAAAAATAACAAATTAACAAAAACAAGTGCCTGGGCATTGCCCCGAAAAATTGGAAGAGACTCAGACAAGGACAAAGACAAGAAAAAGACTTGAACTGAAAACTAAAAGACTACACAGAGTCCTCTCCACGAAGAGAAGAGCTAGGCAGACAAGAAAACTAGACAACACAAGATTATAAAGCTCCTCAAGCAATTTTTACTCAGTAACTTAATGCGGCGTGTCTATGAATTTTGATGGGAAGACCTGGGTCTCTTTGTCTCAGCGAGGAGGGAGTGGGAAAGGATGTCTGCGCTCCATATCACCACCTTCAAATATTGTGAAGCAAATGAATCACTCATGTATACCTAAATGTATCAACAGCATATCTACTAATATCAACACATTCAAACATAAAACAATGTTTCTCTGGTCAATAATTATAGCTTATCACCTTTACCAAGTCTTGTGTTAAAAAAGTCTTTATTTAATAATGAGTAGTTCTTTAAGCCTGTTTACGTTGATCCTTCAAAGTTTATTACAGTTTGTACATTTGGAAAAGAAATGTAGGGATGAGAGTGAGAGTGTTGGGGGCCTCTTTTTAATTTATTGTCTTAAGCTTTACATCCCAAAGTCTGTACTTGGTCAGAGGAGAGAGTTAATTCTGATAAGTGTTTCTGTGTGTTATAAATCCATCTGGTTAAAACAATGTTCACAAGAAAGAGGTCTGGGAATTCTTTGTGTCCCTGAGGTCAAAAGGCCACACTCTACACCGTTCTAATTTGCATGAATCAACAAAGTACGCTGCAGAGATGCTTCTCTGTTCCCATTGATCCGTTTCCTGCTACTTCACTAAACTATTTCATCACAGAGGTTAAATGACGTCTTTCTCTGGAGATGGTTCCTGTCCTGAGTCTTTATGGACATTATTTGAGCTGCTCTAGCAGCAGTGTTAGCCAGAACACAGTGTTAAGCGCAGGGTTAGAGCAAATGTTTTTTTCCCCCTTAAATTCAAATTTAGCAATATGGCTACATTTGACTTCATCCAAAATTAATAACTTGAATTTATCACATTGATTTCATTGAACGCCCAGCCCTAGTTTAAGGTAAGTTCTAAACTTTGGTTTGGTGTAATGTATTAGGCCAGTTTTTCTTCTTTATTAAAAGAAAAGCAGGAAAGGTCCCAAGGCTAGTGCCTGGGGTGGGTGGTGGGGTTGAGACTGTGATGGCAAAAAAGAAAATTGGGAAGTGGAGCTTTAATTTTTATTCAACAAGGTTTTTATTTTGTATTTTATCATTATTATTTTTTAATACACACTCTAGACGCAGCCTTAGAAAAGAAAAAAAAATGCTGGAGAAAGTACACTTACCACTGGTGATTGAACTCAAAATAGTACCATTGTTTTTTTGGCTCTTGAGATTATAATTATTATTGGTCACGTTTCTTGGCAACAGCAGAGCTGTAACTTGCTCTGGCAAAGGCCATATTTACTCTAAGGCCTATAAAGCATCTTTCATCTCAATTCAATTAAAAACAAACCAAAACGGATGCATCTATAAGATGCAAATGATGTGGCAATGAATGCTGCACCAAAGCTGGAGGAATTAATTTCACTGCAGATTATGAAAATCATTCTGACATTTACAAACAATTACATACAACGACATTAACAGCAACAGCAGAAAGGAAACACTTACTGACTGGTTCACTCAAGAACCACTCAAAAAGTTACATACAGCTCCAATCAGTGAACTTTATACAACTAAGTAAGTAAGTAAGTAAGTAAGTAAGTAAGTATCTTTTTCAACCCACTCTCAGGTAGCCTACTTAATGTGCTGCAAGTTATGTTTTTGTAAAAAAAACAAAAACCAAAAACAATGCTCCGCTTCTATCTCATCACTGAGGCAAGTTTAGGGCATATACTTTCATGTGGTTAATAACTTTAATCACAACATTCAAGGAGCAGTTAACTTTTTCTCACCAGCATTTCTTTATGAATGACACAGTGAGTAGGCTGACCGCAGCAGTTAAAGCAAACAGCCGTAGCAAAGTTTTGATGGCTTAGCGGAAGAAATGTGTGTAGTGAAGTCAAGTGTGGGAAGGTTATAATAAAACAGCCAATAAATTGATATTGTCTATAACATAAAAATCAAATTACAAAGGGTTGCATAGAAGCATAAAAAACATGTATGCATTATACTTTTCGGATAAGTTTTGCATGTTTCAATTAGCTGTACTGTATTGTATTGGCATATGTATTGCTTCCATCCTCTTACCCTCTACTGAAAGCCATTAAAGGGCCTAATAGTTCAAAGCAAGCTTTGAATTCAGCCTAAATAAAAATAAATAAATAAAATCATCGGAGGATTCATTCGGGGATTCTTGCACAAAGTTATCCCACAAGAAACCACCTTCAAGCCACCAATGGCTAGCAGACAGACAACAGAGAAAATCCTTTACATTTAACTACAAATATTACTACTTTAAATTTAAATTGTCTAGATTCTAGTATTCTCTTAGTGTTTCTTGGTCACATTATTACAGTCCACACACTACTACTTCTTCTTCTACGACTTGTACTTTTTTAATTGTGTGAGTGCAGGTTTTGTCACATTAAATAACTAAAGAATAAAAGATGAAAAAAAAAACCCCAAAACTTTAAGTTCATACCAGGCTTTTCAGACCGCACAAAAAGTGAGAAAAATTAATAGCTCACTCTGATATCCACACTTCTGGCAGATTAACAGTAGATAGGCCTGTTTTGATCATCAGACAATCACACCGGAGACAACTGGTAGTAATTTAACCACAGAGCATGCAGCCCGAAGCAGAAAGGAAGAACAATCCAAAACACAACTACTATTAGCTTGGTTTATTAGCACAAGATGAGGTAGATAAGGGCCAGAAGACGGATGTAGCCACAGGCTCGGTGGGAGGCAGTGGATGTGCGAGCCGTGTGTTTGTGTGGCGCTAATTAGGATCTGTCATTCAGCAGACAAATCACCTGACTTTACCTTTAATTAGAGTGCCTTCCCCAGTCCTCACCTCCACACACACATTGTTAGGCATTAGCTGCAGCTGTGTGCATCTCCTGGCATTACCTGTCTGGGGCTTCAAATGATTTATACCCACTTAAAGCTAAATCATAGAGATCACCTTCCTGCTTCAACATCGAACCTGTCAAGTGCAGTCCAGAAGCCTTCCACGTGCTTAACACACACTGTTCCATTCCATATGAGTGCCATACAAAGATGAACATCAGTGTGACCTTTTTAAGGACACTTTTATTGTAAGGTGTGCTACAAAATATACCTTGAGAGAAAATGTGAAGACCATCTTTTAAAGTTAAAATCATTATCACGAAGCCAGCATTAAAACAGCAGTAGTCAAACACCTAATGGGGCGTCTGGGTTTGAAACGTAACCTCAATTCACTCCTAAACTTTTTTGGGTAACTTTTATTTTTTTGTCCTTTGAAAAACAGTTTAGCCCAATCTCAGAGACAATGATACTACATAATTCATTCAACTTTTCATACATTCATCAACATACATACCATGAAACAATGCTCTACCTCTACTTACTTACTTACTACATTGTCTGTTTTCCTGTATTTTTGATATATTTTTATTGATTTATTTTGTGCTTTGTTTGTATTGTGTGTTATATTGTGTTGTAGTTTCTGTATATGTGAGCACTTATCTTTTTCTTCTTGTTATAATAACCATCTAGAAAATAACTCTTGATTTTAGCATTTGACCTGTACGATCCTGCAATTCTCTCCATCTGGCGAATGCATCACATTTTGTTTGTGTCTGACTTTTGCTCTCCTTTTTTCTGCCCTTGCCATCACAAGCTGCACATTCTCATCAATTATTCCTATCTATCCTTGATAATAAAGCCTAGAAGGTCTTCCAAAACTCCAAAACACAAACACTGGACATGAGAAAATAGACGTCTGAAACATCAATGATCTGAATAATCTCTCAGTGTGAATGATGTCAAAGAATTGTATATGACCTGGTGCAAATTAGCAGGATACCAGTTTTTGATGATTCTGTAAGAAGGTTCTTGTCTTCCAATGAATCTACATCAAAGATCTGCTGAAAATTTAATCAGATACATTTCATAAAGAATGTTTTTAGCTTGCAGAAAGGCAGGAAAAGAGTTCAATTATTTTATAAAGTGGGAGCAGTGAAGGTGCACCCTCAGCTGCAGGCCACAGCTGAGGTGGAGGTTGCTGCGTGTGAAGCTGTGGAATGTGTTCATATTCTCTTTTACAGCCACAGGAAGAAAACCTCACCTCTGCAACTGCCAGTGTTTTTCCTACAGAGCAAATTCTTCAAGCACAGACAGAAGGAATAAGAAAACAGTGCCTGAACTCAGCATCAGAGCTCACGGCTAACAAGAAGCCCAGTTTCTGTGTCAGCTAATGGGGGCAAGATGGGCTGCTTCATCAGTTTCTCAAGCAGAAACACAACTGCGCCCGAGCTGCACAGTAATCGGGATTTGGATGCAGTGGGCCGGAATGTGTAATGACAGTGTCCCTGTGCTATAGGAAGAGAGTGAGATACCAGCAGGGTAACAGTTGGGCAGGCAGCGATGTCGTGTGGAGGCTAATATTGATGTTTTTTTCTGTCCTGTTGCAAGAATGAGAATGGCCACTGTAGAGTGCACTGCTGCTGTCACCGTATTCCCTTATTATGTTTGTTTGCCAGTATATGACTGGGAGCAGAACAGCCATGTCAAAAAAAAAAAAAATATATATATATATATATATATATATATATATATATATATATATATATATATATATATATATATATATATATATATATATATATATATATATATATATAGGGTCACACTCGGAACTAGGAATCGTATCAAGAGCCAGAAATGCCAAACTAGTCTTTATTAATGGTTAAATTGTGGGATTTTCATAAAACAGAAATCTGTCATTCCACAGACTAGATGAATAGCTTTTATCAAATGCCTGTGGTGTCCTTGAATTCAATTGAATTAAATTCTATTTTATTTGTACAGACCAGTATCACAACAACAATTGCCTCAAATGGCTTCACAAAACAGACAGTAAATATGCAAACAGGTTGAGCAGGACAACATCCCCTGTCCTTAGACCCTCCATCAGGGTCAGAGGAAAAACTCAAAAAACCCATCCGGGGAAAAAGAGAAACCTCAGGGAGAACCACAGAAGGAGGGATCCATTCCCAGGATGGACAGGCCATGCAATGGATGTATCCAGGACTGTCACTGACAAATAGTCCATCATATGTACAGATGAATGAAAAATGTATATGAATATAGTGCATGATAATATCCTCAGGGACAATTCATCTGAGTGAGAGGAACTGGGGTCAGAAGGGGTCCATGGGTTGGGACAGGATCACAGATGAGCCACAGCTAAGGTCCAGTCATCACTGGGACGTCTAACAGCAGCTGGACATCTGCAACAGTATCCACTCCCCCAGAGGAGAGGGGGACAGAGGGACAACTTGTGAACAGCAGAGAACAAAGAAGATATGTAAAGAGTGAGGACAGAGGCAGAGGATAGAAGCTCAATGTGTCATACCTCCCCCAGCATCTGGGCCAAGAGCAGCTTATCTCATCTACTGTATATGTCCTGACCATAAGCCCTTTCAAAAAGGAAAGTCTTAAGTCTGACCTTAAATGTTGAGACTGTGTCTACCTCTTTAATAAGAGCTGGAAGTTGATTCCATAAAACAGGAGCTTGGTAACTAAAGGCTCTACCTCCCATTGTACTTTTGGAAACTCTAGGAACCACTACTAGCCCTGCATTTTGAGAACGGAGTGTTCTGTTAGGATGGTATGACTCTTTGAGGTCTCTGAGATAGGACTTAGTGTCTTATAAGTGAGGAGGAGGATTTTGAACTTAATTCTGAATTCTATTGGAAGCCAGTGAAGGGAGGCTAACACTGGAGTAATGTGTTCTCATCTGTTTGTTCCTGTTAATATTCTAGCTGCTGCGTTTTGGACGAGCTGAAAACTTTTCAAGGAGTTTTTTTGGGCATCCTGCCAGTAGAGAATTACAATAGTCTAACCTCGATGTAATAAATGCAGGGATTATTTTTCAGCATCAGTTTTAGATAAAATATTCCTAATTTTGGCTATGTCACACAGGTGAAAAAATGCAGTTTTACAGGCACGGTTAACGTGTGTTATAAATGATTAATCTTGGTAAAATATTACTCCTGATTCCTGACAGTTGAACGCGAAGCTACACTAACACCATTTTAATTTACTATTTGGTCTGATAGTGTGTCTTTTAGCTGTCTTTTTTTCCTGAGCCATTTCTACAAATTCTTCTCTATAGTATCACTCGGTTGGCATTGAAAGCCATCTCCTCACACTCAACTGCAACGCTCACTCAGCAGCTGTGAGTCTGCACCGAGAAATTCACACAGCAGTAAGGACAGACAGCACCAGGTCAATGCAAATCTAAAATGTGAACATAATTTACCCACCAAAAAATGTTATGTTCCAGTGTTATAATCTATATTATCATTTATTTTGAGACTGTGTCAGGGCAAATTAGATTAAGATGGGCTGCCAGGGTACCTTTAATGAATGGAAAAACTGGCAGAGGTAAAAGTGTTGTTAAGGCAACTTCTCAGTGCTGTATTTCACAAGTTGCCTCCTTTAGTTACACGGTAGCTTTAGCTTTCAGCCAAAAACAGCTCAGCTACATGGAGGCTATAATACACTCAAAACCAAAGTAAACCTGCATTTGACTGTTTCTCACTGAAAAAAATTTAATGCAGAGATACATTGCATACATGTCTGTGTTGAAAAACTTCACACACTTGCCCACGTACTCCTATTTGTACAAGACTATACATAATATTCATAAGGGAAAGTGAAAGGCAAATTAAACTGGAGATGACATGTGTGTATTAGGGACGTTCTGTTACATAAGGTAGAGCTGAATTGAGAATAGTGTAAATGATTTCATACAACCTTCACTGTTGCAGCTGAGCTGAATCAGTCTGTTGAAAAAAATGAGCTCCAAACTGCAGATCAGTTTATTAAATTTGTTGATATCTTTTTGCTGGTGCTGCTCTCCCAACAGACCACTGCAAATAGAGAGCACTTGCCACCACAGACTGTTAGAAGAGCTCACACTGAAAGACCTGAGCTTCCTCTGACTCTGCTGAAGGCTTCTTGTACAGAGCATCACTGTTGTCCTTCCACTCCACCTGCTGATCAAGTGCACTACCATGTACATGTAGTGGTCCGCAACTTTGACCTCCTGGCCCCGGATGGTGATGGGCTCCACCGGTGTGCTCTGCCTTCTGAAGTCAACCACCAGCCCCTTGATTTACTCAACAGGTGTTTTACCTGGGACCACTCCACAAAGTCTATGATCAGTGTTGTGTACTCCTGTCCACTTCTAATGCACACAACCACCATAGAGAATTTCTGCAAGTAGCAGAGCCAGAGCTGTACATTAAAGCTGAGGTGTACAGAATGAACAGAAATGGAGACAGGACAGTGCCCTGTGGCACCCCCACATCTCTGACTATGGTATCAGACAGGAAGCCCACCAGCCTCACAAACTAGGGTTTGTCAGACAAACAGTAATCCAGGAGACAGTGGAGCTGACACCAATCCTGAGCAGCTTCTCACTCAATTAAAAAGGCTGAATGATGCGTCATAATCAGGGTCCAGCTCAACATTGTCTTCTGTCTCAGATTCACCTAAGAAACTTTAACTGTTAGGGCCTTTAACAGATTTTTTTTTTTTTCCAAAACATGGGGAATGTTGTACATATCTTCATGTTAATTTTGTTTTTTACCAGTTATCCTTATTAAACATAATAGGACGGTTAAATTTAACAATTTGTTAAGGTGTTTATCTTTACAGCCTTCTCATTCAAGTCCTCATGACATGACTATAAATATAATCATGGCATTAATTTAATATATATTTTTAACTGTTACAACTTAACAACCAAAATGTTTATGTAAAAAAAAAAAAAGGTAAACTGTGCAAAGAGTGCAAAGGGCTACCTTTGGTCCATTAGTCCATATCTACATCATGGTGCCGCAAGCTCTTTTGAGCTAAGATTGAAGTAAACCCTATTCCATTATTTATGAGGCAAACACAATTTTAAAATATTGTTGTGAACTATTACATTTTATGGCTCTGCTTTGATGAAACACATCAATACAGACATTGAAGCTGATGTTGGAACTGACAAATGTGTAAACTACCTGCATTTGAAAGATTGAAATAGGGCTCATGGGCGTTCATCTGTAATGACTAAATAAATGGTTTCTGTCGGCCTAATACCCAATTCCAATCACCTCATAGTGCAATGTTCACTATATCTTGTTTCAAATAGATGGCATTTACATAAAGTATGTAAAGTAGCTGTTCTGAATAAATCAAACTGTTTTTCATTCGTTCTGACACATGGATCAGTATCAAACAACTCACTACACCAGGTTTTATGTTACAATTATTTACTTGGTTCATGTTGAACTGGTGACAGCAATCAGTAAAATACCAGAGAGAGTGGGAGGAAAAAACAAAAGAATAGCTTCTGTAAAGGTTTTAAAAACAGAGAATTATTAAGGAGTCTCTGGTGAAATAGTGTTTTTATAGTGTGTCAGGAAAATTAAAAAGTGTATTTTTGTTTTACCTCTATGTTTTTGTATTGTATTTATAGTTAGGTGTATTTTGTTCTCTTAACAGTGCAAACAATAACCAATGATATAATTATACAGTTATATATTGCTATATAACACCTGGTTGGGATGCGTTCACATCAGCTAAGATCTTTTTTTTTGTGTTTAATTTATTCTTCAACAAAAACATTATATGTGCGACTTTTTGACTTTAAACCGCAATTTAGGAAAACAAACAACACACTTGTCTGGACCATGGTTCACTGTGGACAAAAAGGCCAAGATGAAGGGGCTACTCTTTACAGACTTAGTTGGTGGTGATCAATAACAATGAAGTAAACAGTAAAGTTTGCCAATCACATGTTCCCTCCTTAAAAGGAGTGCTCCTATTGGTCTACACTGGGAATTGCTACTGATTATAGAGAAAGTGCATATTCATCACTGGAGACCTAACACAGATAAATATTGGCAAAGAATTCACAAAAGACAATAACAGAATGACGGAAATCTGATGGTAAACTGAGAGCTACAAGTTTATGCTAAGTTCAGTCTTTGGTGTAATGTATTTGTTCCAGTTTTACCCTTTTTAATAAAAGAAAAGCAAGAAAGTTCCCTGTGCTGAATGTTATTACATGAATTTTGTTTGATGTGCTGCTTCTTTAAAATTACATTTTGAGTCCAAACATTTAGTGGTATAGTGTATAACAGAAAAGCTGTAGCAGAAATCAACAGTCATCATTGTCATCATCATCAGTCTACATTGTGTAGTCATCAGAGATTCTCAAATGCCACCACAGAGAGTACCACCAATAGTACCTGTACTGAATTAAAAGATATATAGTGCAGCTGAATATCTAGTTACTCCGTAAAGTTCTCTATGCACTTACTGACAGTACACACTGACAAGACACATTCACTGACAGTACACAGTTTTGCATTGCCAAAATCACTAACATATAATCATTATGTTAGGCTGGTCTTGTACACAACATCAAATACACATGGGTGACCTTCAGACGTGTCTCACCATATTACACACGGTCAAAGCAGCCAAACCTTCATTAAGATACTAGGATATCATGATTTTTTTTCCCTGATGCAAGACATGAGTAAATGAAATGATCATGTATATACTGCATGTATAGAGGGGCAAATGGATTTCTTTGGTCTTCTAGCCTCTGGGACGTACCTCTGTTTTAGTGTCTCTGTTCTGGCTTTGAGGCTGCATAGCCTGAGGGAGGGTGTGAACAGACCCTTCATGATGGAGGCTGCTCTGCTCCTGCAGCAGCTGATGTAAATGTCCTTCAGAGAAGAGAGGCTTTTGTTGTTTTTTTTGTTGTTTTTTAGCAGATTTAACCTCTTTTAAAAGGCAACTAAGATGTAAGAGCTGAGTCCAGCCCACTTCAGCCTCCTCAGAAAGTACATCCAAAGGTTTGTTTAATAATGAGTGTGGTGTTGGTATAATGTCAAAGGTACCATCTCTGAAGCTGTTCCTCCAATAAACAGGGGATAGGTGTGCGACCATTTTTCCTTAAGTCCACAACCATTTTAAGATAAAATGTTGGTATTATAGATATGGTCACAATACAAATGCACATCACGTTATGAAACAAACAAATGGCTTGAATGCTATTTAAAATATGTGCAGGCTTAGCTTGTTAGCATTCTTGCTCCATCTGCTAATAGTAAACAACATAGCAGGCAGCATACTTGAGTAGAACAGACCATTAGAAAATTGAATCACGACTAATGGTAAACACATGTTGGATGACAAGCTTTTTCACTGCCTCTAATTTGTCCAATATACTGTATTGTCTATAACTTGCACCCTCAAACAATCTCTATTGTTGATGCAGTAGGCAGGTATCTTTTTGATGATGTAGTTTGTGGAAGGGTCCGTAGATGCTAAATTCTGACAGTGCAGTTGCATTTACGTATTACCTCATTTGTTACTCATCTGTTATAACTTAAATTTCCTGCTCTGAGATAAATCAATCAGTTTTCCTTTTTACATGAGCAACATCTTGTAAAGATTTGCATTAATAAACTGTTAAACAAAAACAGCAGGTACATACTAGGTGAATATCACCTGTCAATTAGTACACGGTTTTGTGGTGCAGATACACTGCATTTATATTGTCAAACCTCTGTGGAGTAAACATTACAAAAGTGATTAAATGAACTAATCAGTGATTTGGGAAATGAAAGCCCCTGTAAGTTTAAATTGCTTTTTGTTCTCAAAGAGTACATTCTTTTACATGTAATGTCCTGTTGTTGAAAAAGAGCCATTATTTAGATCCAATCATGTCAAGTTATTCTCTGAGCCTTATATCTAAATGTGTCTATTACAGCAGAGGGAACGCATGCCGACAGCTGGGACTGTTACTGTCAAAAGCGGTTCCCCCTGCGTTCAATAAAAGAACACATCCATTAAAGTGATCCAGGTGACTTGTTTCTCCACAACAGGGAGGTGCTCCCAGTTTCAGCCTACTTAATAAATGTGTCCATTTTTTCAGGGAGAACCCTCAGTGACAGAGGGGAATGTCACTGTCACCTATTGTTCCCCCACTGTTCAATAAGGAATGGAGTTCACACGTCTATTAAATGTACAGTAGAGATAGAGGCATACAGACGTGCACAATACATTTCTGCCTATTATTTTTATCTCGTCCCCTGGCAGCGCTGTGTCAGGAAATGTGACAGTGTCGTGGTTATTGTGGAGACTGAAGACAAGCTAGTCTAAATAATACAGAGAGGGGAAAAAATCTATGTAGTGGCTGACGTATAGTGCTCAGACACTTATTGTCATAATTCTAATGCAAAGGACTGGTCAGACCAAGAAAGAAGCACTAAACTACCATATCAAAATAGAAAATATGTATGTAAAAAAAAACATTGTATAGGTGCTGAAATATCACAATGGAATAATGAGGTATTAATAATTCATTTATTTTAATGTTTAGTTAATGTGCAGTGTTACAAAATATTGAAAACTATGCAACGCATCAATAACACATATGGCTAAGAAACTGTGTATTTAAGGATGTGTTCACTATTGCCATATTGGTTAAAGGAACTCAGGTGCGGTAGCTATGCTAATGTGCTTCAGTTCCATAAGTGTGAATGCTGCCATGCAAACCTCAGTCTGCACCAAGACTCCTTGAAAAGGTGGGTCTCGGCCCACTTCTAAATCGACAATGGAACTGTTAGACTGAAATGTGAACATTACAAAGTCCACAGACGCCTAAAGGGACTAAAAATAGAAAGAACATGACACTATACAATAGCAGAAAGAGTGATGCCTGCTGTAATAAAAGTGAACAAGCAGTGGCAAAAAATTGCTGTGGTGTGAAAACTCAAACAAAACAAAACGGCTGATTCGAGAATGTGCTGTCCAAAAAAGATTTACAAGCTGAAAGCAGATGTGACCCCATCTAGTAATCAGAAGGCTGTAATATTTGCTGTGTGCATGTATTGACATGTGCAAGACTATTACTTTAATAAATGGGAGCATGATGCCCTAGGGACTTTATGTAGAATGTTAATGCTGCATGCAGTGGCATACTGTACTTCATGAAGACTCATTTACGCACCTACATTTAGTCTTTCCCTTCCATAAAGTACCTTAAGGTATACTTTGTGTCATGTCTGGAGTCTAGTCAGTTCTTCTTGTGCACACAATTGAGAAGTAATTGGTCAATATAGTCTTATTTGTCCGTAAAATACACATTGTACCTGTGTAAGATCTGCCAAACTGATTATCACCTTTGCCTGCAAAAAGGTCATGGGACAGTGTAGTTAAAGCTCTAGTCCCCGATTTAGTTTTTGCCGTCCCGGTCTCAGCCCCACCACTCTCCCCCAACAGCAGCATAGTGACATTTACTGCTTCTTTAATTTAAATTATATTAGCCGTCAAACATAGCAAACTCAGCATAAATAAGATGGTTTTGGCAAATGGCTGTGTATGTGTGCTCTGTGAGTGGTAAGAGAACATAATAGTGTGGATTAAGCATTTTAGCACTTAGGGAACAGCAGCTAAAGACAAACAGCTAGAAGTCACTACTGCTTTTGTTGGCCTGGTGGATGTGGCATGCAAAAGGCAAAAAAAAAAAACTGTTAAAATGCTGAAACAGTAGTTGAATGTCCTGATGTTTCCCTGTCTCTCTGTTTGTGTGTTGTATATCCAAGTGAAATGTACCTGTTGGTGTGTGCTGAGTGTAGCCCTGAGGGGGTTTCATGCACTTCCCACTGACTTCTGCCTCACAACTCACCGAGGAGCTCCCTCAGACTGCTGCCTATTCTGAGTGATAAAATGTGTGCAGTACCTTCTGACCTAACTGTCTTAGACAGAGCTGAATGGAAACAGCAGTTCAGACGATGGCTAGGTTCTGACCTAGCTCACTAACAGTAATAGACAAGAACATAAAGCTGTACTCAGAGAGCCAAGCTATATAACACTATCTTTATATGTAAACATTAAAAAAAAAAAAAATACTAAACTGTGCTTTATATTAAAAATACGAAATGAAATCCCCATTATAATCATAAATACCCATCCATGCAACTCTCAATCAGGGGATAAACATGATGTTGATTGGTCTGATGTGATGGGGAGACAGCTGCAGCTTCAAAGCCTCAATCCCACCACCACTGCTGTTCAATGGGGTTTACCTAATTTGAACAAATAGAAAGTATTTAAACATACAGAACTTTGTAATTCATGTGATAATAGGTTTGCACCCACTGTCTACAGGAGGTTAACAATTTAAATAAATCCATGTGGTTACATTCTTAAAGAAAGTTAATTTATATATTTATTCATTTTCCACTGCTTATCCTGTTACAGGTTGTGAGTGGCTGGAGCCTATCCCAGCTGATATGGAGGAAAGGTGGGGAAAGGTACACCCTGGACAATCACCAGTTAGCATTCACTGTGAGCAAGTGTGAGCATAATACAAACTTAAGATAAAACCGTAAAAAAAACATAAAAACAATTAGCTTGTCTAAATTAAAGTGTTAAAATTTTGTGATGAGAGACGTTACCCTCTTAGTGCCACATAGCAAACATGTAGAACAACTCGTTTTCTATAACCCTTTCAAATCTGGAGCTAATCTGTTATAAATTAAAGCCAAATTAGGTCATAACTTAATAAAAAATGAAAGATGCATTTTTAATGCTGATATGTTCTCTGTGGAGAAATGCAAGAACATTCTGAACCAACTGTAGGTGAAAGGCTGTAAGGGATAAAGAAGGCTTGACCTTACAAACAGAATAAGATTTTCTTCATATACTATTGAACATGTCTTTCAAAAAGTATACATATAAGTTCATACATTTTACTTGAGCAACAAGGTGTCTAAAGTCACCTTATGCAGATGGAAAGTTAACAGATGTAATACAATAGATACAATCAATTACACCAAGGCAAACCCACCTTGAGTGGAGCTGAGGTGCAGCAGGAATCCATTTGAGTTCATTACTGTCGTAAATCCTCCGGGTGTGCTGCGGCGAATTCCAAATTAGCTCACTGTTAATTAATCTTGATTAAAAGTGCCTTAACTGTGATTATGCTCCAATGCACATCGGGGAGTAAATGAATGTGTAATAGATTGATACATTATTAATTATGCCCAATATTGTGAGTTCAAGTGCCAGTAACAAATGTTTGATAGCCACTTTAGTATCTTTGCAAAGTCTTGACTCATAGGGATGTGGCTTTAGTAACTAAACTAAGAGTGAGATGTCGAGTAAAGGGCCAGATTAGACTGGACTGCACCTTTTCAACAACTATCTTTTTAATACTTACATAGCTAGTTTGATTTTACAGCATCTTAAAGAAATAAGATTTATTTCTTAAAATTTTTGTTTTTTGTTTTGTTTTTACTTGAATGTGACAATTCACCAGGGGCCTCATTTCTAAAGCTTATGTGCATCATAATGAAGGCAAAAATGTGCATAACTGTGCACAACCCGACACCAGGGCTAATCAGCCTCAGTGGACAACTTCCCTCTGTACAATTGTTCCAATTAGTGTCATTCCACTCAAAAACAGAGGGAAGCTACAAAGCATTGAAACGATTCAATTGCTAAATATCACTATCATCCCATCCTATTTCATTTTGTCCAACATGTGTATAAATGCATCTCAGCTTGAACCAGTCAAAACCAACAGTTCAACACAATAGGTAAAGAGAAAACTAACTGCTCTCACACTGTTTATTCCATTCATCTAGTAGGTTAGCAATCATAATTATTGATTGGAAAAACCCATCAAATAATCATTTTAACAGCATAACTGTGAGGAAATTCACTATTACAGCCTTTCATTTGTGACTGGGCAATGGGCAGTCAGTGTATGTTTGTGCAGAGACATAAATGAACAGAAAATGTGACTTTACCAAAACTGCTTTTTCCTGATACACAATAGCTCCACTGTCACGTGTTGATTACTGTAGCATGCATTCGGGCTCAAAGTGAAAGTGGGAAATGGCCTAGGATTGAAGTGAAGAAATGAGACACATGTCCATTCTCAGACCAATGACAAACTCATCAGGGGTTTGTTAGAGCTCTGAGGAAGAGGCAGAGAAGGGTTATTAGTGATTCATCAAGAGCAGGTTAGCAGGGGAAATTATATAAGGCAAGAATACTCATGTAATATGTATGTATGTATGTATATTTGGTTCACATCCAGAAAATGAAACAATTTGACCTTAAGCGGTTATCAGAACATTTATAGTTAACAAGTACATTTCCATTCTATAACTTCAAAGTCAGATATCAGGAATTCTTTATTTTTTTAGTTATATTTTAAAATGAAACTGTGCACATTAATCAACATGAGTACATTAGTCCATGATGATGATGAACCACAAGGGCTACATCTGTAGTCCCATGGCAGGTTTATGGTGGAGAAAAGGACATATAAAAAAGGACTCTAGTAGTTTAATGCAATGATCACCTTTGCTTTCAAATGTAATGAAAACAACAAAACTAACTCTTGGCATAGTTAGGTCAAATTTAACAAGAAAACAGGATGCAATATTTAACCTAAATAAACAGCTTAAGTTTACTGTTTATAAATCAATCTTTTCTTTCAGACAGTCTTCAAAATACTGCCCCTTTTAGGAAACAATGTTATTTCTAAATCCCATTAAAGTGGTATCACCATTATGTCTTTCAAGACCACTGTTTATTCACAATTAATGAGTTATGGTAACTCGCTCTGTTGCCACATTTATATCTGCCAATTATTGTCAACAATACTGTTTGTTTTCCCACTGCAGCTCTCCTAAGGGCTATTAGTGATGATTTTTTTTTTGTTTATGTCAGATAAAATGATAAAAGTCCTTCATCTAATCCTCCAGAATGATAAGGCAAATGAACCAGCTGGGGTCTTAATTTAAAGTTCTCAATCCTGAGTCCTAAATGACCAAGACCAAGACAAAACTGGGTGAAAAGGAGGTTGCATCTTTTGAAAATAGTCTAATGATCAGTCTCAAGTAGCAAGAGATGTTTTGTCGATGTCCTTTTATTCATTCTGCTTTTGGCTGTGATTAATGTTTTTGCCAATATTCTGAGGAGCTTATGATTAATTAAATTCTCTGAGGGTATTATTTTGATCACCTTTCAATTTCATCATCACATATTTCTACTAAATCAATCTGTACGTTTATGTGTTTACCAGCAGATTTTCAGATCAAATGCTCTTTTCTGTTCCCTGCTTCACCGTCGACAGCCCCAGACTGTTTGTAACAGCCCAACTGTTGAATATCTTTATAGTTTTGTCTGTAATGTTGCTTCCTCAGTCTGAAGTTTCGTCATGAACATTTCCATAACAATTGCAGAATGAAAGAATATGTTTAGTAGAGACATTTGAAAACTTTCTTTTGTCTGGTGCATTCTACATCTTTGCAGACAGCCTGGCAATTATTCTGGGGTTTGTCCCAACATTAAAGCAGCGAGGAGAACAAAGTATGTGTATAGTTGTGTTGGCACAAAGCAGGAGATTATATAAAAAAAATAAAAATTTGTGTCTTTTGTAGCATTTCAAACTGAAGGTATTACGGTGAAGCATGGAGGATGTGTCGGAGAAAGATGAACAGCTGACTTGGGACTAGTGGAGCACAAAATGAGGAAACAAGAATACTGAACTTGGACTGAACCCAAAAAACAGTGCCTTCACTTGTCCCACTGCTCGCAGATGAAGTGCACTGAAGAATTTTGGAGGTTAAAGACCAAATAGTCTCTCCTGTGCAGATACAGCACTTGTAGATTTAGTTTCAAATCTTGGAGTCTGTTTGCAGAGAGGTTAAATCAAATTTGTTAAAATAATTTCACAAAAGTTAGAGCACTGCCACAGTCATTGCTAATGTCCGTTCAAGGCTATCATGTACTAAGTAAAGCAACGTCAGGTTGGGTAGGTGCTTTACCTATGCTTTCAGAGGCCTCTCAATGGTCAAAAATATTTTGAACCATGAAAAGCAACATTTTGGTTCATACTGTGTAGTACTGTTACTGTGGTGGTAAACACTGCAGTCTGTTAAAGTCTCACTCTGCCAAAAAAAGACAGTTGAAGACCAAATACAAAACAGGAAATTATTCTTCTCTAATCTTATCTTGTGATAAATAGTCATCTTCTAAGAAAAAAAATGATAGCTTCTTCTGCATAGTCGAGTTGGGGTCATGGGTGGCTGGAGCTTATCCCAGCTGCTTTGGGCCTGAGGCGGGACACACCCTGGACAGTGGCCAATTTGTCACAGGGGTGACACTTAAACAGACAACCATTCACTCTCACATTCATTCACTTGGGGAGATTCACCAATTGACATACACATGTATGTCTTTGGGCAGTGAGGGGAAGGTGGAGGACTCGGAGAGAACCCATGTTGGCCAGAATGAAGATGCTGAAGGATTTATTTGCAACAGCTCTTCTGTTTGTACTGTTTATTTCAAAAGTACACATTTATTGCTGTAGCTTTTTGCACCACTGCAAGGGAGATCAATTTTTTTCTGCTTCTTTGTTGACAATAATGGCAACATCTTCAATTCAAATGTACAATTTTAGATATACAATTTGTCTTGTATAACATCACAACTTCCCTCCTGCACACAACACAGTGAAAACACAAGCATTTTAAGGGCTTACTGACCTGTACCAGACCACTCAGTGGAAATGTGACTTACCTGGTGTCATTGCATGTCAGGAGGCTGCAGTCTCTGCAGAGAGGCCCGGAACTCTATTTCTGTGGACATCTGCTATACCTGCTTTTGAACTCCAATATTAACTCTCAGTGGGACAGGGATTTAAACTTTACATCCAGGACTGTGCAAACACTCTGGAAAATCTATCAGACTCCTGAGTCTTTACTAATGACTACCTTGACGTCTTTGCAAAACTGGGCTTTAAATTTCCCACTATGAACTAATGTAATGTGCCATCACAGTTAACAATGTATGAGTGGCCCAGGAGGTCCATCTGTCTGTAGATTTATGTAGGCTGCAGTTCCAGGAGTACTAGTCCAGTCTTTTCAGAAAGTTTGAAAAGTTGCTAAAGTGTTGGTGGCAGAAGATATTGTAAAGTACCTCAAGAAATGTAGTCATAATCTTAAATAGCTCATTAATCACCAGCTAAGTTATTTAGCTATTGGCAGTAGGCGGCACAATGGAAAGTAAACAAATCCAAGGGACATAAAAAAATATGTATGAGGTTGGACTCTCAGCTCAAAGTTGCAGCCCTCAAACTAAAAGACTACAAACTTAAAATGGCCCTATTTTTACCATATGGGTTATTGCTAATAGTTAAATGGTGTGGCTTTGCTCCTATGATTTGGATGATATGGATATAAAGGAATGAACCTTTGTTGCCCTTTTTTGCCCAGCCTTGTTTAAAGTGAAAGTAGCCTGCATGTTTGGAGGACCCCTGACTCTACTATGCAAAATACAGGATGAAAAGTTAGGGTAGTAAAGTCATATGGTCATAGTCATACAGTTTCCTGTGTTGTGGCAGACCCTGTTGGACATCAAAAAGGAAAAAAAAGAAAAAAGGTTAATCAAGGTTGACACAAATTGCATATGATCTTTTAATCTTTCTACTAACAGAAAGTTTACCTTGAAAGTTGACAATATTCAGCTAGATTTAGTCTAGTTACTTGAATCATCAACATGTCAATCTTCTGAATGGATTTCATCCCAACCATCTATTTTCACTTTCTTTGTTCTGATTGGATGTTGTCCTTGTTGTACCATACTACAAATAGGTGCAATACAAAGATGGGGTTTTTTTTGCTCCTCATTTGAGTTTACTTGATTATTTTGTAAAGTGCATTTAGTTGCATCATTATCCTGCTGCTTTTCATTTGTATTCATTTTGTGCTGGAACAAACAACCCCATCAGCACCAGTCGTAATGTCTGCCGGGACATTTACAAGATGTCTCCTCTCTCTTGTAAATGCTCTAATGTGCTTACCTGTGATTAAACCTCTGTGTTGATGTAAACGTCCTTCATGTGGATGATCAGATATACAGTAATGTTGTCTAGGTTTTTAGTATGTGACTCCATAAAAGCAGCACTGATTGGCTCCGGCTGTTTTTCAACCGTATGCCACAGCTAGCTGATCGTACGGTCGAGAGGCCAGTGCACACTTGTCTGCAGCAGGCCGTCTACTCCAGGATGATGAGTTGTGTACTTTTCCTCAGAGTGCTCTTATCAACATTTGGCCAATTCACTCTGTCTTGATTATAGCAGCGTCCTCAATGCATTTAGATTAGGAAGAAAATCTGATGAGCTCATCTGACAGGTTGAAGTAGTGTGTCTGGCGCATTCAAATAAATGCCATATGCAGTCAGCAGACTTGTATATTATTGTCTGAGATTAAACAGATGCCACTGTGTTTTCAAGCAAGTCTTTCAAGTATCTCATATACTGTAAAATGTGCACTGTATACATATAACATATAGATGAGACAAATGGAACACACCAGTTTTTAAGGGGTTTGCTCATTGTGGAGACAAAAAAAAAGACATTTAAAGGTCTATAGAACCCACTGGACGTTCCTAGAGCTGTTCATAGGCAACAGCATGTCCATGCAGGGCTA
The DNA here is from genome assembly GCA_036850595.1 of Rhyacichthys aspro. Classification (NCBI taxonomy): domain Eukaryota; kingdom Metazoa; phylum Chordata; class Actinopteri; order Gobiiformes; family Rhyacichthyidae; genus Rhyacichthys; species Rhyacichthys aspro. Next base: position 3,014,248 of record CM072157.1, read on the forward strand.
CCATAGCTGTTCATATAGTCTGAAAGGGAGAAGTGTGAGATTGCACTTTGATCACCAGATGCCACTAAGAAGCAAAACCTACACACGCTAGCTTTAAGTGCTGTCATAATTCTTAACCCACTTTTTATTTGGCCTATACCCAGAAAAACACACCTGCACTAAAAATTAGGGACAGATATTTCATTATTTTTGGAAAAAAGCTTATAGACCGACGACGTCAACGAGTGTATCCGGCAGATGTCATCTGCTCTTCCACTAGAAAGATCACATATGTACTAAAAGGGAAAATAGGAACTGTTTGAGAGTGTTTGGAGCCCTTTCATGAAATATGTCAAAGACTTAAAATTGTTGGAGGACAGTACAAGTAACTGAAGGAGGACGCTGTGGTTCCTCAACATGAACAGTTTTATTTATGTACCCACAATAATACATTTGATGATTTGCAGAAGGTTGCACTACCTTAATACCTTAACATCAATGTGATGGGCACTTTACTGTATTTTGTTTGTCTATGCTTAAAATATTAAAAAAGTTCAATAAAAAATAACAAAAATATTTGGTTGAGTGTTATTTTTCGTTTTGCCCTCTGCTCTGTTCTCCTGACAAGCTAAGAAAGTTTCCTGCAGGTGCAATTACCCTTACAGTAGATGGGTATTAATGCACAACTCTTCGTGAAAATCATTTAAACCCTCGTCTTTTTCTCCTGAAACCAATTACTCACATAGGTTTTCCCTCTAACTCGGCTTCATGTTTGATTTTTTTAAGGCAGGATGTTGATGAAATATTCATGCCTTATCCCCAGATATCAAGTGAAATCATTATGCAGCAGAGTGCTCAGCGAGAATATGAGCATGCAGAGCTCCGTCTGTTAATGGCTCTGCACTAAGTGACTATAGTAAAGGTAGAAAGTCTTTTGTAAGTGGGATAAATAACCACCACAGATAACTTTTTGTTGGCATTTCAAAAATAAAGGAGTATGGATTATTTTGACTATCCTGTGATGTGTTTTTCTATAGTTATATCTACATTAAGTTTTGTCAAATCTGAATGTCAAGTGAATACAGCTTTAAGACTAAGAGCTGATGTCAACAGACAGACGGCAGTATTAGCTTAAAATCAATATTTGATCCAAACCTACATACTGCTGCATGGTATGCTGATGGCTTTAATTATCCATTTACAAGCTTGTATCCCATATTGCATTCTTTACAGAGAATACAGCAAGCATGCAGTGATGAAGGCATTTGTTTGTGGCAATTGTTTTGGACATTTTTAATTTATGTACATTTATTTTTTTGTAAGAGAAAATTCAAAAGCATTACAATAGTACCTACAAATAAATAATAATAAAAAAAAAATTATAACCAATATTAACCACTGTAGAGAATTAGGTCTGTAGCAACACTTGCAGCTGGATCTATCATCTAATATGGTTCTAAACTTTCCAGATCTATAGCAAAAGGTGAAAGTCCAAAGGCTAAATAAGGAGGACGAGAGAAACCAAAAGAGACGGCACAGACCAGCTATCATGTCATTACAGATGCCGGATTTCACCTATGAACTCAAAGGATATCTATTACCAAGAAGCCAAAAAACGTGTACTTGTAGCAAACATAAGACAGGTATAAATATATTGTTTTAAACACACCTGAAATATAATATAGGCTACATGAAATAGCAAGAGGGTCTTTTCGTTTTTACAAATCATATGTTGTTTTAGCCAAACCCAACATCTTCACAACCAACATCCCAGTTAATCAGACTCACACAAATCATACAACTAAGAGCAATGTGTAATAGGAGTGCACTTGTTATGGATGGAATATGGACGATATTGATATAATGACCCATAATCAAATTCTATTTTTGCAAAATGTTTTGTACATATTTACCTCTTCACACTAAAATGCTGCTTTTATTTTGAAATTGGGTCTTCTTTTAACTTCCTTTCTGGTGTGTGTTGAATTTGCTGTAAACAAACATAAAAGAGCTTAAGTAATTAGCAAGAAAATGTCTGCGAAGATTGTTTTTGTCTTTTAGGAAGATATCCTGCTGGTAATCTGTTTACTGTGTGTGAGCTCTGGGCTAGTCCAGAATAAAACACTCAGGAAACTACAAACCTGATGAGACAAGAGTGATGCAGCTGAGCACAGATCAATAAATTAAGTCAGTTGGACTACTTCATTAATTAACTGGTGGAGCATGTAGACCTCACAAACCCCTCAACAACACAGCATGAGTCAGGCCGTTACAGATCACTGCTGAGGCCCATGTCTGAGGAGGGAATAAGCAGAACTTATAAGTAAGATTGTGTGACTCTAAATAGGAGAAAACTAAAACCTTAAAGATTTCATTTAACTTAAATGTAATGAATTGCTTTCTAATCATGTCATATTTGGTTAAAATATATATAATACTGATAGATTGATCATAGGGTCCTATATTGTATCACATTGTAGTGGTATCATGGAAGGCTTTGTGATATCGTATAACATTCTTTCATCAAACCACTGAATCAACATAACATCGTATTGTGATGAAACCTGCAATTTACACCCCTAGTAAATAGCAGCCTATTATTTATAATAAGGACTTGGTGACTTGGAACGCACACTTAATAATCTACTCAGAAGCCATGTTTTCCACTGGGATGGTATGATGCTATGAATTCATGAATATAAAATTTGTATTTTTTGTCTACACTGCATTAAACACAAGCAGAACCTGTGCCTCAAATAGTGAGTATAAATAAATAAATTCATCTAAAATAGTCTGCCTGATCTTACAAAATATTTACTTTTAGCTGAAAAATGACTCAAAACTAATAAATATCACACCGCCATGAAGAACATGGAGCCTAATTTGTATGGATCGTCTTTCATGACAAGAAACTGGCATATACACATAGTGGGTAAGTCTACATCGGTGCAGACATACAGTAGAAGGGTTTAATAAGCCACTCGCCCTTGACACTACTTGGTTTTAGATCATTCTCAACCTGAATGTGCAAATTGAGTGGAAGTGAGAAGGGAGAGAGGTTAGGGAGTTGTTTGCAAATAGGTCTAAATGCTTACTTTTGTCTTAGCCACTCCTCGTGCTTCTCGTGCACCAGCTTTACTGCTGTCCCATAGTTCCTATACTGCTCCTAGGAGAGAGTAGGAAAGATGTAGGAGACTGTACCAGAGCTTTTTACAGGAATTCAAACTCGCAGTGGAGAAATAAAATCATGCTCAAACCACTGTTGTTGATTAGCGGGGCTACAACTTGTGTGCATCACTTCATAACATTTTTATGCTCCGCTACAAACAGTAATCCCATACAGTACATATGTGCATACTCCAGCACAACACATTCAACCGTGCATTGTCACAGAATAGAAATCTATAGAATATATTACTAATTTTCATTTTAAATGTCATCTTCCCCTACATACTTCTGGACTGTTTTCTGCTGTTCTTATCTGAGAATAGTGTAATATAGTGTATCTTTTGTATGTATTATAAGGAGGAGGCCTTAAAATAAGCCCTCTTGGGTTATTTTGCCTCTCCCTGCACTTTAACTGTTCATTTTTGTATACATTCTGTTTGTTGAAAATTTTTATTGTGTGCAAATAAATAAATAAATAAAAAATAGTCCCACTGAAAGATGGCTGGAGACTTTCTGGATATCTTACTCAGAAGAAGTTTTTTTATACAGGTCCCAGACTGTGAAGACTCAACACGCTGTGACATTATTCATTATCCAAAGTCTCGCTATTACTCTAACCAATTTACACCAAAGCAGCAGCAGCAGCATACATGTATGAACCGCTTTCTATTTTCAAATAAAAAATTTCATAAAATCGAGAGAGAAGATCCACACGAGTGGCGTAGCAGCAGTGGCACTTTACACCTGTGATGTGAATTGACACTCTTAAATATACGCGCATAAAATGACCTTTTCTACACGTCGTTCCATGATAGGAAGGTTAAGGCGAGAGACTACAGGTGACTAGAGAAAATACTTAAATTATAAGATATCACTGTTAAACTATCACTGTTAAACTCCAATTTTTACTGGCATAAACATAGGGGAAAAAAGGTGTTATATGTTTTGTGTAAAGTATTGTTTTAATATGCAAATGAGGCTTTATATACTTAAATATACACTAATTTGCATCAATTTGCAAACACAAAATGTGGAAATTGGAAAGGACCAGGTTTAAAATTCTTGGTTCATTTTGTTGACATATTAGAAACAAAGCAAAAAAAAAAACCAACAATTTTTGCCATGGTTTTTGGTGTAAAATGACCTTTAGATCTGGACAGGATTGATATATCGACAAATTCCTCTGTAAAAGCCTTTAGAATATATTGGAAAATGTGGTGATGTAGGGGCGACTGAAGCTGAGATTTCTGACTCTGAGAAAAAACTCATTTTGAGAAAATGGCCTTTAAAGTTTTCTATTGTACAATTTTATACATTTGTATTGAAACCCCCAACCTACAAAGAAAATATATATTCAGTTCATTTATAACAGCAGTGTACAATATTTAAAACACATGGAAATTGATAATTGAATAAATTACTAGTAGAAATAGCCTTTAGCTGAAGAGAACTACCTCAATGAACACACATAACCGCCACAAAAACTGCAAACGGAACTGTCCCTCTTTACTGTATGTCTATATATTCTATTATTCTAAAACAGAACATGAATTGAATCTGTCAAAAAATATAACGTAACTTATTTTATAGTAAACAGTGGACTCTTATGTGATTGTACTGTCCATGTTTTGTGTCTGTGTAAAAGTAAATAACAAAACAAAATATACTAAATATCATAAAGTAGGCTTGGGCAATTTATTTGTTAATATTTTATGTATAAATATATCATTTATGTTCTTATCATATGTCTATTGTAGGGGCAAATGTAAATGACAAAAGCATTTAACATTTAGAATTAAATAGAATTACAGTGATACCAGGCATGACATGTTTCTGTGAATGGAGACGGCACAGGAGCTCATGTTAGAATGCTAACTTTTGATGATTTCAGGTAGAAGTCTGAAGGCACAAGTTGGCAAAATGTAATGAAATAACCACCTTAATATGTAATATTGACATTTCTTTTCATTTTGACGTGAAAGCTTACATGTTAAGAAAACAAACTGGCACAAAATCTCAAAATTTGACCACTGAATGAAAAAACGATGTTTTCACATGCCGTGTCTCGCCTTAAAGCAATACAGTCCCATAACAAGGGTAGATGCTTGAGTTTTGACGTTGGAACTCCAGACTACGACCTTTGTGACCACTAAGTTAGGATATTAGTAAAGAAATCCCAACAATTCTCTATTATGTAGGGAAGACGGCAGTAGTTGAGAGTAGAAAGTGTATATCATTCCTCACTGACTTTTATGGCCATTTTGAGTGCCACAACTGAGTCTCAGTAGTGCATTACATTTCTCTGTGAATATCAGTGTAAATGTACTTTAAATGATAATGCAGGTAGAGAAGTGTGCAACATTTGTTAGTGGCAGTCAGCTGTAAACCACTAGTCCTTGAGCTGGGCTAATGTGACACGACTGGTGCGGTCAAAACAACATGTGGTGCGGTCAAAACACAAAACAGTGGGATCAGTGTAAATGCTGCCATGCAAACCTCAGTGCCTCCCAAATATGCACTCTGCGACCCTTCAAGATAGTGGGGGTTAGTCCACTTCCCATTGACCCTCTGGTACTGTTCTACTGAAATCCATGTGTACCACAGAAATCTAAGCGGACCAAAAACATGTTAAACGTGTTAAAAGATGCAAATGCAAATACTTGCTTTGTTGTGTGTTGAAAAGAAACAAAATATGCATGTTCCAGTCAAGTGTTCACAAGTTGACTGGGACATACTCATTTTTTGAGCGGGTTATTATCATTTACTATTGTTTATGTTGCTTTCTACTGGTTGCTCAAATTAAATAAATAAAAAAAAAACTAAAAACTAAACTTTACCGGTTGTAACCTATGCCTAATTTAATGTCATTGTTACTGTTGTTTTTAATCTTTTACTTTATTATAAGTTAAAGCTAACCTGACTCTGCCAGATAGAACTGCTCCACAGAACATAGTCTGTTTCGCAGTTCCATCTGGGAAGGCTCCCGTTGAAAGCGTTTGTAAAAGGGAGGCGCCTTCTGTCAAAAACTTGGTGTTGATTGGATGAAGCACCGACTAGTATCCGCTTATCATGAGGTTTCTTTAACCAATCATAGCAACGATATGACGTGCCACTCGTTGCGCTTCTTTTAAAAAAGAAATACTCTCTACTTCTGATAAAACTGTTTCGATAGCAGCGTTAACACTAACATCTTTCGGCGTAGCCATGTTGACAACAAAGAGGAGAAGAGAGCACTAGTTGTTTTCTTCAAATTAAAAACCCGCCTCTACCTGTTAGTGCTGCAACATCATCTACGTCGTACGTCTCTGTGAAGATCCATTGTATTGCCCTAATTCTGCACCTTCTGTCACTCACGTAATCTCTTGCAATGAGGCCCCATCCCGGAGCTAACAACACTAGAAGGATAGATTTCTTTTTGAAGCAGACAAGTGTAAACACACTAACACTGGCTTGTTATTCATTTCAAAGACTTGTGAATCTACAGTCACAGTTAAAATAGTAAATGGGAATCAGGCATCATGAAGCTGATCCCACCTCTGCACACATCACACTAACTGAGCCCGCTCCTGTTATACTATTGATGCCACAGTTTCCTTACATTTCTTTCCGAGTGTGTAATCTTTATGACACATGAGCTACTTTTAGATGCAAAATAGTGAACATCAGCCTCAGATTGGAACTTTACTCACCAAGAGGGATTTCATTTGCATAATTGCCGTGCCGTATTAACCCAATCACAGTAATGAGCGTAATGAGATTATCAGATAATTGATGTATAATTAGAAAACATGTCTTCATCATCACATGGTCTGTGTCTCAAGGCATGAACGACTGTAGTATACACTGATATTTCTTGTCATTATGGAAATTGATCAAATATGGTGAGCTTTAATCAGATCATCTATAGAAACTGTATTAGGTTTTAAAATCACTAGCATCCTTGTAGCTTTGATAGGTTACATTAACTGCAACTATTTACTGGACAGGACAGCAGTGTTGGAACTATTTTTACGCTTTATTAAACCAGCTAGGGCCACAGCACTGACTGATGAAGTACTGTGTTACCATATTAGCCTGTGACTCAGTTAGACACAGAAATTGACTGTATGCATGACCACTTAACAACTGGGGTTAAAAAAATGTAGACTGGTCATCATTATGGAGAATGGCGAATGCGTTGCAAGTGCCATGACAAGTAGCTATGACAAGTAGCTATGCAAGATTATGTCTTAAAGTTTGTACAATTGGCCAATTAAATGTAACCTTGGGCTGCAGCTGGATTCTGGCCTGAGTTTACATAGTATTTGGGGTCCAATCTTGACCAGTGTGTCCAAAGATGTGGCAGTACTGACTGTTCCGGCCGTGTTTTAGGTTTGAAGACGTAGCAACCGTTTTACTGTAATAAACGTAAACAAAATGTGTCGCCCTGATTAGATAATACTGGTTATATGATAAATCCAATCACAGACCAGTTATGCATTGAAAGTACCTGCCCTTTTGCAATCCTCCCAGATGGTTTTGTGGAACAGTACTATCTGGAAGAGTCAGAAATTTGGCTGATGTTTAAGTGGGTCATAAAATGATCAAGTCCATCAGATCCTTTCCATTTAGAAAGCAACTTTAACAAATTGTGTTTCATATGGCCTGTGTTTGAAGGTTGTATATGTTTGATGTAAGCTTACCTGGTTATGACGGATGTTACATTCTTTCTTCATTTATTTGCACCAGGTATTCAGTGTGGCATCATTACATAAGCAGTTTTTTCTTCCAGTTCAAACTTTGATTAATTTTTCAAGATCTTGTAAAGAAAAATAGGAACTAGGGATGATGCTCATGAGTCCCATTTTCATTTTGAGTCCATTCTTAATCCTTTCCAGTAAACTTTTTGAAATCTTAACAGCAGTCTAGCCCATTTCCCTTTAGTCCACATCTCTTTGTGTTTTAATATGATTCCTCTGAACCTTCAGGGAGGGCTAACACATTTGAATAGAACAACCAATTTTAAATGAACACTTGTGGCTTGGTGATTAGACCAGCCACCTGCCTATTACAAGATCATTTGGGCCAATCAGAGTATCACCATGATGACAACAAAGTTAAAGACAATAAACAGACACTGACATAGTGCCAGTGAATGGCCAAAATGGACTTCATTCAAGATTATGGTCTGATCTTTGTTCATTCTCATATGATATAAATTCAAATCATGGTTTCTACAAAAGGTGGTTTCCTGTTATCTATTTCCTATTGTTAATTCTGAACAAATTTTACCATATTGACCAAAGATAGCCCCGATTTATTTCTGAGTATCATAGCTAGGCTTGTAATCCCCAAACATGCCTCACATTGTACCATGTGTGTATTGTGGTAGTTTAATGACTAAAACCTACCACATGCACCCAACCTCAAAGATCTGGAAACAATTCAATAGATTTTTTTTATCTTGAACACGGTCCAACACAATCCTTCTTGCTTGACAAGACATTAGGTATATTGGCAGGAATTTGAGTCATTATAGTGTTTGATTAATGCAAGCCAGAACACTACCACACTTTGATACATATGAACCATTGCAGTAAATATCCAGTGACAGTTAGATTGGGTAAGATATTACTCAAAGGTTTTTCTGCATTCAGATTTTCCAAATATCCAACACAAAAGCTTAGATTACCTTAAATATAAGCGCTACATTGGAGCTCTGTATTTGTAGTTTAAATTTGACGTGGCGTAGCTGCCCTCCTGCCTGTGCTCCTGCCCATCTGCTTCCACATTATACTCTCCACATTGCTCTTCATCTTGCCCTGGTCCCACTCTGGTCCTCTCATCTGTCCTCGCCTCCCCGTTCCTCCTCTGTGGTGTCACATTTTCCCCTGGCCATGAATTTTGCATGATGGCTCGTCTCTGCAGTTAAAAGAGTCTCTCCTTTTCTTCCTGGTCTTTCTATCACACTCTCGCTCACACACACAGGAGCAGGAGTGTCGCAGTGGCTCCGTAACACAGCTACCCATTCCTTAATGTGAAAGATTTCCAGAGGCCTTTTTTTTTTTTAAATGCAGCTCCTCAGTCTTACATTACAGAGCAATTCTTAGCAATTAGCTGTATACGATCACGTTCACCAATAAATACATTCAGTTGATGCTAATCTAGAAAAAGATAGTCAATAACAATAATAAGCATTTGTAAGTAAAATAGGAAAAGAGAGTATCAGGGACGGGGACCAATTTGACTGGATCTAGCACTTTTTGTGGCGCTTCTTTTTCTCCAAGAGGAGTTTGTTCAAGTGCGAGTTCATCTGGCCAAAAAATCTGATCTGATCCTTTTGTTTTTGATTCAATCTAATTCTCATTTACGACTCTGAATGCCTCCTTCCTGCTCAGAGAACTTGCCCCACAATACGCTCTCACTGTTCCCCAACCTCCAGCTTTATAAATAAAGCACGGTGTCATCACCAGCCTTGATTCAATTGAAATGGCATTGCTCTGAACTGCCTTTCAGATGGATATGAGTTTGTCCAGCGACTGCACAAGGTAATTGAAAAATAAGAGAAAACAGGAGAGTTTGGAAAACGTTTTCGAAGCAATAAAAAATCTAACCTGAAGCTGCAGCTCACTGATCTCAGATGTCCACCAGCTGCTCTCTTCAAAAGCTAAATGCAGGGGATGGTCCAAGTTGTTCATTATAGTATCCACCCTATTGTGTGCCTGTTGCTCCACTGCTTTAACCAGAGTCTCTAAATGAATATCTACGTATTAACATGAGACAGATTACCTTCTAACACCCACCTCGGTGTCAAAAATGTTTTTTCCAACAACCAATCAATCTGCGACCACCTACGAATAAATGAAAGTTATTTGACTCTTCTTCTGATCCCCGTAGAACAAGCTTTGAACCAACAGATGAGTCTTTTTGGACTTTGCTCCAGCCTGTGATTGGCAATGTTGTAGTTAACTTTGTCTAACCCAATCAACTGTTAACCTGCTTTCTGATAGCAGCTAATATTTCTTTTATAGCCCTTGAAGACCTCCCTTTTATCTCCCTTCCTTTGCTATGTAGCTGTCTCTTCCGCTATTATTTTAGAAGGTCACTCTTATCACATGAAAACACTTAGATTTTACTTTACCAATTTATAAAGGCTAAATAGATATTGGAGCCATAAGGTAACATTCTTTCCTTGTCCCTTTTTAAAAGTGTTAATGGCCCTGTTATTCCTTTGTGAATCTGTGATGCCTAACAACCATTTAATGCAAGCTTTATATAGGATACGGATGGGCACGGCACTAATGAATCCCCACCTGCTGAGCGCTCGTAGTAAATACTCTTTGTGGATATGATTAAAGAAGATGTTGTTTGTGAATGTTAATGAGCTAACATCGAAGTACAACAAAGCTCGTCAGGCAAATGAGGGATAAAAGAGGAGATGAAACGCAGGTGTGGGGGGGTTAGAGCCACGGAAGCATGGGATTTCTCATCGAACAAAGCAGAGTTTTTACGTTAGATCTCTTCGAGGTAATCTGTGATGTGGCATATGACAGACAGAGTTAATCTAATGTAAAGAAGAAAGTCTGGAGGTCTGTCGAAAATAGAAATGACATCAGGGCATTATCTTCAAGTAAAGCCCTGCACCATTTGAACCATTATGTCGTTCTGGGTTGGTAAAAGTGCAAGTTGTTGTCTATAGATGAATTGATGGATCTGAATGTCTCATAGAGAATAAACAAAAGAGTGGGTGGTTCTCTGTTTTTGCATGCTTTTACTTGATGACTGTCTGGGGCACTCATCACCTCATGCCCAAAGCAGCTGGAATAGACTCCAGAAAGGCTGAATAATTATAGTTAGATTCTTGTGCCTGGCAGACTGGAGCCATGGATCCCTCTGCTGAGAGAGCTGCTCACTGCTGCAGAATGCACTATAGTATGCAAATGAATAGATGTCTCATGGTAAAAAAATATACTTTTAAAAGGGCAGGGTATTAATTGTACCCCTAAAAAGAAATTCATTTTTAGGAATCCACTCTTTTCCACTCCACTCCTATACAGCTGGACATGGCTTCTCTTAATCTGTTCAGTTCTTATGACTGAGGCACGCATGTACACATATTACCAATTCACAAATACCATATTCCACCCTATACTCCAAAAATCCCTCAGGATTACATTTACACCCTGAACCCTGAGACACTTTTTTTTTTTTATCATTTTCCCCTACAGAAACATCTTTGATGCTGTGCACACAGATGGTCTGTACACCATTTTTTCAGCAGAATCAGAGCTAACACAATAGACATACATATACATACATAAACACACATGTGTCGTGAAAAAAAATGGAGACTAATATAATAAAAATAAAATATGAAAGAAGAGGTTTTCATGCATAGAACTGTTTTCAAGTGTTTGAAAATTGAAAAATTCATTTGAATTAGTGTTCTCTGACTTGAAGTATGTTCATCATATTCACTGTTTTAAAAAAAAGTCCTAAGTCTATTCAAATCTATGGGAAGAGAGAAAACTACAAGTTTTGGTCAAAATGTCAAAGCATTTTGGGAAATGTTGTTTAAGCCACTAGTGTGAGCTAATCTGATTGCAGCTCTAAAAATAAAAAAATAGAAATTTATCTGTCTTGCTTTCAGAGATTAAAGATCTGTGGGTGGCGCTAGAGAGATTACTTAATATACTGTATTTGGCACCATAGATCACCAGACCTTTTACAGCATTAAGAGACAAAGTTGATCTGCAGGGGCCAGTTTTTTTTTTCTTCTTACCTAAGTGGGAGAACCTTTATTTGCATTTACTCTAATTTGGAAAGTCCTAAGTGCCACATAGCCCGTAAATCAGACTGAGTGTCAATGCATTCTGGAGAGAAAATGTTGGAGGAGTGCCTTCAGCTTTTGTCTCCAGGACCTGGTTGGCAAAACAAAACTATATATCCAACATTTTGCAGACTCAGAATAAACTATAACATTACATTATGTGAACTGTGAGAAAAACTGCAAAGACTGAACCTTTCCAATGGCATGATAATAAAAAGTGTTTGCATGATAGCCAAGGCATTCACTAACCATATCTGCCCATACTTTATTTTTTTTTTGTTATTTTTTCCTTTCAGATTTTTTCCCACTGTTCTTTTTACATATTTTAGCTTTCTTGACTTAATTTTATTTATGTGTGTATGTATTTATTTTTGGAGGGATACATTTTTGGAAATTATATACATTTCTGAAAATTTTGGTCATTTTGGCTGGTGGTGATACTGGGTGGGTGGGCCAAGAAACTATATTATATATGTATATATTATATTAATATCAATCAAAAGTTCACACCAGAGTATTATCACTTTTGGGACATTAAGTTATAGCAATACTATGCTTTATCAAACAAAGAAGGGCGTCAACAACTTTCATAGATTACTAAATGATTCATGATAAATAATCAGAATGTCTTTCAATAAATGCTGCAACTGTTTATCACTCAACAAAAGTCAATAAATAAATAAAAATACTGGTAACAAAGGAAGCAAAAATACCAGGATTTGTTTATGATTTCAGTGACGCTCTTACCAGCAGCCTCTATATCATGCTAATACTAAATGCACAAATAATGCTAATGCTAATGGGTTGCTCTGTCACTTCTCTCTTCACACACTCAAAAGTACAGTACAGCCTACTTTTCTTCTGTACATCTCTGTTTTCGCCTATATTCAAGGCTCTGGGCTGAATCAATTTAGCCCTAATAGTCGGCAACACAAGGGGGCGGGGCATCACATCAATCACCAAATCAGAAAAATTGTTGATACTGAGGTCATGTGGCACTCGCTTTAAAAAATAAGCCCATTTTTCCTTTTTGTAGCAATTTAGAGAAATTAGTGCCATCTAAATTGTATAAACACTATATTCTAATATCTTCCACCATGATTTATATACAGAAATATATGTTTAACCTATATATTTTAACAGTTCATTGAACCAGCCGCCCCTAGAACTGTTTCAAATTGGAAACTTTTCCTTTTGACTAATATTTGCCTGGTCATTACGGGCGCCATGAAACTACACTCACCGTGTCATGTTTGTCAGATCACTTATTTAAGAGTGCTCTGATAAATGTCTCTATTATATTAAGTCAAGAGGCAGGCTGACACAAGGGCAGACTGTTGGAGGCCGGTACTCTCCTTTCTTTGAATAATTGCCTGTTAGAGCACAGAAGTGTGTCACCTAAACACACCAATTGGTCATTAGGCATGTTGGCAAAGCATGCTACACGGTGCATACCAAAGAGGAAGATGGAACAAACAGGACTCAGAGGGAGTGATAAATGAGACACTTGACCAGAAAGGCGAGAGTACGTCACAAAGAATCAGCTCTGTTTTATTGAAAGCACAGTGTTAATTGAGGTTATTAAAATATTGTTTTTAGTCTCTGCAACTTTTAACTTTTCCAATATAAATAAATGACTGGGACACACTGTAAGTATGCACTTTATGCGCAAAACATTGGGTAAATCAAGTCATATTCAAGCCTCCAGTGAGCATAAATTTTAAATTGTTGGATTTTATTGAGCACTTAAAATGCAACTTTATTCGCCTATATTTCTTAAAATTAAAAAAAAAGAAAAAAAAATATCCTTGACTCTTACCATGCGCCAATAAAATGAAAATGAATACAAAAGCCAAGATCTACAGCACATGACTATTAGCTCCGTTTACCTCATAGCTAGTCAATAAAGCAGCAAGTCAATAAAGCAGCAAGGAGTGTAAAACCAATGTCACAAGAGACAAACATTGCTAATAGTGTGTAATAGGCCATGTTCACTGCATTGATTTATGCAAAAAAAAAAAGAGTATTAATATGTCTGTAATACAGCTGGTTGCTGGAAGAAAACTCACATTTTTTCACAATCAAAGAGGTATATTAGTGGGAGAAGAAAGCACAAATCTTTTCCAATTAGAAAATGGTTGGATTTATGGCTCTGATGTCATTTCCAAGTTCCATAGTGTTTCTGTGTGTGCCGTATTCACAGCATTCAAACAGTGATGGAGCATGTGAAAACCAGTAGCAGGTACAAAGCTTTTATCGACTCTATACAGTCAACTACACTCACAGAAATATTTAACCCTAACTTTTAAGATTTATATAATTTTATTACATGACAAATTCCCATTTACTTTTTTTAGATCATTTTAACACAAACCTACCAAATAAACCTTACATGATGCATATTCATTAATGTAATAAAGCCTATTTATTTGAAATGCATAATCCTCAGGTTTATGCATTTAGTATTAATAAAGTATAATTACTCTAAATTAATAATAATGAGAGTATTTATTTAAAATACATAAAGTATATTGTTTGAATTGCATAATAATCAGGTTACCTATACAAGATAAATAGCATATATTTGTTTGAATTACATGTTATTTATGCTTATGTAATAAACTAAATTAATCAAAATGCATCACATTTATGTAATTCTTTTCCATTCAGTACAAACAATCTTAATGATGCATAAGAACAATCAGATCACCTTGTTGATTTAACAGCTTTATTAACAATTAATCCTCAACAAGACCATATTGCATTTTGGCCAGTTTCCCTTCAATATTAGAAAAAAATATTTACTTGAGTGACGACAGGCTTTGGAGCAATTTGAGTTTCAGTGCCTGTACTTTTGGTGAAAGCTTGGTTGAGTCCAGGTCCATCAGGATTTTCTGGTACACCTCGAAGGTACGCTTAAGGCTTTTTGGATAGCTCAAGTTGAGTGCGTAGATCAGTCCATAAAGCATCACGCATGCATGGCTGACACTCTGCAGGTTATGGAGAACTTCCACACCTTCCAGCACAACACCGACATCAGCAAAGCATCCATCACCTGGACCATCAGGACCATGACCCTCTGCTCGGACTGTGTAGATGCCCATGGTCTTCTTCCTCTCTGAAGTCAATGTCCTGGAATATAAAGAGAACATAACGATGGGCTGTGTGACCCTAACCTTGACCACCAACATCTAAGCAGCTCATCCTTAGGCCAACTGAGTGTTCATTTGAAGATATTTCTTAAAGGCACTGTATATATGCGTTCATGAGAATGAGATGGATGCAAGTGAAATGAGCTGTCTTGCATCGGCCTAAGAGAGGACAGTAGTTACTCAGGCTCCTCTGGACCAAGTGGATTTACTTCCTACAAAGTGACAGCACTACCACCATTTGCCTTGTGGGAATTTCTCATTTTAAACAAACAACCCACTGGACTCAATCATGAACTATTGGTGGTCAAGGTCAATGTATCCTTATGACCATCCTATTCTCATGAACGCCACAGGCAGATCTGGATGGAAATTAACTACATCTGGCACAAATGACAGTAGGCTGACATACTTACCACGTATTCTTTAACCAGTGTGTCCAGGTCTTCATTGAGGTAGATGCTCAGACATCTCAGCACACAATCACACCTCACGCTGATGTCTTCATTCTGAGAAAAAAAAAAAACACATTATATGATTCCACTAAAACACAGGTGCTGAGGCTAACCATGTTACTTGACCACCCCATCACCTTGTTTTACCCCACTCAGATAAAGCTCACACAGGTCTAAGCCCATTTAGTAAACAGTAATTTTGAAAGGGCCAGAAAAACATCTGAAACATTTAACATGAGCTTTACCATACAGCTGAGTTGCACAAACCATATGCTTATCAGATTAGACAAAAAAAAACAAAAAAAACGTACATTTTCCATCTGGGCCATTATGGCGGTGATCTTTCTTCCTGCATGTCTGACATGAGAACGTAGTGGACTGAGGACATGCTGTTTCTAACTTGCTGTGTGTTTGATATGTGTGATGCAAAAGTTTCTTCCAGCTTGTGAATGTGTAACCCATACCTGGAAGATAACGAACTGTCACACAAGTTGCACAGCCACATTCACACAGCACCTGTGAATGAAGGCAAAGAACAACAAATCAATTAGGTTATTTGTAAAATGAACTGTCTTTCAGCTTGAGTTTGTTGTTAGGGTTTAACAGCTTTCATGATGTTACAAAAAGGCACTCAAAAAGCCAGCCAATACATGAAAAACCCACACATCCAACCTTGTCCAAGATCAGACATTGTAGGCCTAATGAGTTTTTAAGTAAAGTAATTCAAATCATTTATGCTTTTAACACGCTTACTCTAAACATTTCAGCTTGATATTGTAAACCATTTTAACATCACATGAACTGTAAATTTATATGAACTACATTTAAACTATGCTACATTTTGATGTGTACATCTTTTAACTTATACTTACAAAATCTATGTTGCCACATGGAGGTGGTAACACAGGACGTGAGAACGAGAGAAATAACCCCAGAGTTAGGTATCTGAAAAAAAATATATATGAGAGAAGAAAACCAGCATCTAACAGTCAGTTCTGTAATCCAAGCCAGTATTTAAATATAGTACTCTGTAAGCTAACACTAACATTGAATTTCCCCTAGGGGATTAATAAAGTGTTTTTGATTTTTTGATTGACTAGCTAACCACCATATTAGAGTCCAGATTCTTGACTCAATTCGATTCTTGTTCAGTTCTTAAGTTTAGTTAATTGCAGTTGAATAGCTCAATTTACTATGTGAAAATCATTACATCATTGACCTATACTAACTTTTCCTAAAAACGACAACCTTTAGAGAAAATGTCAAAATCATTGATGCAATTCAATGTACTGTATTGAATCCATGCTTCCATGTTTACACACACAAACAGACGAGCAGCACACTCCGTATCACGGACAGTCAGTCGGAAGAATTATGTAATAGCCACCACAAGAAACGGAGAAATTAAGTGCATAAGGCAGCATGGCCAGCGACGTTTAACTAGCAGGGAAGCGCGCATCACGAAAAAAAGGCGGAAAAAAGGCTTACGTGTCGCCAAAGTATCAAGCTGTATTACCAAGCTAGCCAAGATGCCGCGAAATAGCTAGCTTATTAGCTATGATGCTAGCGGTATTGTCCGGTACACGCGACGTGACCAAGTTATCATAAATGAATTGATATTGATGTGATGTGATATTAACTGCACGATTAGGACAGATTTAGGAGTAATTGGAGGTAGGATGTCTCGGATTGCTTACCATCACATGGACGACTGCAAATACCCACAAGGGCCTGAGTGCAGGACATCGTTTCCGGTTTCCCCATTTCACTTCTCATAACTTCTATGAAAACCAATCACATACATTTTAAATAACAGAATCTTGTTTGTTTTACAACTTTCATTATTTAATGTTATGTTATTTAATGTTAGTATGTATTAACTAATTACACTAAATACATTTTTGGAATTGATTAAATTATGCAGATAATAATTAATTTTAATGCATACATTTAAAAAATATGAGTTTTTAAATAAAATCAAATAGATGTAAATGCATAAAACTTAACTGCCATGAATCATTTCTGTGAGTGATGGATGTTAGCTCAGTAGGTTAGATATGTTGTTAGTGTCTTTTACTCTTTTACTAGTCATTTTATTGGATGTACTTGAGATATATGAGCTGCTGCCTTCCATTACTCAGTAGCAAAATAAAGTTTACCTTTAGTGATTCATTCATTCATTCATTCATCTTCTACCGCTTATCCCACTCGTGGGGTCGCGGGTGGCTGGAGCCTATCCCAGCAGCTTTGGGCCATAGGCGGGGTACACCCTGGACAGTGGCCAGTTCGTCGCAGGGCTGACACTTAGACGTACATTGACAGACAACCATTCACTCTCACATTCATCCACTAGGGGCACTTTAGAGTCACCAATTCACCTATACATGCATGTCTTTGGGCGGTGGGAGGAAGCCGGAGTGCGCGGAGAGAACCCACAGTGACATGGGGAGGACATGCAGTCTCCTCACAGAAAGACCAGAAAGTTAGCCAATGATGTTTGAGTTGGCTACAATCAGCCAACGATGGGTTGGCTGGGATTCGAACTCACGACCTTCTTGCTGTGAAGCAGGAGCGCTAACCACTCTGCTACCGTGCACCCCCCTTTAATGATGATACCCAATCTCTTAATGTCCTTAAGTACAACAGAGCCATTTATATACTTCTTATAATTTTAATTCAAAAATGAAAATACTGTTTCTAAATAAAAAAAAACAAACATACTATATATATTGTAAAATAAATACACTTTACATAAATACACTTGCAGCATCTTTATCAGCATTTCAAGCAAATATTGTTCAGGGTAAAAACTATTTTGTGATGTGTTCATCCAAGTTTTTATTACCTTTATCCTTTTACATTTACCAGATGAACTGATAGCACTTCAAGAAGAAAGCATCTGTTGTGGGATGAACATTACTGTATATACTGCAGTTTTGTTGAGGCTATGGGAACTGTTTAGGTCTTTTTGTGAGTGAAGAGGGCAGCCAGTGATCTTCAGGCCTTTGGAGTGTGTTCCTTTCTGTGACTGTGCAGCTGGCACACTACACACTGACAGTCTGTTAAAATGCCACCAGCAGTTTCTCAATCAGGTGGCTCTTCTTGAGGGGTATTTTGGCTTTAAATATGTATTTTACGCCCACTCCAAGCATTTCTCAAAAGTAATGGACTTGAGTTTCTGACTGGCAAGAGTGATTACATTGTGATTGTGCCAAACTGCTGGGATACAAATTGTGAAACCTGTTCAACAGAGAGAAGAAAAGAGCAACACCTGAAGGGTCAGTAAGAGGGTACTGAGATAGGAGAAGTAATCTGAGGGATGGCTGAGCTCTTTATCTCTGCTTCACCTGAACAACCTGCGTCTATCTCTTCTCCAGACGATCACAATGACAACCCTCCTGGAGGTGCCAACAATAACACTGGCGCCTATAGGACAAAGCCGGGGCTGATGGGAAAGTCCTCCATGCCCCATAGATTATCGTCTAATGAAATCCACAGCGACCTTGTGGCTCCTCAAAGGGACGTCAGTGGAACGATGAGGACGAAGAGGATTCGTATGGAACAGTGTCAGCAGATGTGATATCAACTGAAGCGTTAGAGCGTTCTGATGACATATGGTACTGATTATGATGCATTACAGGGCTATTAAAATTGCTGCACATGTTCTCTTTTCCAATTTACATTAAATACTTTGCAATGTATATTTAGTCTAAAATTAACACCTAGGTACATAATCATTCATTTCCAGCCTCTTTATTACTGTTCCCATAGCACCTTCTGGTTGGGTTGACTCTATAATGGATTACATGTGGCAGAAATAACTTACATTTATTATTTTGCCCCATCACATGACATGAGGTCCACTCCTGAATGGTAACACGTGACAAGAGAACCCCATTCTGATTTGTACCTTTTAATCACGTGCCCGAAAACAAATGTGGACTTTCTTCTCTCTTTTTTTTTTAGGGCAAGCTGGTAGGACCTGGATGTTTGTGGTTGTTTTGGATGGACTAAACTTAATGAACTATGAACTATTTGACCAAACCCCTCATGAATTTGGAATTTAACTGTTTTTTTCCCGCATATCATATGCTAAGAAAACACTCTTTGTGATTTGTTATCTGTTTGTATTTATTTGCTTCTCCCCTCTAGCCACAATACATAATACACAATGTGATTTTTAAATCTACTTTCTGGTCTGCATTATGTTACACAGTCAGACAATAATAAGGGGCTGTTTACACAAGAACATCAAGTTGTGGCAGATTTGCAGTCACAAGTCAATTTCTTCTGTAGAGACTTGCTTGCGCACGTGTGTTCCGGCTAAAATGGCACTGTTATCTAACAGGACGCTGATGGCTTCACGGTTTACATGAGAGCGGAGGGGCAGCCGCAACGAAACTAAAGCACCTCTGATCAATTCAAAAGTTTGCGTTTTCAAGGAGTGAGAATGCTGGCTTTGTGCAAACAAAAGTCCAAACGGCAACAAAATCATTGTGGTTTTGGCAAAACACGATGCCATGTAAACAGCTTCTAAAGTACCTGCCCTTATAGCCTGAACATAATTGCATAACATTTATGACTATACGCAGCAATTCAGCATAAATATGGCATAGTAGAGCCACTCTGCACTTTGCTAATCACCCAGACTAAAATTCTCTTTGATATGAAGGCACAATTATCCAGACGCCCTAAATTTTAAAATCATCATAGCATTTATTTGATATTTTTTGTAAAGATGTTTTGGTATTGTTTTGTGTAGGCTGAAAGAACAGATGGTCTGGCCTACACTTTGAAACTGCCTATTCTTTCGGTGCATTTAAAGAGCCACAAGGCACTACTGTATATGTGGATAATTTCTGTAAATGGTTTCCAAGATTATACCATTAACTGATCACACAGTCACATCTCTACCTCTACTGCATCAATAGCCTGTGATATTGGTAGGGGTTTCTCCCACCAATATCCTGTCTCATTTAGCCTCAAGTCCCATTTACACTCCACAAACAAAACAGCAAAGTCAAGTCACTGACATTTTGTCTGATTTGCACGAACAAACACAAATGTGGCATAAAAAACACACATTTTGTTTTGTGTGCATGTATTTCGATGCACAGACAGAATGCCACTGATTTTCCATTTGTGTTAGCGCCATCTGGATCAGTCTCACTTCTGTAACGCCTCTGTTATCATCTCCTTTTGCTCTAAAGATGAGACTGCACCTCTAAGGACGATGTATGACAGAGAATGGAATAACATGCAATGGAAAATGAGAATAAAGGGGGTAAAGTCAAGTCAGGCATATCTACAGTCAGCTCAGAGGTTGACAGCGTACACAATAACAACAACCAGCAGGTCTTCAAATCAGAATCAACATTCTTCAGATCTGCGTCTCACAAAGTGGCGTCTCCTGCCCTGAGCTGCTCCTGAATGGTCTCCTGTAAGGATAATGAAGAGTGTTATCTTCCCCACTCTGCTCTTTTCCTGTAAAATCCTATCCTACTTCACTATTCCTCTCAGACAGGGCTTCTCAGTCACATGAATATATATCGGGGAGCCTCTGCAAACATCCCCTCACTCTTTAACATCTCCCATGCCCTGTTTCTCAGAGCAGGAGCCATGCAACGCTCAACCTCATTTCCATCCTTATCTGTACTGTTTCCCAGTTCAGTGTCATGGGGAACTGGGAGCCATTCTTTATTGCACTCTAAATAACACACTGAGGTCTTATCTGCCACTGTGGGCTCTAGATTAGCTCCCACAGCTGATTACTATGAGCTGCTCCATGGGGTTGAGTTTTACCAAATGTATTACAAAGCCGAAGGATCATATATTATATACTTTATAATACACAAGATAAAACTGGTTCAGTCGTGCTGGAAGTTTTTTAACATTAATAAATGTATGAAGAACAGATAGAAAACTATGGAAAGTGGTACTTTAGCTGTGAGAGAGATAAAAATATCGTTGCATTGCCATAAACCAATTTGGCTATGGACAAAATGGTTGGTTAGCAGACAGTGTGTTAATATGAGAGAATACAAGAAATCTGTAGCCGTTGTCCCATTTTAAGCACAACTGAAGTATTCAAAATCAAAATGTGAAATCCAACATGCAGTGCCATGAAAAAGTAGGGAAGGTTCACCATTTTCTCCATTTGTGGATAATGGCTCTCACAGTGGCTGGATGAAGTCCCAAAGCTTTAAATATGGCTCTGTAACCCTTTCTAGACTGATAGATGTCAATTACATTGTTTCTTATTTGTTAATTCATGATTTAAAAAGGGGGGCAACTACCTTTTCACATGGGGCTAGGTAGGTTTCTATAGCTTTTTTGTATAAATAAAATCACCACTTAAAAACTTTGTGTTTACTTGAGTTATTTTTGTCTGATAATTACATTTATTTGATGATCTGAAACAATTAAGTGTGACAAATGTGCAAAAACACTGAAAAATCAGGAAGGGGGCAACTACTTTTTCAAGGCACTGTATCCGCATTATTTCTCAGCTTCAAAATGATAAATGACTGATGAGACAATCTGGAATAAAATGGTTTAACAAAATGACAAATCTAACAATGCAAGGGGCTTGAGATATATACATTTCCTTCAAAAGTTTTGTTATGTTTTCTAAACTCAAAATTCTACAAAAAAGTTATCTCTTCCGTCAGAGGAGCAGCGGTCTAAGCTAGAAGTTCTAGATGTCCAGTACTCATTCTTTAATGTACAGTAGACAACAAGTGCAGTGTTGTTAGAAAACATTAGACATAAACCATTATTTTTGCGCTGTACCTATTTTGTCAACAGAAGTGGTGATTATTAGTTAGTTGACGTTATTTGCACCAAGAGCATGAAACTGTTAACATCACTAATCCCATAATAGCAGTTTGTCTAAAATGAGACGGGCTTCATGCATTATGTTTAGTTGTGTCCAGAGGCAGTTTATTGTGCGTATGTTGGTACTGCTGCTGAATTCAGTTTTTGTGTCTATCCAGTTGCATTCAGAATTAGTTTAATCTGCGTCCATTTGTTTTGCCTCCTGGAAGTCGACTCAAATTGACAGGGGCCAGACTGATTCTTAATTTAGTATAAAATAAGAATTAGGAAGTCTTGACAGGTAAATAAAATCAGCCAATGCATTGTGTTAATACATCCAGAGACAGTCAAAGAGTACATAATGATTCAGAAATGTAATAATATATCCAAGGATTAATGTACTTTTTTCCAGAATTTTTTTTATATACTGATAAGTTGTAGTAAAAGTTTATACACTGAGGAAAAACTGCAGCTTGAAAATGTAACTTGGTCAAAGCATTGCTGCGTTAATTACAGCGATTCCTTTATTGTCACACACACCTAGAAAAGAGGCAAGAACTTTGAGGCCTAAGTCTCCACACAGGCTGTTATTTCCACAGTGCAGTTTAATGACACTCACAGAGCTCTCTCCACTCTCCATCCTGCGCTCGGGGTCGAGTCTCAGGGCTGCTGTTTGATTCCGGCCCCTGTGACCTAAACACACTTTGAATCAAAAAAAATCTAAAGCAGCAGGATGAATCAAAAGGAAAAAGAGATCAGAGAGAGAGGTTAAAAACCCGTTAAGCAACAAATGTGACCCATGAAGAAGGGGAGGCAGCCAGAGAGCGATACAAGCAGAATGAAGCCAAGAAAGTGAAGCTGACAATCAGACTCAAGGCCAGTGAGTTTTGGGAAAGGTAGAGGAGGATATAAAGGCACACTTCCACTGAGTAGGTTGGTTTGGTTCGGGTAACAGCTAAAGAGGTTTGTGCTTCAGAGGAGTTTTCAGTAGTTGAATTGTTATTAATGAAAATGAAGACTAACTACTTGAGCAGACTACTCTTCACTACCGGTACATGTTCTCACCACAAATAAAACACACTGATGCACAACACAAATGCAGAAACAGCTTAAATATATCCCTACTTCTTTGAATATAAACAAGACATGCTTCTTTTGATCAAATATTAAAATTTTTGTGTTTCCTGGAGACTTTGGAGCAGTGTGAAGCTCCACCTTTTAGTATCACACTTTCAGAACCAAAGCTGATGGATTACCAGAGTAGTATGGTATGTTTATTTGGGACGCTTCATTGATCAAATCTGAACCGTGCTGTCCCAACCAGTATCATCTAAAAAAAAGAGCCTCACATCAGAAACACACAGAGGAAGACTATGAAAGCAGAGAGACAGTGGGAGATAGAGGGATCACAGTCAGGGATGGCTTATCAACAAGGCGACATATGGAGCTCTGACTGTGACTTAAACCACGGACTTGGATGTTTTTATCCACATCAGTCGATCACATGAGAGCACAAGGATATGATGTGTTTGGAAGTGCAGACGATAAAGCGGCATCTGCTGCAGTATTAATGCTGGGGGTCATGTTTGTTTAATGAATAATTAGCCTGGCTTTATAGCATCCATTCTGCTGTGTGAGAGTAAAGCAAATGGCACAGACCAAATGCTTGCAGATGCACTAGATGAACCAAGTCACATTTCAACCAGAAATATTGAGCACATTTTATCCAGTGCCGTAAGTTAAATGGTTCTTTACAACCAAGTCATATTTTAATTTTAATTTTTTATATCACGAAAGCCTCTCCTTTCATTTTCATAACCAGGTGTGTGTGCAGCTGTTTTTGCTCCAACATCATTCATTTGTATTTTCTGTATTTGAAATATGTTTATACTTTCATCTGCTCTTCCAGAAACATTGCATTAAAACCATTGATTTGGCTTGTGGAGTATTAAAACTAAATTATAAAGTAAAACATGACAGTACAATCTCCTGGTGATGGCAGTAGGCCTTATCTGTCTGACTGACTGGAACATGACTTCAGAGCAGACCCCAGTGGAGTGTGACTGTTATCTACTGCTGCTCACACACTATGTTTCCACATTACAGTGACCATTATCTACTCAATGACATGACCACATAAATATTTATGAACACCTTACAAATCTTCACAGAATGGGTCGCTGATCACTAGGAGTCTGCTCTAAAGTATTTTCTTATTAAGTTATTGTTTGTTCTAATCAATAAGATTGATTGGCATTTAGACACACCATTTATTATTGACCTGTCATATGGTATGGTAATCTTTGTTTTTTTTGTTTTTTTGGTTTTTTTTTTTTGGTTTTTGCAAAAGTGTCAGGTGACTTCACCACTGGCCTGATTGGTTTCTGTTTATGCTTCTGAAAATTCCCAGATCCCAAACAGTCAAAGAGGGTTTGCATGCTTTTGCATGTTTGGTCTCTGTTCATACATGATAGTATTTATATAATTAAAATTTTACTATATTTGGACCTTTAACCCCTTTCTATAAAATTTAAACTCCACTCCACAAACTTAATACTTAATAAAATGCGTCTGTCCATGTTAGCTTCATTCTGACAGTATCAGCTCGAGTAACTAACTCACGCTCACGTTTTGAAACACAAAGGTTAAACAAGGCAGACCTATCGACCTATAGAGCTACTGTTGCCGTAGGCAGCACTGAGGTCACTGAGGTCCAGACCTCAGTATGTGTATTATAAAAGGTCATGTCAGGACCACTTTTCTCTGGAGAAAGGTTGAAATTTCATGTTCTGTACACCTGAAAATTAAACAGGTGTGTTGGAGAAGGAGTATTACAGATTGATTTCTGTAAACAACGTTTCAGTCCATTCTGACCTTCATCAGGTTTGAGGACGTTTTTTGCCCTCCAACCTTCTATGAGCACCGGTGGTGCATTCAAGAGCACTCTCTAATTCCTGCTGATAACATAATTTTTGCATCATCAGTTCACACCAAAATACAATAAAGCACACATATCTGGGCATCTGGAGAAAGGTTCATAACTTCTGGAAAAAAAGTCCCAAATATCATAATTTGCATAAAACATATTCAATATATACCTATTGATGTGTTATTTATAGATGAAAATGGCTTTGGTGTGGAATCACACATTAATAATTAAGATTTTTCTTCACTACAATGGCGGCAAACCTGAAAATATTTCCATTTCCCGTGAAGCCAGAGGAAATCACTCCAGTAAAAAGCTGACAGTGTAATAAATGCTGCTGCGGTGACGTCGGCAGCTCTGAAAAGCCCCTCTGTGTGTTTGGCTGTGAAGCACATACACAGCATGTATTCATGAAGAATGGTCTACCTGGCGATAATCCCCATGATGCACTGCTGTGCGGCACTCAAACAGCCAGTGAACACTTATTATGTTGCCGTGGGAAACCGGGCAATGTGGCTGTCACACTCAGGTTAGCAGCATGAAACAGGCCTGACACTGCTGAGCACCACAAGACTGGTTTCGAAGAGATTCTGGCATTATTTTTTGTTTTAAAGCTTTTTTTTCTGGATTTTTTAGTTTTGTTTTCTGTAATTGTGGATGGCCCTTACAGGCCAGGACACAGGAGACCTGAGATCATGCCCTCAGACACTTTTTAATGATATTGGTGTGAATTTCTCCCATCAGAGTTGTAGTCTAGATCAGCGGCATCACAAAGCAGGTGAGCAGCTTGTTGAGTTAACACAGCATTTCTCTGTGAGAGCACGTTCATGTGTAACAGGCAGAGTGGGCAAATCCATCAATCACATGGACAGGTTTAAAAGAGGTCACAAGAACACTAACACGAAACTGAACTTGCACAAAATGAACAAGTGAAAGTGTTGAGTCTACTGTTTAAATGGAAATTTAAATCATTATTCCAAAGTCGTTTGATTACTGGATGTCAATATAATTCCAACATGTAAAGCCAATTTGAAACAAGCCAATCTTATGACTTGATAGGATATTATTTTACACTGTTTGTGTTCCAGTCAGCTGCAGCTTATGCAGATACTTTTTTCACTCTTTCTTCATTTTGACAGCTTATTTATTATCTCTGATTGGTCAGTGGGCTGTGTTTCTATCCTTTATCTGGATCTTAACCTGCTCTGGAACAGTTTTGCTGTTCAGTGTCAAGTCAAGCTCAACACCAGTACAAGATACATTCCAGGCAACAGCTCTAAAATTTGTACAGAACACTGAAAACAGGAGATTCATCAGCTTGTAGAAGGAGACTGAGAGGGGTTATCAATGATGAATCATAGTCCCAACTCATCTTGATTTGACGACCAATCTCCAAGGCTAATTTGGTTTGAGTCCATGACGAGACCTTAAAAAAGTATTCTTCAGGCTTTTGTAAAGAGCTGCACTTTGCTTTCAGGACAGCCTTACATTTTATTATTTAGGGTCTAAGTCAGTGTGAAGTATCCAAACATGCCTGCGGGTGCATAGAGGGGAATTATGAAGAGTTGGGGTTTTTAATTATGTTTCTCAGCTTGTGTTAGGCCTGGTGCCTGGTGAAGACAAGTTTGGAAAATCAGAAAAAGTGGGCTTTTATGTCTTTTACATTTCAGTCAAATTAAACAAATCTTTGCACTGTAGACGAGCCTCCACTGAAGCAGCACAGTACAGGTCAGTTTTCACTGTCACAAGGAGAAGGAAATGCCATAAATACGTATACTTTAGCAGAGTACCCATCAGCTTTTGGTTTCATCAAGCTAATACAATTATAAATAGTGGAGGTAAATACTGCAGCCTACTGACTGCACAATAAAGAATCCTCACTTGGGCGGAAATGAGAAGAGAAGACAAAAACTCTGAAGAAACAGGTTTCTTTCTGACTTCTTGTTGTGATAAAAGCTCATTTTCCAGGAAGAAAAAATACTACATTTTGTACTGTGTCCAAAAAGCAAAGAAGGGTGTTAGCCACAGCTGTTTCCATTTTTGATAAAAGAGTTGGCCCATTTATGAAATGTTTTTTGTAGCAGTTGTCATCGCATATAAAAAGATTCACTTTCACTTCTGACTCTGAACTCATGCTGGACTCATACCCGACACCACATGAGAAGCTTGTAAGAGAGTTGTTCGATTATCTCAAGTAGCCAATGTAACCAGGAAAATTGTGCAGTGTACAAAGAATAGCACAGTTTTCTACACAAAAGGTATAAAAATGTGCAGATTTTTTTATGCTGGATTTTCAACTGGAACTGCAGCTGTTTATTTTAAATTGCACAATATTAACTGAGTTTAAGGACACATAATTTTGCAACACAAATCACTTTGTCTTGAAGCAAAGTGCCAATGATGAGCTTAGACATGTCATAGCAGTGATGTTATAAATAGCCTGGAAGGAAGGCCATGAAGCTAATTACACACTGGCTCCTCCGCTGCTTTGTTTGTCACATTCTGAGTAGATTGGCTTCAACATAAGGGATAGTTGTGGAGTGATCTGGAGGTCTATCTACACAGGTGTCACATTCACATCTGTGTTCTTTCTGTTTTCCATCACGTCTTCCACATGTCATTATCTCAGACTTCTTACCTCTGTGACGGATCACCCATCAAGTAAACAATATAGATGAATAACTCATGTGATCTATTATTAGACATGTCCTCAGGCATGGCAAGAGCAGACCTGAAGAAATCCAGTGTGTGTTTCTTTATTGTGCCATAATGTGTTTTGCACGAATCCCTGTATTTAAGTTAAGCTTAAAATACGTATACTTTACAAACTCAAACATTTACTGCATAAACTGAAAAATGCTTTAGATTTTGCTTTCCTGTTAATCATTGAACTAATATATCATTGTGTAAGCACTACTTTTGAGAAGCTGATACATCTGTATTGCTTCTGGCGACTGTAAACTGCCCTAGAACCACTGGACTATATTCCACAATTCCTCTGCATTTCTAGGTTTTGCCTCAGAAACAGCCTTTTTTTAAGTGTCACCCCATAAGTTTTCTATTGGATTAAGGAACAGGGATTGTGCTGGACACCCCATAATGTCAGTCTTGTTGGTCTGGAACCAAGATGCTGCTCACTTACTGCTGTGTTTGGGGTCAACTGAGAGACACTGAGAACCTACCAACTCAGATCATATCAGGGAGCAGTGTCAATTCAATTTCACAAAGGCCCTTATGTGTACACTACTGCAACCTTTATGAGAATTGGACATTATATTTGAGCCTAACAGAGCCTTAGCTTCACAAATCAACAAAAGCTGAGCCTTTAGTAAAAATAGGATGAACAAACCATTTTTCTTTCGGTAAAAATAACTCATCAGCTTTGCTTTTTGGGCCCAATTTAATCTTTTTGTATTCATTTTGATATTTTACTATTATACTTTTATACTATTGCAAAATATTTACTATTGCAAATGATAAAGGCCCAGATTTAGCCCCTTTCATTTGACTTGCGAACTACAAGAGATGCATAAAAGATTTCTGCCTGAAACATTTGCATGACATAAGAATTGTACTGTAATTAAAAAAATGATTTCTGTGGTCCTGATTGTGCTGCAGCACCAGGTGTCTGTCAGACAAGGACAGTTTCAAAAAAACACACTGTTGCATCTGGACTTTTGTATCCCACGTCTGTGTCTGAAATAAATAAATGCACTCAAAGTTCTGGCTCAGCCTTTTACATCTGTTATTTGTCAAAGTCAAGGTTCTGTTCTGTTCCATTGTAGCTTTTTTCAACTGTTGCAGGGTGATACAAGCCTGCCCCCTGTGCACTGACAGGCCCCTTCACACCATTTACTTTTCTGTTTCTCAAAAGGATATTTTTACACCTTACACAAGCCTTTTTTTTTTTTTTTGTCTAACTTTTATTTATTCATGTCTCACTAATTTAAATATTGTGATATTTCTGCACTTTTAGAGCATTAAGTGGGTCAGGGAAGAACAGATTTTCTTCTGTACTTTTATAAGCATTTTATGAGCACAGACCACAAACTCAACATACTGATGGATGACTTATATAAGAGAGGAGCATTGCTGAGTGTGAGGCAGTTTGGCGCGTTCTTGAGGATGAGCTTTCGGATGTCAAACTTAATTCATCCCCTTTTACTTAGTATGCATTGCCATCATTTATGCACTTTTCAGTTTGCTTTCCTTTTTGTGTTTTTTCTGTTAAGGGCTGGATTTTTTTTATTTATTTATTTTTTGGCAAACATTGATTCGCATCTGACTAGAATAACAGCAAATAGAGGGGGTCTTAATTCTAATGTGGGTGCAGACAAGCAGACCTAAATGTATACAAACGTGTAATAGTCCAAAGCTAACATGACTGAGACATGACTGGCCCTGTTGTCTGTCATGTGCTGCAGGCCTAGCCACATCTGCCTGGAGTCAGCAGAGAAATAGAAGGTGTCCAGTGTGTGATGGCTTTTCTCAGTCTGTACTTCACAGCTTTGTGTCAGACAGACTCTGTCTCATTGTCTGATCTAAAAGCAAGAGAGCGAACACACAGCATCTGACAAAATAAAATGACAAAATAAAATGTAATTTTAAAAAGGCAGCATGTGAAAAGAATACAATACAACAAAAATATCAACTATGGAGCAAATAAACTGTGCAAAAATATGAACTATACTATACAGAATACAGCTCTGCAGGAGTATAACTGTGTGCATCTTGTGCAGAGTGGTGTGCAACATCAGCTGTATGTGCAACCTTCAGCAATGCATGTGTAAATATACATGTGCAAAGTGAATATGTAAACAATGAAATGAAAATGTAAACAGTGAACTGAAAAAGCGAACAGTGGGGGTAGTCTATGATTCTAGACTCCTGCCAGCTGTTTAGGAATCTGATGGCTGAGGGAAAGAAGGGCTTCTTTCATCTGGAAGTCCTGCGTTTTACACTTAGGTGCCTTTGGCCTGAGGGTAGAAGTGTGAACAGTCCCAACAGTTGGGGGTGGGGGGTCGGTGATGATGGATGCAGCTCTCCGGTGGACTCTAGTTCTTCTCAGCAGTCTTCTCCACTCTCTGCAGGTGTTTGCAGTCCATCACAGTAGTGTGTCTGTACCACACAGTGATGCAGCTGGCCAGGATGCTCTTAACAATGCAGCTGTAGAAGTTGCTGAGGATCTTAGGCCACATGCCAAACTTCCTTAGCCTGCTCAGGACGTACAGCTGCTGTTGAGCCTTCGTATCCAGCTGTGTGGTGTTGAGGGTCCAGCTGAGGTCCTCACTGATGTGGACCCCCAGGTATCTGAAGCTGTTCATCCTCACCACAAGCTCCTGGATCCTCTCATTTCTCATGTCCACTATCATCTCCATTGCCCTCTCTGTGTTCAGGGTGAAGTTGTTATCCTCCTTTATTTTCAAGATGGGAGAGGGGAATATGGAGGGCAGCAGCTATGGTGTCTGAGTGTGTCCAGTGTGTTCAGTATGCTGCTCTGAATGAGGGCCAGCACCACTCTCTCAAAGCACTTGATGACAGCACAGATGATTGAAATGAGTGCTACTGGGGTGTAGTCATTAAGGCAGGTTGGTGGGATGCTTTTGCTAAGGGGGATGATGGTTGTGGTCTTAAAGCATGGTGCTCAGGCTGAGGGAGAGAATGGAGGTGAGGATGTCTGTCAGCTCATTGGCACATGCTCTGAGGGTTTCCCCAGAGATTTGTCTGGGGTTGATTTTCCTCAACTCCTTCCTAGGCTGATGAGATGGTTGGTGGGGGGCTGTGTGGTCCAGGTGAGTGTGTGCCTCCTCTCCTAGCCACATCTACCCGGAGTCAGCAGTAGAATCGAAGGTGTTCAGTGTGTGATGGCTTTCCTGAGTCCATCTGACGTATCTGACTGTTCATGTGGGCCTTCATGTAGTGGAACTTCCTGCTTTCAGTCTCTGGGGTCCAGAGTTTAACCTGTTTGATGACAACTATTGGATGTAACAGTTTCACGTATTATGTATGTCACTTGCCAGAGTTTTAGGGTTTGAGATATGTGGTCTTTCTTCTCAAGTTTGGGAAACTAATTAAACCATTTCAGAAAGATATAAAGAAGTCCAATAAATCAATGTTTGAAGAAATTATTTACACAATATTTTGACACTTAAATAGCTACATAAAAACAAGACCAAACTTCATGGAAATGAGTTGAGTGACTTTTACCAAAGCCAAGCCTTATTTAGCTTTATTTCCCTTTCGTCTGTCATCTGAGATTGTCCAGTGACGATGTCAGGAGATGATGATATGCAATGCTTGCCAAAATGTATAGTGTCACTGTACACTCTTGTGAATATATGTTTGTCTTCCTTTTTGCGCACTGGTTGAAATCTATCTTTCTGATTTTCCACCTCAATGTCCATAACAAATACAGTTCCAAGGCCAAGAGCCACATTCACACACATTTAAACAACAAAACAAAGCATCATATCCCACAGGGCAGCCCTGCCGACAAGCATGAGCGCACAAATGTACTCCGCTTCATGCATAACCTCTCACAGTGAGGATAAAGCACTGACAACAACTCCACTTTCCCATGATGCCGAATACAAATAGCTTTTGTGAGCGCTCCAAACTCACTGTGCCCTCTCCGGACCGTGGCTACAGCAATAAACAATGAAAGTTTGATCACGTTAGCTGAAAGCTCGCTGTCTGTCGTGGCCCAGAAAGAGGGGCTCAGAGAAAGATAGTGGAAACGAGTAGGTACTGGAACACATGGCTTCTGCACTGCAACTGACGGTCACATGTGCTCACAGATAGGACAAATGAGGTATGCTGGGGGTCCACTGGGAAAGCAAGATGTCTCCATCAAAACCACTGGGGGCTACAGACCCTGACCATACAGTCTTTTTTCACTGAGCACAAATGTTACACAAGACGTCCCCTTTCTCTCACAGCAGACTATGCATTCTCAATGAGGAGATTGGGACATCTGTCTTCATTAGGCTTGATTACTTTATTATTACATGGCTATTTCATTAAAATCATGTCAGCTCACAGCACCATTAACTCTTCTTGCGACCTGCTTTATTTCTGCAAGTCATTTATTAAAGGGATATTATGGGATTTGAGGAGTTGTGTGTGGTGTGGTGCTTGTATATAGTTAGTATATTACTTGGTGTAGTCTGGAGAAATGGTGAGGTTCAGGGAAGTGGTGTACAGCTGTATATGAGCGCTTGTGGGCCACTGAAAAAGTGCACAACTAAGCAGGAGACTCAGTGTGAAGTGCTCTGAAGCTGCAGCAGAATACACACACTGATTACTTTTACATGCAGTGCTTAAGGCAATGGGCTCAAAGCTTAAGCCACCTAAATGCACTTATGTTTTGTCTGTGTTTACGCCACAGTGGCCATTGGAAGTGGTTAAGTCCAATTGCTGTCATTCAGGCATTCTGCATTCATGCGATCTTAGTGATTTTGGTGCTAAGCTTTTGTTAGAAAGTGAAAAAGAGTGGGCACCTAGGTGGCTCACCTGGTAGAATGCATACCATATACTTGGGAGACTTGGGTTCCATACCGGCTCGGGTAATTTGCCAATGTCATTCTTCTCTCATAGCCCCTGTTTCCTGTGTGTCTACTACCCTATGAAAAAAGGCAAAAAAAATTGAAAATCTAGTCGATGGTAGACTTTATATGTCAGACTAAAACAACCATAACAGTTTTATAAAATTCATGTGAAAAAAAATCCATGAGTATTGCTTGGCTTTTAGTTTTTTGTTTACCTGTGTTACTCTGTGCTACTGTTTGTCTCTGTAGCATACTCAGACCCTAATCTAATCTTAGCTAGAGTATGTTGTATGCTGTACTATGAAGTGTAAAACCCTTATGTGTTAGTCTGACTAAGAGGAATTAAAATGACTGTTATTCAATCCAGTTTAGCTGCATTTTAAAAACGCCAAACATTGTCCTACATACAATAATGCAAATACTTGTATTTCTCTAGTACCATCTAACCACACTGTATTGTAATCAGCGTTTCCCTGATGATAACAGCTGCTACTATACAGTTGTGCACTACTTCTTTAAGCCTGTGCAGTTCTCCAGACTAAATAGGTAATATACTAACCAGATACAAGTACAAAACATACTACAGCCCCCTACCTCACCTACCTACCACGTATTTTGCCACACTTATTATTACTTGCTGAGGCTTGTGATAGGTTTGTCAAAAAGGTGGCAACTCTTAAAAAATCCTATGATTGGAGTCTCCTTGTCCCTGCAGCACCAGAGGATTGAACTTGTTTTCCTCATTATTTATCACAATCCTCTTGTTACATGGCCTTTTAGAATGTCTTTTCATTGATATTAATAAGTATTGTGTGCTGGGTTTACATTTTTGCTATGTGCATGTTTGTCATAAAGTCAAATTTATGATTCTTTTATTTGTAACTCATTTGAAGATAAAAATACAAAATACATCTAAGAGAAAATGAGAGGTTCTTTAACTGATGGGTGGTTGTTGCAGCTCTGTGAGTAGCAGGGAGCTGTTAAAGGTTAACCAATGAGATATGTTAATCTCCCTGAAGCTCATCGGTATCCTTCAGCTGTAACAAGCCAGACATGATGCAGCGTGATGGAAGATGGAATCTGTCAGTCAGAGTCAGCAACAATCCCTGACCATTAAGTCTCAGGTAGGTTCACGGTAATGCTCTGTCATTTACCATCTTATTTCACTAGGATTATCTCAAAATGGAAGCAGTCATTTACATCAGTCAGAACCCCTTAAAAAAGTAAAGTGTAAGTCAAAACACATTGAGAACATAAAAAGTGCTTAGGATAAGTATCATAAAGTGTGCTATTTTTAAGCTACTAATTCCATACTAATGCACTAATGATATTTCATTAGCATCACTTAAGACGCACTATAGTACCTTTAATTACACTATAATAAATTTATTGTAATCATAAATTAATGCTTTTTATTGTATGTTTAAAATGCATGCTTAAACGTCAACATAGAATTAAAATGAATGAAAAAGGCATTTAAGACATATAATTGACAGATATAATATGTAATGCAGTAGGACTAACCACTCTGCCAGCCCAAGAGTCAATATAATTGAGGTCTAATGAGTGTCTTCTACTTCTAACTCCATATCAT
The DNA here is from genome assembly GCA_036850595.1 of Rhyacichthys aspro. Classification (NCBI taxonomy): domain Eukaryota; kingdom Metazoa; phylum Chordata; class Actinopteri; order Gobiiformes; family Rhyacichthyidae; genus Rhyacichthys; species Rhyacichthys aspro. The sequence goes on from CM072157.1 coordinate 3,048,691, forward strand.
TCAATTCTATAATTTGACAATATACTCATATTAGTGAATTGGCAGAGCTTCTATTTCTATTTCTGCACTCATATCACAGCACCCAGAGAGATTTATTTGGCAATAAGGCTCTGTCCTGGGGCAGTCCTGCCCTTTCACAGAAGAAAGGCAAGAACAGTGATGTGTAACTGATCAAAGACTTGTCCAAAACTGAATGTTGGAGGGACACCAACGAGTTTGTGGGTGATGTCAGTCAGTATTTTGCATTATTAGATGGAGCTTCTTCTTTTACATGAGAGACCTAAATAGCTGACAAACAAGTTAGCCGGGGCCATACTATCATAAACTTTCTCTTCACCTGTCTAAAATTACATAGTTAAAGCTTTACACACTGGTTTGCATTTTTCTGGTTTGCTTTTTCTTGTTGGTTTATTTGTGTCTGTGGAGGTTCTCAGTCATTCAGGTCATCATAAATGAAAGGATAAATGTTATGTGGCGATGATGGTCAAGAGGTTTTGGCACAATAACTTCTAGATTATACTGGATGGAGATATCAGGAGAATAGGCACTTTTTTACATAAAGGAATAAAATAAAAATTAAAAAAAACACCCAAAAGGACAATAATCAAAAACAAGTTAAGTAAGTAGTAAGTAACTAATCAAGTTAAATAAACATGACTGTAATAACAAAGGCCTACTGGCCACTGAGGTGAGGTTTCCTCTGCTGTATTACCCAGCTGATTATGTGTACCTGTGTGCATCAGCTGGCTGATATCTGAGGCGGAGTCAAGGCAAAAGAAACTTATGGCACAAGGGCTCCAATAATAACATTTTTAGTGCCTTTTTACCACACTGAATTTGTGACTTTTTTTCACAAAGCTCTATCTCAAGTGGCCCAGACATGCTTACCTTACCTTACTGGGTTTGCACACATTCAGAACCTTCACACCTGGTCACTGTTGATGCCATCTTACAGTCTACCTTAGTGGCAATGGCTCATAGGGAACAGAACTTTATCATCTAAGTGCAAGAAGAATAGCAATACCCCATTTTGATTTAAAACAATGCATTAGACATCCCTTTAAAGCCTTCTTGTCTTGATGAGAAAGTATTTAGACTAAAAAGTTTTCTCAAGTGTTTGCCAAAGGTAATTAAGGTTCTGAAGGCAGCCACCAAGCAGCTGTAACGTTGTGGGTTTTGGCTCAGAAACGCCTTCTCATCTGTCATTGTGCTTTCCAAACTGCAGCCAGCTTTGTTTGGGTCTTCAGTGTGTGACTACATAATGGGACATACTGTTGCCCATTACTGGAAGCACTGGAGCAGGCAGCACAATTGGCCTTACAGTAAACCGGCTGGCAATCAATGGAGATGTATTTCATGAATTGGAGAAGGAACAACGGGGCCTCAGACGGATCATCTCTTGCGACACAAATGCAATTTTCTCTCTAATTCTTCTGCGCAGGAGGACATATGTGGCATCTGGTAGTGGTGCTGAGAGGGTTTGGGTGGGCGCCCAGGAAAGGCCTGCCACCAATTCGACTGGAGAACAAAAGAACGCACTTTCAAAGTAGGAATCAACAAGAGCAAAGAGTCTGGAGAAGAGGATGAGTGATTCCATGAGGAAAATGCTATGCTGTTGGCAATTTTCAGCCCCGAAAGACACAACAAGACACAGGAGAAGGATGAAGCAGAGACAGCAGTGAAGGAAAAGAAATTTGGGAACAGGAAGAAGATGATAAAGTGGGACAGAAGGCAAAGTAAAATACAATACAAATCTCCCAGAAGCAATTTAAATGTTTATCACCTTAATTAAAATTGTTTTGAATTAATTGGAGAGAGCTTTAGCTTTGGCTCGGCTGCCGTGAATGATTACACTCGGTATAATTACAGCGGCCGCCCAGTTTCAGTTTTAGTGTGTGTGTTCGCTTATAATAGTCCATTGCAATGGTAATGAGGGAGCCAGCCATTGATTACCTGCGGCTTCGAATGTCATCCACTCACCACTCGCAGCGTTTGTCAAAGGCTAACAAGCAAGCGCAAAATCCATGCATGGTAAACACCACTATTTACATGCAGCGTGCCACACTTTTTACATTTTATCGTCCTCCGCGTGTCTTTTATTCACCAGGTATTGCATATTGTCTGTATCCTGGAGGGATTGCATTTAAATTGAAAGAATGTGAGTTGTTACCTGCCCAAAGCCCAGGATTCAGCCAAACCAAATGAATTGAGAAAGTGTTCCAAAATGCCGGCGATGAAAATACACAGGATTGGAAATGAAAGCCCTGCAGACTCATGAACATGGCTCTAGATGGTAAATAGGTTTTTGAGGAGGAGGTCTAAATCCTATTTGGAGAAAATGAGAGAAATTCGGTAGCATGCAATCCCCAAACCCCAAAAGATGTAACACTGATAGTTTTGTTTTGTTTTTTTACACACTATTCAAGTCAACATGTTTCTGGGTTATTTTAATGGCCACTCAATACAGTGAAACATTTTAATTGACACAACACCAAATGTAAAACTTAAGAGATGGATGGTAAAACAATTCAGTACTCCAGTATGTTGGCTGGTCTATTGTTGGCATGAGCAAATGGAGCAAGAAGCTATAGCCATTACATGTTCTTACCTAGCTCTGAAGCTGGTTTGTTAAAAAGAATATGGGTGTGAAAGAGTGACGTGTGTATGTTAATATGCATTTAAGAAGTGGCTGTTTAAAATGGCAGTGAGCCAATAAAGTAGGTTTTCATTTTAGATCTCAGATTTACAGTCTTTGATGTGGAAGCACAGGTCCTAAAATGTATAACTGTGGTCCCTCCATGTGATGTTATTTTATGTTCTACAAGCATGCAGCTTTATCTGGTGTAGCCTCAAAGCTTGTGTATACCCTGTAGTTTTTTAAGCAAGCACCCCAAAAAGCACAATAATAAGATTTTCATTCATTTCAATTCATTGTAATACGTGCATGTTAATGTTTCTACTGCTGTTTCATTTGTCTCACTATAATATGAAGTGTAGAGGAAATCATCAAGCAATAGTGCTTTTTTCAAGGTGTTATTATTTATTCAGACCACAGTCATTCACTGAAGGTGATAAGCTACCTCTGAAGCCATTGCTTCCCGGGGCCAGACTGACAGAGATGTAGCAAATACCGACCACCACCAAACACATCACCACAATCACACTAACACATTCACACACAGTGCCACAGACACCGGAGGCAAGCTGGTTGAAGATAGAGTTTAGCCTTAAGACAAAACGACAGTATGAACTGGGGAAGCAGGGATGGAACCTTGAGTTTCTTCATGAAAAATCTGAGTTTGGGCCTTTTCCATTTTGTTTGCTATTTTTACCCAATTGCTTGATTAGTTTTGCCATTAAAACATAGTTACCCCCTTCCTGATTTCTTCATTTTTTTGCACATTTGTGACACTTGTTACAAAATGTTTCAGATCATCAAGTACATTTAAATATTAGACAAAGACAACTCAAGTAAACACAAAATGCAGTTTTTGAGTGATGCTTTTATTTATTAAGGGAAAAAAAGCTTTCCAAACCTACCCACCTAGCCCTTAGTGAAAAAGTAGTTGCCCCCTAAACCTATTAAGTGGTTGTGCCACCCTCAGCAGCAATAACTGAAATCAAATGTTTGAGAAAACAGACAATGAGTCTTTCACATCGCTGTGGAGGAATTTGGGACTGCTCCTCTTTGCAGAATTGTTTTAATTCAGCCACGAAGGTTTTTGAGCATGAACTACCCTTTTAAAGTCATGTCATCGCATTTCAATCAGATTCAAGTCCTGACTTTGACTAAGCCACTCCAAAATCTTTATTTTGTTTATTTTAAGCCATTCAGAGAATAGAATAAAATAGAATAGTATACAAAGCTTTATCGTCATGAAATTTAAGTGCCACATCTGATCAGTGCATAGAAAAACTAAAAAACTAAAAACAAACAATCACACAAACACACATAATAAAAAAAACAAAAAAAAAAACAATAAATACCCAATTAAAATACCTTGCAAGTTAAAAATGTATTGTACATTAAAATGTTATGTTATTGCATGTAAAAGCAAAGCAAGACTGAAATCTATGACTTTTCACTGTTGAGAGTCCATTGCCCATGGGTAAAAAACTGTTTTTTAATCTATTTGTCCTGCTTTTAAAACTCCTGTATCACTTTCCAGAGGGCAGGAGGGTAAACAGTTCATGCCCAGAGTGGGTACTGTCCTTGATTATAATCTGGGCCTTGTTGAGACTTCTAGCTTTTGCAATATCCACCAGAGAAGGCAGGGAGCAGCCAATAATTTTTTGGGTGTCTCTCTGCAGAGCCTTTCTGTTGGCAGAGGAGCAGTCGGAGTACCACAATGAGAGGCGTTAGGCCAGGTCACCCTTGATGGTGGAGCGGTAGAAAGTCACTAAGAGATTTTCCCGCAGATTGTTTTTGCAGAGCAGTCTCAGGAAGTGCAGCCTCTGCTGGGATTTCTTCACTATGGCTGTTGTATTTCCAGTCCTGGAGAGGACCTGGCAGATGGTTGTTCCCAGGAACTTGAAGGTGGAGACCTGCTCCACCTCATCGTCATTGATGTAGAGTGGGACTGGATTAGTCCTGTTCCTCCTGAGATATATAACCATCTCCCTTGTTTTCTTGGTGTTCAGCTCCGGGTTGTAGAGGCACCACTTGGACAGTGCCTGGACCTCCTCCCTATACCACGACTCATCTCCTCCTGTTATTAGGCCGACCACTGTTGTGTCATCAGCAAATTTAATGCTGATATTGAAGTAGTGGATGGGATTGGATACAGTTGTAGGTGTACAGGAAATAGAGGAGGGGAGTCAGCACACAGCCCTGTGGGGAGCCAGTGCTGAGTGTGATGGTGGAGGAGTAGTGGGAACCAATTCTGACAGGGCAGTTAGTGAGGAGGTCCAAAATCCAGCAGCAAGTAGAGCGTGGGAACCGTAGTTGCAGCAGTCTATCCCCCAGTATGCCAGGTATTCATGTATTGAATGCTAAGCTGTAGTCAATAAACAGCTGTTCTAGGTGACACAGTGCAGTGTGGAGGGCTGTGTTTATTGCATCGGCTGTCGACCTGTTCACTCTGAAGTTAAACTGGTGGGGGTCAAAGCTGGGAGGGAGGCTGGCCTTGACCCAGCACTCCATCTGGCCACACAAGCCAAGCATCTACTAACACAAGCCAAAAACCGCTGTGTCTGTGCGCACCACCATCTTGCCAAAAGCGCCGCCATTTTGCCAAAAGAGCTGGACTTGCTGGTGTGTTTTGTATCATTGTCCTGCCGCAGAACCCAAGTGTGCTTCAGCTTGAAGTCATGAACTTATGGCTGGACATTCTCCTTCAGGATTTTTTCATGGTTCCATCAATCAAAGCAAGTCATCCAGGTGCATCAAAGTAGCCCCAGACCATCACACTACCTTCACCATATTTGACTGTTGGTATGATGTGCTTTTTCTGAAATCCTGTTTTACTTTTACTCCAGATGTAACGAGACACATACCCTCTGAAAAGTTTTGTCTCATCAGTCCACAGAATATTTTTCCCAAAGTCTTGGGGATTATCAAAAGTGAGACAAGCCTTTATTTTCTTTTTGGTCAGCAGTGGTTTTTGCTTTGGAACTTGGCCATGGATGTCATTTTTGCCCCGTCTCTTTCTCATGATTGAGGCATGAACTCTGTAACCCTTTCCAGACTGATAGATGTCAATTACTTTGACATCTGTTATTTTATGATTTACCAAGGGGGGCAACTACTTTCTCATGTCGGTGTAGGTACGTTTGTATAACTTTTTTCCCTTAACAAATAAAATAATCACCTTAAAACTGCAGTTTGTGTTAACTTATCTTTGTCTAATATTTAAAATTGTTTGATGATCTGAAAAAGTGTGCAAAAAAATAAGAAATCAAGAAGGGGCAACTCTATTTTAATGGCAGTGTACGTATTATATTACACTAGAATGTGTCAGTGTTTTTACAAAATGCTAGGATGTAGCATAAACCGGCTCTACTTTTTTGCTATGTCTTAGACGAAGTAAATACAGAACAAAATGGGACATGAGGTAGACTGAGACAGGATATTGGTGAGAAAAATCCTTTATGTATATTAGGTTTTCTGTTTTGAATTTCATAATGTTTAACTGCCCTCTTCTCATGACTGTTGCTTTAAGCCTGTCTTCAGTGTAAAGTCAGAAGAGCTATAAATTGCTGTAAAAATACACTCAAATGTGTTTTTCCCGTTCTTGGTGCACAGTGTTCTGATCCTGACCTACCTCTCAGTTCAATTATTTCACAGGTAATGAGTCTTCTGTAATAGTCTTCTGAGACTCAGGGGCTATTTTCTTTACTCCATATGATTACTTTTGCTTAATAATAAAAAGTTCCCAAAAGCAGGTGTTGAAAAGCTGTTTCAGCAGGCTAATCCAGTCGCGCCCCTGAACAAAATGAAAGTTATACAAACACACTTAATAATTTTAAGGGAGAAAAATGCGCAAATGTAACAGAGTGCCCAGGGGTTACGCAATGTATAATTCATTCCATTTATTTCACAAACTCAAACTATTTCATTTACATAATGTTGGCTCGGGTGCCATGTTGCCATTGTGCACTTCCTCCAGAATGTTCCTCCGACAGTCCATCTCTACGCTCCACTTTTTCGCTTCAGAACTTTGTCACTCGGAAATCAATTTCACAAAATGTCCTTTCTGCTAAAAAGAAGCGGCCTTTAAAAAGTGCTGCTGCCACACTTTTCACCTCTGGCCCTATGTGACCCACTTTAGAGCTACACTACAACAGAACGCACACAGTACAGCGTCTCTCGGCCTGTCACTGCCTGGCTCTCTGCCCCGCGTCTAATTTGTCTTCTTTGTGACAGCCCTTTCAGCTTCAAACAGTTATCGTAACTATAGTCAAGAGGACAATATGTTTTTATTGTAGGTGTTAGAGTTATTGCCTGCTCTTTGAAGTAAGATTTTAGTTAACAAAAATGATCTGGAGTCTGTAACTTATTTCCCCATGATCATTTATCAATATAATTTATTTAACTATTTTAACTTTTTTTTTTTTTTTTTTTTTTTAAATTGAACTGGAAATGAAAAATGGAAGAGGTCAAACGGTCAGGTGCTGCTAATCATCAGCCCTAGATCATCTGATCATCAGCACTTGTCCAAACTTCTATTTTGTCACATTTGTTGGTCTGGAGGTTTCAGGTATTATAACATAATGTCAAGAGGTAAAGACAGTAGAAGTAACTGTTGTTACACATCAGCAGATGACTGTGAGTCATGGGAGAATCTTCAGGGAAGCTGTCTGAGCAGAGTTGGATGACATTCCCAGGGCGAGAGGCAGACTCTCTGCTGTATGTCCTGGGTCGGCCCCAGATCCCAAAGTCGTCTTAGCTGCTGCTCTCCATGTGGAGGAGCAAAGCTTCTCCTAGTTAGAAATGTAAAATGTATTTTCTTTATGTAAAACTGAGGCTGCAATCCCAATTTAAAAATAATTATTTTGATTTTTTTCTGTAATTAATCACAATTGATTTTGTCAATTAATCTTAATCATAACTATTTATAGTACAACTAGTTAATTCTCAATCAAGGAAAAAAAGTACAACTAATTTATATTAATTTTGTTCTCAGTTTCCTTTTTTTTTGTTTTTCCTGTTTTTCTGATCAAGCTTTAAAACCAGTTTTACTACATGCAAACTAGTGTTGGGCCCAGCTTTAATGTTTCATACATATTTATAATACTTCTCTAAGTCTTGTAGGTCTAATACAGTGTTCTAAGAGGTAAAAGTGGAAAGTGAACATTGTAAGAGTCCAAAACCACAGGTGTGGGTACTTGTATCAGGGTACATCTGATGTTTGTTACAAAACTGAATTCAGCCTTACTGGATGATATTCCATGGGATGCTGTGATTTTGCTGGTAGTGCATTGCAGCTTCTGTCTTCATATAGAGTCTGCTGCCAATATGTATACTGTAAATCCCATCTGACAGTTTATATGACTGTTTGACACCCCATATTTTAAAATCAATAGGCCTTTCCAGCTGGCTGTGGTCTTTCCTCTGCCCTGCACTCATCCTTTCTTTCAGAGCAGAACAGCCTCTGACAGTTTCCAAAGACCCCTGAGTGAACCTGTTCAGGATCTGACGCCAGCTGGCCACAGTGAGACGTCTTGGCTTCAGCTGTTTCCTTTCAGATTATTAAGGAGAACTTATGGACCAGGTCTGTTCATCAGGCTCATTTGAGAAAATAGATTAACTCAATTTATTCCTCACCTTCACTGACATTACCACAACCTTTTGCCCCAAGAAGTGATTAGAAGACAGGCATGTTCAGTCCGTGGCACAAACCCTCAAACTTCTTGCTGTGATGCATGGGCGCTAATTAATATATGAAGATGATAAAATTCACTTGGAAAGAAAAGATATTGCCAAAAATGTACACAAAGCCAAGTCTAGTTCTACACAACCAACATACCTCTATGCACAAGCTTTACAAGGAAATGTATGGTCATTTCCTCATGAAAGACATGAGTAAACTAAAGTGTTATTAGGGGCAAGAGTTCTTCAGTCTCCCTGCCTCTGGGAATATGTTGTGTTTCAGCCTTGTTGTTCTGGCTTTGAGGCTGCTGAACCTTCTGCCTAATTTATTTGATCATCAAGGTAATAGAGAGGAAAACAACTAGAGGTAGAAGACATTTCATCCCTCCTCCAAGAGACTTCCTCTAAGGTATACTGTTGAGAGAGCTGACATTCATAGGGTCTTTAGGTCCGAAGGGTTCCCAAAAAGTGTACCGTAACATTCCACTTTGGGGATGCCTCAGATAGAGGTCCCAGCTTTGTGGTACACTTTGTGAGGGGTGTAGTTAAACACTGCTGTCAGCTGATTGGACAATAGATAATCCTCACTTGAGTGAAAATGAGGAGCAAAAGTAAAAACTTTAAACAGAAATGTTTTTTTCAAATAAATTACACCTTGTTTTTATGATTAACATCATATTCCAACAGAAAACATGATAAATGTACTACTTTTTTATGATGACAAAACTAGCTAACAGCTAGCAACAGCTGTTTCTGATTAATAACCAATAATCAGCAAGTCATTCAAAAATAGTGGCTTTCCTTTCACCTCTTTCCATAACCCAAATGATTTCTCATTTACAGTTAGGGCCATATCATCCCAATCTTTACGCAGGTGGAGACAGAGAGAATCTCACTGAGGGGCGTGTCACAATCTGTTTTTTCCTATGAGAGCAGAGACTCAGGTATAAAGAGGCAGGACTAGAGGTGGTGCAGGTTTAAAGAGTGTCACCGTGTTTTGCCTTAAACCAATCACAGGGCTTTCCACCAGTGCAGCCAAGAGATCAGTAAAATGAGCATGGATTCAAGCCATCCATTCTTCAAGTATTATTATTATTAAATTTTGTTGCTTTTATTCATTACATATATATTTTAAGGATTGTTTTATTTATTGTAAAGCAATTTATATTGACTTTAACAAAAAAAGACAGAAAATTAGACTATTAGAAAAATACTAATTTGTACTTTCTTATCATTTTATTGTGAACAAAGTCACGTGCATCCAATTAAAAAACAAAAAAACAAAACAAAAAACGTACAAAAAAGTACAGATAGTGTTTTTCAGTGCCTTTATGATTAATTTGACATTAAATTTTTGTTTCATATTGATGATATTTTTAATCGCGCATATCCTTTTGTTGTGGAGCCATTTTATACAAACTGGCTGCGTTTTTTTGACATTCAACACATAATTAAGTCTCAACTAATCACACAAGGATTTGTCCTTTACACACATCTTGTAAAGGCGTCTTTGTTTCTGTTTTTCCTGGTTGATCAGCGCGCATCTTAATTGGCCTCATTCACATAGGAGCTGCATGATAATGGTAGGCTCAGAAAACACGCTGTTTTTCCCTGGAGCAGGGGTATGGGAAACAGTGGGACTAGGCTTTATCTCATGGCGAGTCGTTACGCAGGAGAGCTTGTGGTAAACTGGTAGCTACTGTACTCCTCATGGTTCTGTGCCAAGCGGAGAGTTTATGCACTGACAGCGCAGACAGGTGCCACACTCCAGGAAGAGATGGAACATCAGATGGAATTTGAAGGGTGTGGATTATAAAACAGACTGTACTTCGCGTGAGAGGCATGACCTTCCTGGAGTAAGACAGGTTTTAGAACAACTATAACCCACAGATCAAGCTGGATTGGGCCAGGCTTCGTCCCGGTGAATTTCTGCTTTTAATGTTGCGCTGTCTTTAGATGTAAATGGCAAAAAATATTTAGACAAGAAAAAAAATCTGAAATAAAATGGAATATACTACTTTTCCAGAGCATGTGCACAATAATTTCACGTTCTCGTTCTTAGAATTTAATGATGCCTTTATCAGTCCGTGTCCGTGCACCTGCCCACTGCCACTGAGTATTCACTTGCAATGGCCTTAAAAGACCAAGTACACAGTGTCTTGTGCTTTGAGACCAGTTCACCCACCTGCTCCATGCCACACCTTGTTTCACGTTGTCAGTTGGAGACGGGCACAAGATGGCTGCACCATGCACAAGATCGCATTTATACCACCGTCTTGTCTGCACTGCCACAAGATACTGCCCTCAGTGTCATGAAATATATTGGATAAGTATTTGCCTTATGTTTAGTGGCTTTGGTTGTCTCATTTTGATTTGTGGTGTAGTTGTTTGTTTCCAGTGTAATTAGCTTAAGCAATATGTCCTGGAGTATGGTAAGTACAGGGAATGAAAAGAAAGATGAAGAATGAAGTAATGGTTGAGTTTTTATTTTGTTTTTTTTTAATACACAAAGCTATTTCAGCTATTTCTGCGTTTGCCCAATTAAATAAATTCCTGCTGGACAATTATCTTTGAAACCATAAGAAGCTGGTTGTCAGAATATCAGGGTTAAATTAGGAAACACTCTAATTATCTTCAAGATGCCTTTGCACATTACACATTGCATTCCTCTTTCTTCATTTAAACAAATGTTTCTGTTCTCATTTCTTCAGACTGCTGCATGTCATTTTATGAACAGATTTCTCATTTACATTAAGATTCCATCTCAATTTCCATCTGTTTTCTGTGACTTTGTTCAATAAGGACTTCAGCTCAAACCTCGATATTTGGGAATGTCTGGATCTTTTTCAGCATCCCCCAGATCATAGTGCAGCTGTTGTACACATCTGGCTGCATGAACTGGAACAGCGCTAATCCCCACAACATGATCTGCAGTAATATCACAGTAAAGGTTCTGGGAAGATCAAAACACACCCAGAGCAGGTCCTGCAAAATATGCATCTATCACTGGATGAATATTTTATTCACAGACTGATCAATTTAGCTACAGAAAAGTTATAGATAAAGCATATTTGACCAAACATATGTGGTGTTGGTGGTAATAGTCCTCATCCCCTTTTTGTCTGCCTTTGAGACCTTTATTAGACCAAGATCTGCACCTTTTTTCAAAACTAAAACAACGTCTGGTGAAGTTCTATTTAAAACAGGAGTCTTTGAGGATTTTGAGAGTATTCTGCTTTTGTGCATTTCTGTGTATAATATTGACCAGTCTATGACAAATTTTCTTTGTCTGGTCTCAGAGCAGCTGAACCCAGTCAGAGAAAAATGACACACAGGATTTAGGCATTGTCTGTCACCAAAACCAAAAGTATCCAGAGAACAAGGAGCTGCAGAAGACATAATAAAGTCGAGTATTGCTACATGACAAAACCACATACAAGGTCAAGATACCCATATCACAATTTCCAAAATGAAAAAAGTACCCTGTTCACTGCGCTTATGGGGTTCCTGGTCAACTCAATGAGAAATGAAGTTGCATAATAGGCCACAAATAAATATATTGTCAATATTGTCAAATGTATTGACCTGATAGTGTACTTCTAATGTGCACAATCAGAAGTATGCAGTTGTAAGTTGTGTCACTTCATGTAAGTTGTGAAACTTCGCATTCCTGTTAACATACCACTTGCCAATAACTGAAAAAAGATACCTTCTGCAGATAAATGCCATCTTTACTTATTTTTGAACACACCCTTTTCACTTGTTTTGGCTTTTGCATTTTAGGTTTTTGAAATGGCTTCACCATTATGTTCACTTTATAATGTTCCATACAGCCACTGATGTCATGACCAAAGTGATAATCGAGGTGTGAAGATTGGTTTTATTTATAATGTAAATGTTTCATGTAATGTCTTCAGTGACATTCCAGGGAAGCTTGTTGTTCTACCGAGAAACTCAAGGTTTCAGCTGTAGCTGATCTTCACGCAGTAAAATTCCTCCTCATTCCAGGATCTCTTTTTAATTTTCCTCCTGTAGCTGTGCATAATTAGTCCTGGATTTCTTTTACAGAGCAGCTCTTAGAGGGCTACACAGTACAAATGCCAGGGTTCTACCACACTGGAATTTTCCCTCTTCCATTATTACACAGTGACCTTTTCCACACTGTGTTTCTGCCAGGGATGCAAATAGAAAACTCTATTTTTATGTTCCAATTTCTAGCACAGAGGTTTATTACGTCCTCGTGAGTATTTATGCAGCCATTTATGTTAATTAGGGACACCACATACAGTAAAATTCAACTTATGCAGACTTTGTATACAGTACAGTGCAAGTGTTTCTAATTTGGACAAGGCAGCTCAGAACATTTCAGAGGAAAGTACCGTGAGTTAACAGAAACAAAAACCTGGAGCAGACCCTGGCTATGGAGGCTGGCCATCTGAAGGAACAGTTCAGGTGAACAACAGTACAATTACAACAGTAATTATTTCCTACATAGGCCTATGGCTTAAAGAATTTGTTGATTATAGGTTACTGGTGACTGCAACATGGAACCTAGCATTCCTGGATATATGTGTATGTTTAGTGAGTCTCAACTAATTGACCACAACTGTCCACTGGAGGGACTGCCTATGGAATTTTTGTTATCAACTTTATAGAGCGAAAGGTTAACATTTTTGAAAATAGAAGATTTGAGAAGCATACACATGTACTATAAGCTAATAAAAGCTTACTAGATTTGTAAACAGCATATTTTCTGAAAAGTACTTTGACACATGCAGAAATTGACTTGCCTATAAACTGGAGCTCCTTTTCTTTTGTGCAGAAAGATTAAAAAGTCATATCAGCTGAATTAAACCAAACACAGCCTGCAATCTAATTAGCAAAAATCAAAAACATACAGGCTAAAAAGCTTTGGATGACATAGGCTAACTAATTACAAACTTTGGCTGTAGAAATAAGCTTAACTCTGGCTGATTTACATTGCAGGCTTCCACAAATCTCTTTATTCAGTCCATAAATATCCAGCAGCATCTTCTCCAGAGAGAGAACAGCGAAAAACAAGACTTGAGGTGTCAATCAAACGTGTCTGCCACGCCTCTGCGAAGTGACGTGGCAGAATAGAAGAAGCTGATTGGTTAGTTATTAATCTTAATATCTTGAGCTATTGGGCAAATATCAACACATCGATTACAAGATGGCATGATGACTGTGATTAAAATAGAGACTTTGTACTTTGGCGCTGATTTTTGAATGGAAGTCAATAGGAGCTATGCTTGATGCCTACCCCTACATCTGTAAGTGCTTTAAACACGGAAGCGGGCTTTCTATGTCCAGCCCTTTTTATCGCCAGTGTTACCAACGTAGCCTAGATGGTCTCAACCAGCCTCATATTTCATTTTTGCTTCAACAGTGAAAGAGTTGCTGTGTTCTTTTATACTGCGTCCTGCTATTTCATAAAAAAGATGACCAGCTTTACTGTGACATACATAGGACACAGGACACAAGCTTCTTACTTAATTGTGCAAAAAGAATAAACAACAGGATGAAATCTAAACCAAAAGGAACAATTTAAAGAAATAAAGCCACAAACAAAGGCTAAGCGTGTTTTATGCATTTACTACATACACACCTAATTTAAGGATGAGGTCAAACACAAGAAAGACAACAAGAAGCGAGCAGCAATGGGGCTTTGCTGAGGGTCAACAAAACTAGTGGCTATGCTGATGGAAGTCCTTGAAGTTTGGTCTATTCATTACAACATGCTTGTAACAGTAACAATCTATAAATAATAATGATTTAGCCAAGCATGTAGTGATATTTATCAAAGGGGGAATTCACAGAGCCTCGCCATATTTTCACCACCAAAGAAAGTTTTGTTGAAATAGTAAAAACGTGGTGATGAAATGTTTAGAGGAAAATAAAAATGTTACATGAACCTAACATCAAGGCCTTTTGCAATGGCAAAATACTTAAAAAGCAGATAGAAGCTTCACTATCATTTAAAATGAATGGCCCACCATTAATCTCAGCTTTATTTTTTTAATCAGCATCTTTCATTTCTCCTCGAGGGCAACTGTTCAGTAGAAGCCCAGCAGATTGATTTCTCTGTTTTAAGACCTCTGTCATGTATCGATTCCAAGGCGCTACACTCTCTTACCCACCGCCTTCATCACAGTGAGCACAAGTCAGCACAAAGGAATCACCCGAATCTTAGACAAAATACGTTTAGGTCCGAGACAGAGCCAAACAGTGCACGTACACCGAGCAGAGCTACTCATTCTTCACCAAGCTCAATAAAAGTTAAAACCCTATTTGGAGAGTGCTTGTCCTATTGATTATGCATCAGCCTGTAACATCGACTCTCTTCGGAACCATGCATAGCTTCACCCAGTGTTCAACTGGAAAGAGGAAAAGTGCCACAACACATTTTAGAAAATGGATAATGTGATAATTAAATGGTTTTAACTGGACTTAAAGCTCCACTAGGTGATTTTGGCTTTGCCAGCCCAGTCTAATCACCACCAACAGCAGCATAGTAACCATTCCTGCTTTTCTTTTATTATAAAAGGTAAAACTTAACCAATTTTCCTCCACATAATGAGGAAGTTTAGAGCTTACCTTATACTTTTAGCCTTGAGTTCACGGTTAGACTGAAGCAATGGTAGTGCTTCTTTATCCCAAAGCGATAATGTGATTGACCAAAGACCTGATATTCTTGTCTGTTAAAATCTTAGGTGTAGGTGAAGTCTTATGGTCTTGTTGTTTCATAGATGATTCCTGTTACAATATGTCATTAGGTGATTACACTTACACAGAAGTCTAATTGTGTTTCAGTCATAGATTTCCCTTATGTGTTCCAGAATATGATGACTCCATCTTGGCTTTTAAATCTTCCTTCAGAGGATGTTACTAAAATAAGTAGAAGGGTGTCGCTACACTCCATCAAGACTACCCCATGGTGGGCCTAATGAGCGCGTTGTTCAGTAAACACAACCAATCATCTGAGAGACAATCTGACGTTAACAAGCTAAAGGCTAATGATGTGGTAATGGCTGCTGCTGCTAACTGCTACAGACAATGCCGGCGTGGTCTTTTAGATCATATAATGGTAAACCCAGAGCCTCACAACAGACGTGCAGCATCTAGCAAGAACTGCAAGTTACCAACAATATAGGTTCTGGACATAGATTAAGTTTTAATGCCATTTCTTTCAGTATTTAGTCACACATACATCATCTCATAGTCTGCTTACTGCATTAGGGTGGATTCACATCAAAATTGGTCAAATCTCTTGTCTCAGCTCACTCTATTCTATTTTTGTTTTTCTCCCTGTGCCCTGTGAGGAAGAGTAGTGTTGGATGTCCTGTGAACCACTGTGGAGCATTTACATAGAAATAAGACTGGTGTCAAACCTGTGACTGTGACGGAGAAAGACATGCACCAGCTTCACCTGCAGCTCCGTGAAAATAAAGATCATTGTCATTGCTGTAGCTCAGGATGTGTTTATTTTATTATATATTTTATTCACAGAACTAGATACTTAATAGAAACAGCCAAACACTATCAACAACTACAAGTACAAATTTACTATTTGTAATGACTTAATTTAAAATATGAGTCTGATTTACTCCCAGCAAGTAATCACTGAAGCTAGTTTTAATTCGAGTTAACAACTTGACCACTACGTAGATGGAGCCATTAAAATGATCTTTTGTAATATTTGTACCATTTATTACCAGAACATGACACTGATTAGACAAATATCTATAACTGCCACCTGAGTGTGAACTTTAAATGAGAATAACAGGATGTCATGTATGAAAAATGAGTGCACCAAGGCCCTACATTGTTGATTGTTATTCGACTGCAAAAGTGACAGCAGTGAAATGTATGACGTAAAAATCTGTTATGAATTTAATGTATAGTGAATACTATATAAAAATTGTTAGTAATGCAAACTAACAAATGCTCATTATTCCATGGTGAGTCAAAAGTCTGCGCTGAAATAATGAGAAAGTGTTTAGAGTAAGCAGAAATGGTAGGAGTCCAGTCTTTCCCATGCATAATGTTGCCAGATTGAGCTTCGGCTACTTTTGATCTCACTGGGGGAAATAACATTGGGAGGGAGTACACTATTTGGGCTACTTTAGGCTGTATTTGGCGGAAATTTGAATATATTATGTGAACATTATTATATTCATTTATGAGTCTGTGATCACTACTTTCAGACGTTTGCTGAAATTAGATGAATCTAATAGATTAGGGTGGAGGGGAGCTCCTAGAAACAATACACAGACAAGTAAGTAAAATTATATGTCAACAGAAATACAATTTAAGGATGGCAAGAATATCAATTATAATAGATTTAAACCTATGTTTATGTGTGTATGGCATTGCAGTATAGCAATATAACACATACTTTTCCCCCAAAGATAGCAGCAATAATAAAAATACCATGAGTATTTTTTTAAAAGTAAGGAGCACTCCATTTATTACACCTGACAATCGGAACAAATAATATTTAGCATGTTGCACAGGATCTTCAGCCCATTCCAAACTAAACAATACATCATGTTGGCATGTTAGCATACATCCTTGTCCGAACAAAGGTAAGTAATTAGCACCGTGCAAGTAATTAGTGCATTACCAATTATTAGTTATACAGAGAAGATAAAAATAAACAAATGGACCAAAGAAATAAAAGAATCACAATGGATTACAAACAGAACTCTTTCCAGTGGGACATATAATAAGGGAAAACGAAATGGGACAGAAAACATCTTCATACAAAGATGTCACTGTGACACTTGTTGCCTGGGTAAAATCAATGCATATTGGTGTTTGCCTGGTGAGGCAAAGAATTTCTCAACCAGCTTTATTGTTTACAACATTTCAGAATTTTCCTTGTATATGATGTTAAGCTACTTTGAAATTACTATGTTGTTTCAAATGTGCTCTCTGTCAAGTTGACGAGTCACATAATTGGAAAAAACCCTTTGTTCTCTGTTTAGCACGAGCCAAAACATGCAGATGGATATGAGCCAGAACAACTGGAATGACAGTACAAAAACAGAAAATATAGCAATTTTCCCCTGAACAGCTTTCCCTCCCTTCTCCTCCCCATAATTGACAATGTCTGGACTCACACTTGAATATTATGACTTAACTTTAAAGAATTCAAACTCTTAGAAAGCTGTCAAATAGTCAGTAGAGCTATCAAAAGCCTTCACAGAGACACACAAACATTTTTAGCTGTCACAGCTCAACAGCAAAACTAGTATTTTTCCAGTTGTTGAACTTTTCAGAACACAAGCTGAGGAATGACTGCAAATCATCTTCTCAGCAGCGCAATAGCCTATGGTGTGAGTCATTCATCCAGGATGGACTATATTTTAATCTTGTGCCAATATAAGAAAGCACTCACGTCTAACAGTAGTAAGGTCATGGGTTCCATCCCGATATTTTTAAGACCGTGATTACCAAATAAACTGTGAATAAGTGGCTGTTTCCAGGGTGTATCCCACCTCAGGTTTTAAGCAGCAGGGACTGGCCCCAAATCTTTAAAAAATAGTGTTGAATGAGTGAGTAGTATGATGGATTAAATATGTGTAGTTCTTAGAAGGCTGATATGAACATCAGTAACTTCAGTCGATATGTGAGTACCTTGAAATTCTAGGAGGGGCATCTTGTCTGCATCTTGATGGCTTGTCTAAGCACAAGCCAACAAGCAATGTGGGGTCTTTAAGCCCATTGTAAGTGAATACACTGTGGCACTGGGCAGATGCAGGGACTGACGTGGCATCATTAAATTCTATTTGGAAGCGAAATTATTACGCACATGTGTATTATTATTATTATCAATGTTCAGGTAAACAAAATAGGTAATAAATCAGTTTTATTGACCATATTTTATATATTTCTCTAAATGTTTCAGGCTTATATCCTGAGAAATTATTTATAAACGACAGTAATGACCAAATCCGTGGATGATTGTTAAGTTTTTTTTTTACAGTTTTATTTATAAATTAAACAATAAAAGACAACCCTTTTGCATTTTAATCAGAGATGAATGACTCTAAAATAAATATAATTAATAAAAGTAATGAAATGTAATAATTATAATCGACACAGCACTGGAGGAAAGCCATGTGATTGGTTAAAATTCAAAAACCCATGATACTTAAATCCTACCCCTTTATACCTGCATCACCTTTAGTCCTGCTTCTTGATACCTCTGTCTCCGCTCTGATAATCAGAAAAAATGCTTTTGACATGCCCCTCAATGAGGTTCTGTCTGTGTCTCTGCCTAAGTTAAGATCAGAGTATAAGTGCAGTGTAGCTGCATACACATATGAACCACTTCCTATTTTAATTTGTCTGACAATTCACAGCAGCGCAGGCATATGCTCGTATAATGGGCAGCATGCCGCAATGCTATGTTGGAGTTCTATTTTTCAAGCATATTGGCGTCACTCTATGGAGCTACAGCAGGGGAAACACAGGAAGTAGACACAAAGTTTCAAAATAAACTTTTGTCTTCAAGCCTTTCAAAATAAAAGCTTTCTAATAGCATGGTGGTGACGAAAACATCGAGCATCACATCCAGGACTTCATGTTTGACAATGGATGACAAAAAGTTAATTCTCGAGGTGTTACTAACTAATTTTAAAGGTCCCATATTATGCTAAATCGACTTTTCTGAGCTTTTAACCATGTTCTAACGTTGTTTCTACCTCAAACACATACCCAAAGTTGTGTTTTGTTTCATTCGCGCATGTTTGAGTAATTTATTTAGTTTGAGCTACAGTCCTTTCAATGAGCTGTTTCACGCAATGACGTCAATATGTGAAATAAACCACTCCTCTCCAGGAAGTGCTCCTCCACACTCCTCCTGCCCCTCTCTCCTGAACTGTCAACAAGTGCTCTGCAGCTCAGACACAGAGAAGCATCGCTGCTACTGTGTTAGCTTACTTACTGTCAGCAACATGCACACATGTATTACTGCACAGCTCTACATATTGCTAGGCTACTTTATTATAGTTCTTTCAATACACTGCACACCAGCTACCTTAGGAGTCTCCAGGCAGCATACATTCTTAACTTCAGTAGGCATTGTACGGTCATTTCCACATGTTCACCGATAAACAGAAGCAGTTAACATGCGCTATGCTACGGGCTACACCATAGAAACATACACAATAAATAGTTTCTCATTTACCAAGCAGAAACGTCTTGTAGAAGCCTTCGAGGTTTTTGTGTTTGCTCATGTTCTTCAAACTCAGAATCAGACTCTGGGTCAAAGATATACGGCTCAGTTACTCTCAAAGCCATTGCTGAAAAAGTATTACTAAGATGTACCGTGTTTACTTCAGTCTGTTTCCAGCGGCAGCTCGTAGTTCTAGCGTGACGTCAGGCAGGAAGTGGGCGGAGCCAACACGGAAGAGCTGAGCCTTAAAGTGACAGCGCCAAATCAGACCGTTCACTTTGGACTCATGATGAGAGCTCATTCAAACCACTTGTATAAGATCATTATTGTGTGTTTCATGTTGCAAAACGTGATATGGTAACCTAAATGTATCCAAAATACACTGTTTAATGTTCAAAATAGTATAATATGGGACCTTTAACTAACTTACAAGAACAACGTAAAGAAGGAAAAGGCATGGCATAATAGCGGAAACTCTCCAGCACAGTTACCCCAAGTGGCATCCATGTTATCCATTTTGTTTGTTTACCAGAGGTTAAATTCACCTCACCAAACGTGAGGTTCAAAGACAGGAGTGTAAAGTAATGTAGCCTTTTTACTGAAAAGAATGTTTCTTCCCTACTCTTAAGTTACTATAAATATAACACACTTTATAGCTTACATACTTTGGATAGTGAACTATCCCTTAAACTCTTTAGTATTTATTTGCATATGTGAAAGGTGTTTATGTGACATGTTTATTATAGTACATAGCAGACAAGAAGTACAGTCAGCAAATTTTATTTACAATATGCCCAAAGCAGAAATTACTTTTCAAATTAGACCACCCTGTCTTGCTAAGGCACAATTCCCTCTGGAGAGTTTAAGCAAGCACAAAACATTGAAGGCCTCTCTAGAAGCCATGTTTCCAGCCGAACAGGTGTCACGCGTCGTTGTCCTTGTTGCTGCTGCTATAGCAGTCTCTGCTTCTCACTAGGAGATAGCAGGAGGCTGTGGAGGATACATGCTGCCACAACAAGACTGTCAACTTTATCAGGATGGAGATTAATCCGTCTATACAAAATCCTCTATCTTGATGCCAAAATGCCAAAAGCATTTTCCACCACCATCCTGACTCTTCACAGTCTGTAGTTGAATATCCTCTTCTTGAGTGAGGTTCACTGTATCATATGGTCGCATTAGGTAGGGCTACAGAGAAAAGGCAACATCCCCACCATAACAAAAGGGACGTTTGCTGCATAAATCCCACCATCACTAGTCCTTCCAAAGACCCCCACCTAAATGGCTCGGAATCTATAATATGCATCAACTAAAGCCAAATGAACAATGGAAAATGTCTTTTTCAAACTGAAGTACTGACTGCAGGACCTTTAGTTATTTATATTTATGTGTGTGTTTAGTTTTATTTAGCTTTATATTTAAGTAAGTAATTAATGTTTATATTAGTGTTTTTATAAAAAAAACTAATTATAGTTTACAGTTATATTGGATAACTTTTTTAACATTGTTTTTAGCTTTTAATGTTATGTGCATTGGCAATCATCTGTGCAATAAAACTTCTTATGTGTGGATTAATTCTTACCACAGCCAGTCACTGCTTTGGCTCAATAGCTGCTCTGTAGTTTGTACATTGGCTGGTCAAATCAGGCCCAATGAAAGACAATAGCTGATCCTTTTGCTCAGGGCTCATTCTGAAGTACTGGTGTGGCATTGACTGTCTAGTCTTAGCTCGGGCCACAAGGTGGTAGAAGTCGCCCTGTTCTCTCCATAGCTGGTTGATGGGATGAACCCAGTGTCACCATCCTCTTCTCTCTTCCTCTAGCTTGATATTGACCAAGAGAAAAAAGGCCAGGGTTCACCTTCTACTTGGGGCTACTTGCACAAATAAAGTCACAACAAAATTGTGAGTATATTTTCTATAGCTCGATTAGCTAATTGTGTTGTCTGGGTTCAGTTTAAACCAGAACAAAGCTTAAACACATCAATACTTATTTATCATAAATATTGGAAGTACATTTTACTAAATAATATTGATATTTATGTTACATACCCCTTTGAAGAAGCAGGAATATCAGCAAATGTACAAAGAAGTAGGCAAAAGAGAGACTTACTTGAGCGGTGTAGCAACAGTGGCATGTTACGCCTCTGATGTGAATTGACGCTTTTAAAGATACGTACGTAAAATGATGTCTACACAACATCCGACAATAGCTCTCGGTGTAAATTTGGGGTAAGAGTTAGTTGTGTAAGCCAGTGACTGCTTTGGTAGCTTTCTCACAGCAGTGTCAACTAGGGGCCGGGACGATATGAGATTCTGACGGTATGAGAACCTTGAGAAAAAATATCACAGTATCACCGTATTGGTTAAAGCTTGAAATGCTATAATTTTCCAGGTAAGTAGGGCATAGGTAAATGTTTTCTATTCAGTCATACAATAGAATGAATATTACATAACATAAATTAAGATTAAGTAATTGTATTGATCACACAATGGGGAAATTCACTTACCACACCACGCGTTAGTGCACACCACACTGCGCCACTCCAAATAATGAATAAGTAAATATAAATGAATTCTTCGAAATAAATGACCACAGCACCTTTAAGGCAAGGCTTTAGCTGCTGTTACTGCTCTGTTCATTAGGACTTATTAAGGTGATCTGAGAAAAAGGAGCTCAAGTCTTACTTCATGTTAGAGAATTTTGGGATCTATTGTAAGGTTGTAATGCCCTGAGCCTTGGGCTCTGTCAACAGATAGACTCAGACACCTGCAGGATAACATGTCTCCAACCTCGAGCCTAATCAGCTGAATAACAACTGAATACCAACTCTTTGTTATTGTATTGGTTGCGTAATTGACCTTCTACGAGGTATTATACACTCTAACCACTGAAAGCATAGGCAGACTTGAATGTTCAATACTACGCTGTGTTGACTGTTCAACTGTCTCCGGGCCTGTATGTGATGGTAATAAACTTCTCCTGCTTAAGACATCCAGACTCTCTTCAGTCCTTATGTGGTCCAATACTTCGAAGCTCTAAGGCAGTAACACAATTCTCCTACAATATTGGCGTCACGAACTACGGAAATCTATATACAGCTGGACTGGTAAGTGCAAATTAATTTTTTCTCTTTTAAGAGAAGAGTTGCATTACCAGAACCAGGCTTGACAGATAGATCCTATGTGTTGGGAAAATGTGTACAATACACAGTCTTTGAGCTATTGGTCACATATGTGAAATTAAATGTAAGTTTGAATTTAATTGGTTATGCAAATTAAATGCTTGTTTAAAATGATTGGCTAATTTTGGAGTTAACGTTGGTACCAGTATTCGGCTGAGGCCGTACTGGTTGCCTGTGAATTCATGAGAAAAGCTAAACATAATGAGCAGTATGAAGTACTGAAATTTGGACGTACTGAGAGCTCTGAGTAAGCTTTCCAACATTGAATTCTGTTTTCGATAACAATTTCAAAGGCCAATGTAATTGTTATTAAGGCGGTGTGAGCAAGAGTAAAGCTGTGAATAACACAGTAATTACAGGCTGATGTGAAAACCTTGGTGGATTGGCGTTGTATAGGTGGTCATAGCACTCTGTAGTGAGATTGAGCACCGGTTTTGTTTTTCTTGAAACTATATGTCTGGGACTATAGCTAAAGAAGAGGCACGATAGCTGCTCTGCAGAGGGTCTTAGTCTGGGGAGGGCCTAGGAAAACTTCCTTAGAATCACTAATTCCCTAATAGGCGCCTATTTCTTAAAATGTGCACGTGGAGATACATTCAGGATTTAATAGATTCTGCTCTTGTATCCGGCTCTTGCTACCATTGTAGTAACTCTAGAATCAGTTAAGAACTTTAACGATCAAAAGTGTTGTGTCTGAACAAACTGACAGACTGAGACTGATAAACCTCTGGATGCTGCAGTAGATCTTTTGCCATAAATGTGTTATCTGTTATTTACTATATGTTCTGTGTCTTATGAAGTTCAAAATTACTATGGGTTGGGTATTAACCACAGATTTCACCACACAGTGACTAGCTTAAGTCTTTAATCAACTCACTAAGATCTAAACATCAGACACACATTTCTTCTTTCTCTACACCTGGTGCAAGGCGATATCTCTACACTTCTGACATCAGCGTTAAAGCTACAATCTGTAGACTAGCCTCAACTAGACCAAAACCCTCTCCTGTAGAGCACACACACAAGTAAAGGGCTTAGTGAGTGTCAGCAGGACAAGGAAAACAAGGCAAAGTCAACAACTAATGTGTGGATGAGAAAAGGACCAACATCAGGGAAGATGAGGAAGGCGTTGTTGCTGATGTAAATAAGAGCTGTAATAAAGAAAAGCTAGACTCGATCAAAAGTGGACAATACCCGATGTTTAAAAAAAAAAAAAATACGGACCCTTTATTCAAACCTAAAGCAAGGCACTGTCTCTGACCTCTCACAGAAATTGTCACAGCGCTTGAGTCTGTGAACGAACAGCCCCCACCTTTGCTCTCGCTGTTCTCCTGATAGAGAGCACACACACAGTGTCCGCAGGATATGGAAGCAGGCAAAGGAAAAGAGAAGGGGTTAATAATAAAAAAATAAAAATAAAAAAAGTGAGGAAGAGGAAAGAGACAGGAAAGGAATAATAATAATATTGATCATACTAATCTCTTTGCAAACGGGTTCTCTAAAAGTTGCTAAAGTAACAACTGTTATAATGGGTGCACAGAAAGTGCTGGAAGGTGTTACAAAATAAAATGACATTAATTTTGAAGATTTTGTTATAAAAAGTACTTACTAAGGTAGTTAACTAAAACTAATTAATTTAGTTTGGTATATATCTGGTGTCTGTCTTGTCTTGTGTTTGGTGCAGCTGCTGTGTGTATCTGTTCTGTGTGAGGGTCTTTGAACACAACCTATTGGGGTTTGTGTTAAAACAAGAGGCTCATCTGTGGATGTGTGCATATTAACCTGGGTTTTTCTCACTTATTCATTATGTGTGTTTTATTATGATGTGTTATATTTTGAGAATTGATGCTGCTCTAATTGTTGTTTACAGGAACCAAAGAACTCCAGTTTAAAGCGGATGCATGAGTTACATGTCACACGTTATATCTGTGTTCTCTGTCTCCATCCTCTGCAGCTGAACTGTGAGTAAGAACTTTGTAACTGGGTGTAAGAAGGTCAATGGTCAACAAGACCCTGACCAAAAGCTTACAGGGAAATGTTACAGGGACAGTTGTAATTTTCATTAGAGCTTCATTCATTAAACAAATTCAAAATATAATACTATACTTTGCTCTTAAACATAAAAACAATTAAGCAGTGAGACAACTAGAAAAAAAAACAAAACAAAAAAAAACATTACTTTAAGCCTTAATGGTGAATGATTGTTGTAACATTGAATTAAAGAAAAAATTCAATTAAATAGAAATGAGATGATGTTGTGTTGAAAGTATTACTTGATTCACTGTGTCTTCATTTAGTGGGTGTTTTGTGGTTCTCTGTAGTCAGCTATAGAGTAATTCTTTTGTGTTATACTTGGTCTATGAAATATCAACATAGACGCTGTTGTTTTTGAGATATTGGAACTTAGTGTTTTGTTGTATGCATTGTCTTCTGGTTGACATTAGACATTCCTTTTTCCCTCCTCATACTAGAAAAAAGTTTGAAGGTTTGAGAGTTTACATTGACCCAGATGATAACAGCCTTCAGGATCGTGATGTTCTGTTAAACAATAATACATCGTAATAGTTGATAAAAATGTCTCCTTAATATCTCAGACGTGTGTTATCAAAAGAGAGCAACGGGCACTAGAAACAAAACCATTGTTTATATAAAAAAAATAATAATAAAATCTGCTCATCAAGACATGTCACTTTGACCAAACAAGACTCACCAAGTCTAACAATAACTGAAGGTTAATTAAGTTTTACTTAAATGAATGCTCATGAGAGTTTAACATTAATTTGGTCTTCATTATTTGTTACCATTTACCTTGACAGTGAGTCGCTGCAGTGTTTGAATCAAACCAGTAAAACATCAATTACAGAGGTTTTCAGTTTTTATAGCTGTAACATAAAGTAATGTACTAGTTTCTAAAGTGGTATAACCTGATGAATGGTGTTTTCAGGCTGATCTTTGAGAAATAATGCAAAAATTACTTAAAATAGTTAAAAGTTAATCAGTACAGTGACTATAGTCTTCTCCTAAAGTCTCTGAATATAGATGTTAATCCTCTAAAAGTACTTTACTTCTTTTGGACTGTACAGCTGCAGACTCTTTATAGACAACTGATAAAGGACTGTGACTGTCTTCACTGATAACTGTGAGTGGAAGTGAGACCTGTTGATGGCCTAGTGTTTCTGGGGGGTAGTTACTTCATGTGCCTTGCTGGTTTTCCACTGCTCCAGCACTGAACTGAACTGAACCTGCCTGGCTCTGGCACTGTTTTGTCTACTGAGACTTATCTGAGAACATGGCTGCCTGCTCTGTATCGTCTCTGAGAAACATGAGACTAACACTGGCTGAAGCACCAACGACAAAGAAAGCTCGTTTCTGACTGGTCTTAAAGCTGCACTTTGTGGACTGGGCTCCTCCACACTGTCCTCAGGTCAAATGGACTGAATCTATGCCACTGCAACTGCTGCTGCTCAGAGGTCATTACAACATGAACTGTTCTGCTGCTGCACTGAGGGGTGCTGCTCACCTGGGACACAGGGTACTGACACTGGCTCTCAATTCCACTCCTAGACCCTGACATTTACATTTAAATACTACTGTTTTTTATTACAAAAAAAAACAACAACAAAAAAAAAACAACAAAACAAAACAGTTTCTATGAGTTCAACTATTGAGTTGTGGATTTTTTAGAGCGAGGTCTGCAATGAAGACACCATTCTACTTGATGTCACCAAAGGTCTATTAATAATAAGTAGACGAACTAATCAGTAGACAAACACTCTCATAACAATCGCGTGTCCTCTCGTATTATTCTATCATTCGTCTGTGAATTTGAACTGAACTTTGTTATTCAAATTTTAAAAAGTGCCTTAATTCTGGGACATTTATGCTATTACATTTGGGAAGTCTGCCTTTTATAGTTTTTCAATATTTGGATTTTATGCCTTTTTGTTTCTGCCAATTTTAGATTTCTTATGCAAACTTGAGTTTAATTCTGTAAATTTCAGACATTTTCTGCAATGTTTTCACCTGCAACCACCTGCAACGACTTCTGCCAATGCTATCTATTTTTTAAATTAGTTTTGCTTTTAGTAAAACAATATTATTTAAAGTAACTGTTGAATAACTCACTCTTCTAAAGCAAAGGTGTTTTTGTTACATGGTGTAAAAAATAAATAAATAAATAAATGAATAAAAATAAAAAAGAAGAAGCTTAAAAGTAGATGCTACAATTGTTGAGAATGGTATATTCAATAACAGCCTAACTGAGTTCACACAGAACCACGTGAATAAGTTAGTTCCCGATGTCACAAAATACTTTGACATATGGAGCGAAAACCCATGCACAGATAAATCTGTCCTAGCAATACAGTTAGATGAGCAAACACGTCAATAATTGCAAAAAAAAAAAAAAAAAATGCATTGAAGATGACGAAACTGCTCATTTAACCACTAACACAGGAACTGAAGCTTGACTTGGTGTGGGGGCCGAACTTTGAGATGGATAGATACTCAAAACAGAGCTTTTTGGTATGAGGAACTGTGTTTCCTTCTAAAAAAAGTAGGCCTCGTTGAACCAGAGTCTCGTCAGTCCATCATTTGCTTTAATTCCATTCAGCTCGTGGGTGAGTAAACAATTGCCTATCAACAATAAATTTACAAGCTTCTGCTACAATACATAAACAATAAACTTGATGAGAGCCTCTTAAAAATAGCCAAAAGGATCATGAACTATGTTCTTAAAGAAAAGGCTATCAGTCACCAATTAAAAGTTGTATAAGAGGAAGGTTGAAGGAATGCAGAGAAAATCATTTTAAAGTCACCTGCGCTGTTTGACTGGTGTGTGTTTCCTGTTTTGTGTTTGTTTGAACCTATGGAGCTTGTTGATCCAAGTCTAAAGAACGAAGGGAAGTTTGTTCTAGAGACTGTGCTGGTCCCGTTGAGCTCTGCGTGAGTTCTTTGTGTTAATGCTGTGTTGTAGTTGGGTGTGTTTCAGGTCTGACAGGAGACTGTCCAGTAATGTCAGGTGTGGTGCCTGTAGTGAAGTCTGGAGCTAAAGTACTTCACTGTGGTTGTATCACCTGAGGAGGTGTGTCTGATGTTGAGATTAGGGCTCTTAAATCATTCACATGGTAATTTACTGGTAATAATCATCCAACATGTATACAATACAAATAAATGCAGAGGAAGGAATCACGAGAGTCAAAGACAAAAAGTCACTATTGTGACTCCAAAAAAAAGAGAAGCCCCATATTTTTTCTTCCTGTGTGGCTCAGGTGCACATGATCCTCACATGAATAAAAAAGAGGTGGGAGCAAGAGAAGAGAATCCTGGGAGGTTCTTAGTCGAGACAATTATTATTATGACTCTTTCTAATAAAAATATATTTGCAGTATTCAAATGTTAAACTAAACACAAAGAATGAAGAAATTCAGAGTAAACAACAGATTTAGTTTAGACTAAATATTACTAAATGTTTCTGAAACCAAAAGATAAGGAAAGTGCTAGGGAAAAGAGAAGAACAAAGCCCAGTTGTTCCTGAGGAAGGTTAAGAAGTGAAAAGGACTGACTAGAAAACTTTTCACTAATCAACACTAACACCTAACTCTTAACAATGACTTTCTGAGACCTCAGATTCAAAGAGCAACATGGAAACTTGAAAAAGGGAAACTTCAACAACTAACACCTATGGGTTGTAGTACATGAGCTCTTCTAACCTAATTATTTTCTAGGCTGGTGGACAACTGTTTTAACAGACATTTTACCAACAGGGTCCCACTCTGGAACATTGTGCATTGGAGATCAATACCAGCAGCCACTTACACAGGCTTGAATTGAAACCTAAGATCTAATGAAGGCCCTCTACCGGCCAGAGAGTGTTGATGTTTACAGGCAAACACCAAAAAGATAAGGTTCCTGTTAAGGTCAGTCCAATCCAGAGTCCAGAGTCACCTGGGATAAACACCAGTATCCTTTTGGAAAGTGCTTAATATCTGAATTGTTAAGTTGAAATGAATGTTGCATTAAAGTCTTAAATGCAAGATTTAAGACTTTCAATGTCTATATTCATTTTATATTTTGTAGATTTCTATTTTATATTTCTTTATTTCTGTGTTACATTTTCTAGTGTGCTGTGCAATATCTATTTTGCTATTGGTTGCAGGTAAATAAAAACAAGCAAGCATTTCACTGTGCATTTGGTATAAATCTTATCCATCTTCAAGAAGAAATAGGTAGTAATGTTGATAAATGTTTGGCATGGTAATCATTTTCTATCCACAGGTCCAAGAACAACACACACAAAAGGTATCTTTGTCATTCTATAGAACCTTTTAGTGCTGAATATGAAAAATGTGGAATGGTGCCTAAACGAGATGCTGTTGGTGAATAACACCCAACCAACTTCATGCGTCTAATGTCGATGCTAGTGACTAGTTAAATATTTAGCAGTTATTTAAAGGCTACATGGTAAACATCACTGAATCATTATATTATTGCTGTGCAAATAGAGAAAGGTGTACTGCAATAGTTTGGTACTGCACCCGCTGGCTTGTCCAACAAACATGAGGAATACCTTTTACAGGTTAACTTTGGCTCATGGGAATCAGAGATGCATGCTGATGGTGAGTGGATAGCAGAGTGGGGGTAATTAAGAGGTTCAGTATTTAGTGGCTAATAAAGACTCATATTTAATCTAGAAGGGCATAGAAATGTGCACCTGGACATTAATTGTAACCTGTGAGTAAGTGTGGTAAGTTATCTTATATATTTCCATGCTGATGTGTTCACTGTCGCTGCCTACACATTCCACATTATGTGCACAACATCATTTGTGGTTTCAAAACATCTTGACTGGTTTTGGGTTTTGGCAGCTATTATCAATATGTGCACACAGTTTTAATACATTCACTTGGGGAAGTGTCAATGGTTCAGAAGTGGTTAGAAATAAATCTACAGGAACTATTAAGTAAAAGTAAAGTAAATCAACTATTGTCAAACAATCCTACACATGTAAAAATAAGAGCTTCCGGGTTACTTAAACAATATTAAGCTGAATCTATCTCTGTTTCCAGGGGGCAGGAGCCATAGAACTTGGAAGGGTGTGGGTCCTGCTCCCTGACAGTCTGCAGGGGTGTGGAGGCTTACAGCTGAGTCCCATACGACCAGCCTTACGGGACATGCCTTTTAGATTATTTTATTCTAAGATAAAGGATTTAAAGATAGCAGCCTCACACACCCCATTAATGTGTAGACTTACTGCTGCAGACAAAGTAACCTATGATACAGAATTACAAGTAAAATACTAGACCTTTCACTTATTACTCAAGGAAGAACATATAGAGTAATTTGAACTGCTCTTAGGTTTCTGTGGAAACTGCATTAGAAGTGTGGAGTAAGTGTTATGTATTTTACCGGTATAACATGTGTCTTAAAATCTAGGGAAATTGCAATAGTGTTCCTTTCAAATAAAATAAAATAAATTAACAATAAGGAATAGACAATAAGCAAAACTTTCGGGTCTAAAAATAATGCAAATACGAAATAACACAAAGGAGAAAGCAACAGAGTAAAGCAACATCTAAGTTCTGACAATTATGTTTCTTAATATCAAAGAAATAATTTATCTTATGTTGTTTTATGTAGAGGTGAATACACATAAAATGCTTTTATTTCAGATAAAAGGAGAAAAGTGAATGCATTGTGATTACTTTGTGAAGCTTATGTATGCATTAGTCCTCTCTGTAATTCATGTAACACTGATGCTTTTGTGATTGTGGAACGCACAATTATGGTTTTAAAAGTGTTTAAAAAAAATCAATTTCAACTTATTCATATTGAGCTTGAAGAAGAATGTTTCAACTGAGGACCCTGAACAAAATGGAATCACTTGGAGAGGAGTTAGGGAACTCGTCGTATCGGGCATAATAATCCTATGTTACGACGAGGTTAAGGCATGGGTGTGCACTCATGACCTTTAGAGTCCCATGGAATACTCCAGTCTCAACTTATTGAAGTTGAGCTTTGAAGAAGATTGTTTCACCTGAAGAGCCTGGACAAAATGGATTACTTGAAGATCAGTTAGGGAACTCGTCGTATCGGGCAGAATAATCCTATGTTACGACGAGGTTAAGGCATGGGTGTGTACCCATGGCCTTTAGTGCCCTATGGAAGATATCTACACTGGAACCGTTTTGCCACATGGACTCTTTGCCCCACATTGCCCCTGGATCCTTGTCCCATTGCACTGATGCAGTCGCACTGCTCAGTGTGAAGAAATGGACTGTTCTTTAATTAATAATTTGATTGCATCAAGATTTTGTGATCAGTTTTCATTGTTTCTGAAGATGTTGTAAGCCTTCCAATGTATACCATCTGTATTGGAATGATTGTGAAAATAATTTTATTATTGCAGGAGACCTAATTGGCTGCTGGTCATCTTTTACTATCCCCTGCGCTAATTACGGGGGGTAGAGGTTTGGTGATCAGTGCCCATCGCACCATACTTCTGAAGTGTAGAGGCATGTGCTTTTGTTAGAAACAAAATTCATTCAAATTGGGTGATTGGTGACTGATGGGACGCATGTCTCGGCACTTTAGGGGTCCCTGGGGTTGGGGTCATTGAAATCCATTAATACAGCCCATATTATTGTAACACTGTTTACAATGGTAATTGCTAAGTGCTAAAATGTCATATTAATGATTGATCTTTGATTTATTGAAAATTGGTGTTGATTAAATGTAATACTTTGAATTTGCATTTATAGTCTGAGTGTGCTTTCATGGTAAAATTCTCTTTAGGCGTTTACGTAAGGTTAAAACCACTTGTAAAGGGTTTAAAGAGGAAGGAACTGTTAGAGAATTTTGGGATCTATTGTAAGGTTGTAATGCCCTGAGCCTTGGGCTCTGTCAACAGATAGACTCAGACACCTGCAGGATAACATGTCTCCAACCTCGAGCCTAATCAGCTGAATAACAACTGAATACCAACTCTTTGTTATTGTATTGGTTGCGTAATTGACCTTCTACGAGGTATTATACACTCTAACCACTGAAAGCATAGGCAGACTTGAATGTTCAATACTACGCTGTGTTGACTGTTCAACTGTCTCCGGGCCTGTATGTGATGGTAATAAACTTCTCCTGCTTAAGACATCCAGACTCTCTTCAGTCCTTATGTGGTCCAATACTTCGAAGCTCTAAGGCAGTAACACAATTCTCCTACACTTCACATCTGCAGAGCAGCAGCAGCACTTAGCACTTTTGTTTTGAATTGCCTCTACAGCGTTAAGGATGTAAACATATGTATCAGACACCACAGAACTAGATTATTTTAATTTGCCTCCATTTTGCTCTGCGTGAACCCCATCAAACAACAGTGTATACAGCAGTGTTCTGACTTAGCCTACATGACCTCTGTCCTGTGTCTTTAAAAGTGTCCGGTTCCTTTCCTCATAAACAGTCTGTGGTTTAATTATCCAATTGAAATAAAATCCAGACAAATGCACATATAGATTTCATTCAGGTGAAATGTATCCATCAAAACATAGCACAGGAAAAAGACTAAAAGCACCGCTGCATGCACCCCTGGCACACTGCAAGACCGTTTTCTTGTTAAATTCTCCTGCAGACTCTCCAAAAACTCTTTAACTGATCCCAGGATCCAAGCTCTGTCAGTGTGTACCCCGCCCACACCTGCCACTACAACTGGAGTGTTAAAGGTTACGTAACTCAACCCCTGGTCGGATCTTAACTCCACCCACAGACGTAGAGCCCTGCGGAGACAGAGGGACGAGATGAGGGCGAAGCTGAGTGGGGGGCGTGCACCTGAGACCCACAGTGACAGACTGATTGACAGATGTCAGATTGGCACAAGTATCTTTAGCGACAGAGTGGTCCCTCTTAATTCTCCTCTCTCACCTGGAGGGACCTGGTTTATCTGTGGACATTGGGCCTGAGCAAGAGCAATTCAAAGCCCAGCAGCTAAACCCAAAGCAGGAGCTGATGAGGCATTGTTGGAGAGAACGGGTGCATTAATGGTCGAGTAACTTTGTCATTACGGCTCATTTAGGCTAATGTACAAAGCATAGACTGATGAACTGTAAGAAATAAAAATAAATCAATAAGAATGCTTTAGATTCATTTTGATGCAGACATAGTGAAAACTATTCTACAGAGAGAGAACCGAACGCATCTGCAGCGCTCAGAGTAACGCTGCATTCACGTGGACTTGGATTTAACAGCAATGTAAAAAAATAAGAGAAAAGAAGGTAATGTTAAACCTGACTTGTTTGTAGAGGGCAGCACTCATGCAGTTTTACACCATATTTGTGGAATTAAATTAGTTTTTCCAAATTTTGTCAAAAATAGGACTCTACACTATGAACTGTATTACTAAAGCCAAATATTTTATACAGATCATTAGCTAAAAAAAAGTTGTTTTAGTGTTTATTTACCCTTTAAGGTTTGGCTAGAGGGACCCCCAGACCAGGCTTTTGTAGACAGATTGAGAATAGATTGAAAATACAGAATCCTAAAAGGAAGACTGTACTGCGCTAATTATCAATTAAGTTTAATTTCAGCTTCAAAATTGAATTAATCTATGTTTATCTTAAAGAATAATCTTAAATACATAAGCTCTTCATTAAGTGCAACATTTCTATTTGTGCCTCATCTGCTCATATTGCATTATTTAATAAATACCGGTACTAAATGTGTGTTAACGATATGGATACAAGTTTAAAAGTCCTGTCCCTACTGTCAAAATATTATGTTATTGAATACCACAGCTAACAAGTAAGATTTAAGTATTGTTTTTTTTTTGGTTTTTTTAACTAATAGATGAATGCAAGTAAATTCTCAAATATAGCTTTAGCTAACGTCCCAGACAAAGACAAAGTTAGTGGCCAGCTCAGGGATTGGACCCACACCCTTGTAGCTGTGAGGCAGTCATGCTAACTACTCAGCCAGTATAATGAATAGGTTTTCTAAAATCTCCAGGCCTTTTCTGTGGTTAAAAAGTTAAGTGAGAGGAAATGAAATGAAGCAATGTACCACCAGACTTTGACTGACTCAAGGCTGGTTGTTTGGCTGTTAATTGGACGGCAGAGATTTGAGTAAGCTATAGTTATGTCATGACACATTTGTTCATTTCAACCTAGGAAGGACTTTACATACTATACATGTTTATGATAGTTAATGCAAAATATAATCTGTATATAATGATAAAGACAAAAAAGTCACAGTCCAATTAATGAAACATCTCCTTTGCTTCAATGATCCATAAGACAACATGTCGAAAAGCATTTTGGCTGGGTTTCTAAGTTATTTCCATTTTTCTACTCTAAACAATAGGTTTTCAAACTGTCTGAGAACCACATGAATGCAGCAGGATTTCTTCTTTATTCCCTAATCCTCCATGCCTTGTCCTATGTAGCTCTCTGCAAACATATGGCGCACTGCTGAAGGCTAACGGTTAATGTCTCGCGTCTACAGTGAGCAATGGTCGAGACCTGTGGCTGATTACTTTGAGCTGCTGGGCAAACAATGTAATACAATATAGTTTCCTTTTCAAGGTTCCCCACAAACAATATCCGCCATTTAGTTACCACAGTGTAGAAAAAAAAGCTTGAAAACAGATCTTGAAAGTGCTTGAACATTAGAAAAAAGGTGCCCCAACCTTTTTTCCAGTAAATGCAGCATTACGCCATCATCCTAGCACAACTTCTTCAGCTTGTGGTGCTCAGTAAAAAGCGGCTGGCGCTTAATGGAGACTCCGAGCAGCCCCACAGACATTAATGTTTATCAGATGGAGCAGATTATTACTTTAAAGTCAATATTAAGTGCTCAGTGTCAGTATAACCTAATCTGAGTCTCCGTCTCAATCTGTCTCCCTCTGTTTTCCTGAGCTTCCCATTAAACCAAGCCTCTCGGTGGATCCCTGTTGGCCCCATGTGAAGCCAGATCCAGCCGCCCACACGAGTTAATGATCCCCGCTCTTATTTCCTCCGCACACTCACTCCCATCTGTTTACCTAATTGGCTGTAATTAATTATGTCACAGCAAATTAGCAACCTGGTTAGTCATTCAATAAAAGGGACAATTTAAAGCAGCCTAACATATTTATCAAGTTCAGTCCGGATCTTAATGTGCGTGTGACAGTGCGTGGGTGGCCTCTCACCTGTGTGTGTGCATTATGTCTTTAGCTGTGATGCCGAACAACGCTTGATTTCACAATAAGTTGACTGCAGGCTTTGTTTTAGAGCCAGGTTTAATGGAAGTAAGCAGCGGCTGTCCTCCCGCTTTACTACGCCCCAGCTAAATTTAATCAGTATTCAGGACCCTCCGTTAATTACTGTGCAGCTGAGAGGGCCCTGGGATTGTTTCATGAATAAGAGGATGAAGTGAATTGTTAAAACAAGCCAATTTGCTGAACCAACAGGTCGTTTTTTTTTTCTTTTTTTCATTCCTTTGTTCTTTCAGACCATTATTATGCCTTTCTTAAATTAGCATAGCGAACAATGGGAATGCAGCCTCTGTGGCACTGTGCAGAGTTAATAAAATAACATAACTTTTTGAAACACACGCACAAGTCTGTATAATACTAAATTTTTCACACACATGTACAATGCATGTTCTTATTGAGTTTGCTGGATGGCCCTCAGACATCAGAATAGTTTTTAACAACAAAGAATAATCGTTAATACAATAATGTAATCAATCTGTTGTCATTTAAATCATAAGGGAAAACATCTAAGGTTCCTTCAGGAGCTGTTTTTTTGTTTTTTTGTTTTTACCTTGTTTGCAATGTTATGTTTTTTGTTTTTTTTATCTAGTTGTGACTTTGCAGACAGCATTTCCACACTACACAGCTCTCCTTTCTAAAGCCTGAGTATCTATGGTAGCCTTACATGGACATGCTGTTGTCTACAAAAAATCAAGCAGTTATTTGCCAGATGATGAATTAATTTACTAAAGTTTGTTCAACGTTACAGCACAAAGTATAACGTAGACATTTCTTAAATAAAGTAACAGGGTTTTTGCCTTTGGAAATGCTTATTTCAGTTGCTAAAAGGAAATCAGGGAGGGACTGAGCCACAGTTTCTATGTCTTAAGGAGGTTTAAAGGTGGGGTATGTACTTTTAAGAAGATTGCAATTCCACTTTATTGTTTAGAGCACACATGTCGAACTCAAGGCCCGGGGGCCAAATGCGACCCTTTATAATGTTTTATGTGGCCCTTCAACAAATTTGGACAGTGATATTTTTGGCACAAGGTTTTAATAGATTTGATTTTTGCTACAAAGCTAAATAAAACCTGTTAAAACCATCCAACACCTGTTCAAATTCAACTAAAATCTGTTCAAATCCAATTAAAACCTGTTCAAATTCAACTAAAATCTGTTCAAATCCAATTAACACCTGTTCAAATTCAACTAAAACCTGTTCAAATCCAATTAAAACCTCTTCAAATTCAACTAAAATCTGTTAAAATTCAACTAAAATCTGTTCAAATCCAATTAAAACCTGTTCAAATTCAACTAAAATCTGTTCAAATCCAATTAAAACCTGTTCAAATTCAACTAAAACCTGTTCAAATTCAACTAAAATCTGTTCAAATCCAATTAAAACCTGTTCAAATTCAACTAAAATCTGTTCAAATCCAATTAACACCTGTTCAAATTCAACTAAAACCTGTTCAAATCCAATTAAAACCTGTTCAAATTCAACTAAAATCTGTTCAAATTCAACTAAGATCTGTTTAAATCCAATTAAAAGCTGTTCAAATCCAACTAAAATCTGTTTAAATGCAATTAAAACCTGTTCAAATTCAACTAAAACCTGTTCAAATTCAACTAAAATCTGTTCAAATCTAATTAAAACCTGTTCAAATTCAACTAAAACCTGTTCAAATCCAATTAAAACCTGTTCAAATTCAACTAAAATCTGTTCAAATCCAATTAACACCTGTTCAAATTCAACTAAAACCTGTTCAAATCCAATTAAAACCTGTTCAAATTCAACTAAAATCTGTTCAAATTCAACTAAAATCTGTTCAAATCCAATTAAAACCTGTTCAAATTCAACTAAAATCTGTTTAAATCCAATTAAAACCTGTTCAAATTCAACTAAAACCTGTTCAAATTCAACTAAAATCTGTTCAAATCCAATTAAAACCTGTTCAAATTCAACTAAAATCTGTTCAAATCCAATTAAAACATGTTCAAATTCAACTAAAACCTTTTCAAATCCACCTAAAACCTGTTCAAATGTGACTTAAACCTGTTCAAGTCCAACTTAAATCTGTTCAAATCCAACTACAAATAGTTTCCATAAAAGGAGCAAATTAATGCAAAAAGATAACTTATGTAAGACTCAAATGAAGCTGAAATCTCACATTCAAAATTTAATAAAAGCTTATAAATTTCACCATCTTCGGCCCCTGAAATGATTCTTATTAACTATCGTGCCCCCTCACTACTTTGAGTTTGACACCACTGGTTTAGAGCATGTGAAACGGATGTACAAGTGCTGCGTTCAGGGATTGCACAAGAACATAAGGTCACAGGATATTTCTCAATTTAAAATGTACTCTCTAAATGACGCTCTTCCTCTTCTTCTGGAGCACAAGGTAACTGACTATTAAACCATCACCACCTCAAAAACCCTCTTGGAAAAAACAGGACTCTTACTTCTTGCTTTTAAACGCCTTCCTCTTATCGACCTCTTTATTTTTCAACCATGTAATATTTTGAATTGATTCCAACATTCACCAGCAACAGAGTCTCATTATTTTAACTCTCAGACGTGTTGTACAGAGAGGCTCACAGAATCTAAAGGCCACTCAAACGA
Source organism: Rhyacichthys aspro (assembly GCA_036850595.1). NCBI lineage: Eukaryota > Metazoa > Chordata > Actinopteri > Gobiiformes > Rhyacichthyidae > Rhyacichthys > Rhyacichthys aspro. The sequence goes on from CM072157.1 coordinate 3,086,234, forward strand.
TAAGATGAACCTCCTCAAAGATTTAATAGATGCTTATTTGTGAGTTTCTTCGGGAGCACACTGGGACTTTAAGTGTTTTTGGCACCAGTGTAAAATTGTCACGCTCTCAATATGAAGTACTTTGCTGCTTGCTGCTTTGAAAGGTATTAATGAATTCGATAAAGGTTGGATGTAATAATGTACCCTATGTAATTAGTGAAGTGTGGCTCATCACTTACACACCTTATTAAATGTGTGTTTAAAAAAGAGAATAACGTTGCCATATCGAACAAGGCCCCATTGCACACAAAAAGGTGTTAAACTTACACTTCGGTTATTGCTAAAAAGAGGTGAGTAAAATTGATTTGAATGATTTAACCAAATGTATATTCAGGCACAGTTGCATTGCACCATTTACTCTTCTTACTAAAATAAAAAGCATCAGGGTGCTACATTGTTGAGAGGGAAGTGTGAAGTTTTTGGACACTGCAGCTTTAAGATTTTGTGAGTTTTGTGAAGATGCAGTGCATATTACTTCTCTCTTTGCTTTAGTCATGGACACATTCATATTCACACGTGGAGTTGTTGTGGAAGGAGATGAATGTGCCATCAGGCAGACGGCAGCCCCACAGCGCAAACCCTGACTCTTATGTATTCTGACATTTATAAAAGAAGCCTGGGTCTGGTCATGATTTAATCACAGTTAACACACGCACACACTCTCTTCCCTATTATTTAATCATCAGCAGAACACACACATCCTGGTCCACACACACTGTACCCACTCATTTACTCGTATACATGTATCTCCAGGTACTTGCCTCAAAACATATTATCACGGAAATAGTAATCTTCACTATTCAGAGAAAAGGAGGCACTTTTACTTGTGTCTTTTTCTGGATGTGAAGGTTTACACTGCTGCCCACCACTGTAAAATGAAACTGCAAGATACACAGTAATAATTATCATATTAAAAATAAAGTAGTAATTTTGATAGATAGATCTCATTGATTGTCTTTCATTCATTTCCCTTCACATGTCAAACCAAGACTATAAAGTACCGTATTTTTCGGGCTACAAAGCGCACCGGATTATAAGGCGCACTGTCGATTATTATCAATGAACATGTCTATTTTCATACATAAGCCGGATTATAAGGCGCATTAAGTGAAACAAAACGTGTGTCAGATAAATCGAACTTTACTCAACCGATTCACAATAACTCCCAACAGTGACAGTTGTAACACATGAAATACAAAACAATACACTCACTTTTTCAGTTCATTCCTCTTCCACAAATCCATCAAATTCTTCATCTAAGCATGTCTCTTAACCCTCCTATTCTCCTCAAATTTACTAACACTTTTTACCCTCGGGGGTCAATCTGACCCCAGGGATATTTCTGTCCAGAAAATGATTTACAGAAAATTGTTGCCCGAGTTTTTGTGTCAGACACTTTGTTTATTTGTTGAATACATAAATAAGCCCTTTATAATGAAAGCTGACCTGTTCTCTAGCGCCACCATCAGGCCAAACTTAAACCATCAGGTCAAAATTAGAATTAACTTATCTTGAAAAGTTTTCATACAAATCTTCTCAAATTTACTGACAACATTAATGACCACAAGAGTATGTACCCTAGTGGTTTTGGTGAAGATATGACCTTTCCTGTAGCGCCACCATCAGGTCAAACTTTGAGTTTTAGTGTTAGTGTATCTTGAAAATCTTCCATCCAAATCTTTTCTAATTTGGGGTGCACATTCATGACTCTCACAGAATGAACCATATTGATTGATGCACCACTGCACACAGGACGCACAGAGAGTGTGTGCATGCTCCTTGCAGACATATTTCTTGCATTTCGAACAGGTCATGTTAGTCTTAGAATCACTTCGGGTGGGACAAACCTGACACCTGCCACATTTCTTGCCCACGGTTTGTACCATTGGAGGAGTTTGGGTGTTTGTTTCTGTCTGCATGTCCCTCACAATAGCTACAGCAGCTGTTGATGCTCTTGGAAGGCACCATCTTCTCTAAATCTGAGGTTTCACCAGTGCATTATCAAGCTGCTCCAGGAAAATCTTCCTTCGGCTCAGTTTTCCCCTGTTCCAGTCCTTGTTTATTTCACTCCATATCACAAATGCATTGTATGCACTCACATCAATGATATGGAAGAAGATGACAAGGGGCCAACGTCATGCCCCGACAACTGTATCTGGCTATGACCTTGTCCAGGTTGTCCACCCCTCCCTTTGTCTGATTGTAGTCCAGCACCATTTGTGGTTTTTTGTCTTCTCTGCTGCTCAGGGCAGCATCTTTGTGCATGGTGCTGAACAGCAGGACATTTTTCTTTCCCTTTGCCCCTTTCTTGGGGCAATAGGAGACCACAGTTGCGTTATCAGTGAAGGCAAACACTGAAGATGTTACCGTCCTGTTCTTGACAGCAAGAAGTTCAGAGGGAAGCTCTGGTTTATTCTTTCTCACTGTTCCCAACATTGTGACCTTCCTTTTGAGCAGTTCCTCACCCAGGGCATAAGATGTGAAAAAATGATCACATGTAATATTATGCCCATGCAGTCCTTCAGCCATATCAAGCACAACCCTTGTGCCCTGATTTTTTTCTGGTGTAAACCTGCATATTCCAGGCAAAGCTGGACTGGGCATCACATGTATCACCTCTGCACCTGCAGGTGTGGGGTTATTAGGTCACACACACACACAGACAGACATGTTTTACACATCTAAAACAGCTTGGGGTCAAACTGACCCCTGAGGAACACCAATGCGTATAGTATGTGTTCAGCACATTGAAAAAATATCATGATGAAAATTTTATGCTTAATCAGTTGTCCCCATCAAATTAGGAAAAGTCATGAAATATGAAGCAAAAAAAACAAAGGCAGCTATTATTTTTTGAATGATAAACATTGAAAGGGGTCAAATTGACCCCAAGGAGAATAGGAGGGTTAACAGGTGCCATTTTGGGGTCCTTATTCACACACCTTAATATTACCGGTATGTTGAAGTACAGTACGTATCACTGACTACGGTAGCCGCAATGCTCCGCTAATCCGTCAAACGGTGCGGCTCCGTAGCTTACCAAAGTCGTGCTAAAACATTTTGACAGATTTTTGAGCGCCGTGTACCACATAAAATCGGTTCAGGGTCAGTAAGCACAACCAGAATAAATACATAAGACGCACCGGATTATAAGGCGCACTTTTTTTTGAGAAAATGTAATGATTTTAAGTGCGCCTTATAGCCCGAAAAATACGGTAGTTGATAGTAGTAGTAGTAGTTGTGCATCATAGCTGTATGATGACAATTGGAGTTAATACTAGTTAATGTGCCAGATCTGCCTTAATAAAATGACAATGAGACTGAGGTGAAAAGGGGTGCATCATTTCCAAAACATGTATCTATGATTATGTAAGTGATTATGTGAGTGTTTAAGATTGAGACTGACCACCCAAGTGTGTAGTCTGAATGGTCCATCACTATTGACAGGCTGGAGACTAATGCTGCCAAAGGCCTTCACGGACTGTTGCTGATATGAAGTTTGTCATTCATATGCAAAACATATTTATGAACCCTAAATATAGCTTCTGCACACAGAAAATAACCGCTGAAGATGGATGATGGGACAAGGCACATATTACATTAATGAAGTTACTCTGCTCAGTGCCATCTGCTGCGGGACCCCCTCTGGGACCCCCTGAGGCTGATTAAGGAGTCTCCCATTACACTTCTGACCAAAGCAATTGGTCATTTCAGCAGGTCACCACAGGCCTCTTCATTTTAAATGTAACATGAAAAGCAGTCTATTTCTAAGTCCACCTTTGGAAACTTTTGCTCTCAGTCCAAATTCTGCTGCCTTTCAAAAAATGACATCACGTGCACAAGACTTAATTAAAATCAAACTAAACATACACATATCAATACAAAAAATCAAGTGTAGTGTTGCAGTTTGAGTCTGAAGCTGCACACATCTTTTTTTGGTCAATAATTCACATAAAAGTACATACAAAGTAAGTATAAAGCCTTTGGAAGGAGGATTGCACATAATGATGAGGTAATTATGTTAATAAAGTCATTAGGATTAGTCTGGTTGATGATGCAGAGGTGGTGACAGTGTTCAATTTGATTCCGTAATGACTCTTGAAAGAAGTTGTTTTTCAGTCTGGAGGTGGGAGCTACCCTTTCGCTAACAGCATCGATTTAGCTCCACTGTTAAACTTGGAGTAAGGCTCGGAGTAAAGTTGTGCGAGGAGTGACAGGTCAGGAGAGGAGTGCCACTTGTGTCCCCTCAGCTAATTAAAGTTCGAATGCTCTCTGAATGAGAATTAGTCTGAGCGAGGAACTCTCAGTGAGGAGTCCAGAGCCACCGCACCGGAGACTTAACCCTTAAACAGACAGAAGTGGTAAAAGACTTCGGAATTAATCAGTTACATTTAATCTAATTTGAACCAAAGCAAAAACAGTCAAGTGAAACAACTTCAGTGAAACAACATATTTATTTTACTGCACCAATATTTATTTAACATTAATGATGCTTCAGTTCATTGGGCTTTTATGCAACATTGCTAAGCCCTACCCCCTTCGTTCACAAATTCAATTCACTATAAAGCTCAATACAGGATCTGTCTCTGTCAGTGCTGTGTTACAATGAAATCTAACTTGTCTGCAGCTTACTCTGAGACGAATAGTGTCCGTCAGAGAACTAAAGCAGTAGTTTGTAAATAAAGCAAGCCTTTGTTACAGCCTGTAGGTATAACACATTTGAATATTATAGCTCTAACTCAAAGTAACATGATAAACCCTCCCATAGTGAAAGGAACAAACAAAAAAGCCATAATTAATCAGCCAAAAAGAACAAAAGGATGGCGTGCCTGTACAGGGCTGCACAACCTGTCTAATGCAACACAACCCAATTCAAACTCCCACAAAACACAAGAGAGAAACCAGACAGCTGGTGTTGTCTGGCTGGTGATACCAGACTTAGGAGAGCTCAGGTGCAAGGCAGAAGAATCCTGGTGAGAGAGAGGCGAACGTGTCGGGAACCTGTTTCTAGGCTCCAGGTAGTCTCCTTCTCTATTAAGCTCCTCCAAGTAAAAAAAAAAAAAAAAAAGCAGCCCCTGTCTCACACAAACACTCTTAGAGCCCTCGTTTGAGTGTTCGTCTGCAACAGAGTTAGGGGGCTCTCTAGTTCTTGAGATTTGGCATGTCTTTAGACCTAAACACAAATGTTGATGCAGTTATTTCACCATAGCATGTGTTTCATTAAAACTCTGTTGAGTTATTAATAATGTCTGTTTGACCACAGTCAGATTAAATGACATTTTACAAACTTTCCGACAAAGATTTCGGACAAGATCTGACCAGAAGATGAGTGACCAAGACTCTCTCCACTTAAGTCAACTATCTAAATGCTCTTAACATAAGTCTAAACATATATCTAAATACTCTCACTTGGACCAGTTCTATTCAGTGTTATTGTCTGGTTTTCAAGACATTCAAGTCTCAGAGTCAAATCTGCTCTGTCACAACTTGTGCTCCTCAGAGTCACTGTAGTTTAAACAAAATAAACTAAACTTTCACCTTTTATTGATATTAAGTGTAGTAATTAACATTTTATTATGAAGCTTGGTACTGTGTTAGCAATACCTTCACTTGTGTTGGACAAACTGTAAAGAAAAATGTAATAATACCTAATAAAAACACAAAAAATTCAAATGCATTTCCATGGAGTGCTTAGTTCAGAATGTCAGAGTCTATTAAGTAGCTACATGGACTTGATTGTCTGGTGTTTGCAAACAATGACAGGTCCAAGTTAGATGTCGGTCTGAACTTTGGCAGGGCCATTACAAAACCTTGATTCTTTTCTTTTTCAGTTGTTCTCAGATACATTTGCTGCTGTGATTCAGATGTTGGGTGTCCACGATTTGACCAAGCATTGCCAATTTTACTTGACTGAACTTAAAAGAACTTTAAGTCTATATTTATGCAATGTTTAGTTATTTTAATTAAGTCACTTTTAGAATTTTTAAAAAAGATATTTGGATCTACAAGTCGTGAACCATACAACAACAAATATTGAAATTGTGCACAAATGCTTCTAACTCTGACTCTACACCACTTTTATTATGGCTTTTATATTTACAAGTCATATATATATAAGTTTATAGTGTTTCTGAGAAGTAGTAGATCTATCACTTAATCATTTGGCTACATTTTTAACACAGCAGATGGAGGTTTAGCCCTGCTCCATAAAGACGCTCCAGTGAAAATCCCTGCTGACGTCCCAGCACCGTGACATTTCAGCTCACTTTATTATTAATGTCTCTATTCCGAGTGACGGAGTGGGATTAGAAAATGCCATGTTCGACACGTCCCGCGATCATATTGCTGTGGGGGCAGACTTTTCCAAACAGGTACTTTGTGCTTTTTGTGGAGAGCGACATGGGGAAAGAAAACTGCATTACGGGTGGGGTGGCTCCGGGCAAACACACGCAGAGGCAACTCACACAAGGATAAAGTGGCAGATGTGGAAATGCACTCACATGTCGCGTACGCTGCAGATCAGCGTGTTCCACTCAGATCACAGGGAGGCACATGTGCGCCACAGAGACGGGCTTTTAGCCGCGCACCAAAGTGTATGTCAGTGCCATGGGTGGATTATAAGAACTGAGGAACCCTCATGTTGTCCTGTTATTTATTCCACTAGTGGCCACTCATTGTACTACATTAAAAAGTAACACAAAACGACTGCACTTTCAAACTGGTCCAGTGATAGGTTCCACAAATTGTCACTGAAACAGAGAGTTTTTTTTTTTCTTTTCTAAATGCATGTGAGAAAAAAACAACAACTTTGTATTGTAGTAAGAATCTGTAAAAAATAATTATTATCAAGGGTTTTAAAAAAGTCTTATCAGCCCATTGATACTTTACTTTTATTTATTTTATTTATTTTTTATTTATTAGATGTTTAAATTCTTTTCTATTTTGTCTGTAACAAATAAGAATTTCCCTTTGGGGATAAATAAAGGAATTCTGATTCTGATTCTGATTGCGGGCCTTTGGCCAATCACATCCTTGCTTACAAACAAGAGCTCCCACAAGTCTAGTCTATCTGACATAATTATGGTTCTTTTTTTGTACAAATACTAGAAATAAAATAATTTATGCTTCTTTTGGGTATATACATTTGTAAATATGATTGTGCCTCACCAGCCAAAAAATACAACAGACTTAAAATGTTATTACCAGCTACCACTGTTCTACTGTAAGACTGTGTTGAGTCTCCAGCACCTGTATTGGACCATTTGTAATACACATTTCATTAGGGTATTTTCAAGATTTTACCCCCTTCCTCTCCTGGTTTGAAGGAGATAGCTCTTTACAAGGTTCTCCGGGGAGCTTATCAAAAAAATAAAAATCATCTATCTGGAATAAGAGTTTGAAAGTGGTGGAAACAGTACTTTTCTGGTAATAAAGATAAAAGAGGTTGAGAGGTGCAGTGAAGTATACTGTTCCACTCCAGCAAAAAAAACAAAAAAAACATCTCTGGTTCAAAGTGTGAGTGTGAGAGTAGTTCAGCTCCAAAGACAAAACACTTGAAAGGGTTTAGTGTTTGTTTGCGAGTGGAGTGACACAATTAGGTCAAATGTGACAAGAGGAAAGTTTGCTGGGATTACTCTTTATGAAATTGATGTGTCATTTAAAAGACAGTGATTTGATGTGTCAATTTGAGGTTAAGAGAAAGCTCAGGATGGAGATGAGTTTTGATTGTGAAGAGTCTGGTATTAAAGCTCACAAACCACTCAGGCATGAATCCCAAAATCACTGTCGACACTCTTACCAACGGAAAACTGGAAAAAAATAAAATCATATTTCCACTCAACTCATCACTGTAGAATTTGCCGATCATTTTCAACTTCTTAAACAACAATTTATCTTCAAATAACGTAGTGAATATCGCTAACAAATATCAACACAAATGCATAACCATAGACAATATTTTGGCATCTATCTTACCATTACGTAAAATATCACACACAAATTACTACAAATAAATAATGAATCCTACTAAAACATTTCTAATTCATAATAATGGCTGTGTAAAAACTGCCACTTAAACATAGTGTTCAGACTCATAGCTCTAGGCTTTTGGAACAAGTTTATATTATGTTATTAAATAGCTTGTTTAATTTATTTTTTGCGGCAGCGCAGGCGTGGCGGAGATCAAGACGGTGGTACTGTATATTTGGTATCTTTGGCATCTTGTGCCAGCGCCATGAGGTGTGGTGGTGTAAAAATGAGGAGTGGTGTGGCGCAGGCAGGTAAGCTGGTATTAGTCAATGCACAAGTCAGCGAGCAGTAGTCCATTGCACCTAAATACACTGTGGCATTTGGCAGGTGGACATTCATGACATGATTTGGGCATCATTAAATTCTATCCGGATGTGAAATTATTGTTGTGCACATTTTAGTTATTATTGTCAATGTTCAGGTGTAAAAATAGGAAATATTTTTTTGCCTATCGTTTAAATATTTCTAAAATTACCAATTGACCTATCAGATAACTGACAACCATCCACGGCTTTATAGAAGCACAAAAGCACAAAGTCTGGGTAAAAAAAAAAGAAAAAAACTGGTGCTGAAAATGATCAGAATGTGATCCACATGATTGAGGCCAATTAAGACGCGCACATGAACTGGGAAACACAAATGAGGACGGCTTTACATGATGTGAGTGAGTCCCTGAGTGGTTTGTTCTGTCTTTAGTTCACTTTGATCCCAAATTAAAGTGTTTAAAAACTCTGGCAGTTTGTATAAAATGCTCCACTTTTTCCCCATGTGTTGGTACAAAACATGTCCAGACATGATAGTTGGGTTTGTCAACGTACAAAGAAATCACAGGTAAGGATTTACGCAGTTAAAATGATTACACATAAAAAAAGTATCTAAAAATGTATAATTCTTGAAAAAAATGATATAAACACTATCTATTTTAAAGAGTTTTTTAATTATTATTATATGCATGTAAGTGACTATGTTCATAATAAAATAAGTACATTAAAGTAAAAGAGAAGCCTTTTGCATTCTATCACAGTCTTATGAGTCTAAGATTAATATAATTAATAAAAGTCTTAATAGGTTTAATAATCATTATAAACAGTACTGGAGGAAAGCCCTGTGATTGGTTTAAAACACCTGTGACACTTAAATCCATCCTCTGTCTACCTGCGTCTCCGCTCTGATAATAGGAAAAAAAAAAGATTTTGACTCAGCCTATTGCACTTCCATCTGCGTTAGGGTCAGAAAGTTACAGTCCCATGAATCCTTCTTTAGTAAGTTAAAAGCGATTACCTTTTTTTTTGCATTTATTTTGCCAGTTTAATCCCCAAACTCTTTATTGGCGGAATCATTTATGAAAAAGTGACACCTTAAGACATGATCTAGGCTTTATAATTAAGAATTTTGATAGATAGTGAATGACCAGCACACAGCAGGTTTTCGGCCAATCACAGCTCGCTTCAGGTAAAAAGGAGTGGTCCGATTGGTCGGAATGTAATGTATTAGGATTCTGAGGTGAAAAACTGGTCAGGTGCTTTTTTAAATAAAAGAAGCAGAAAAGGTTATTACCTGGCTGTTGGGGGAGAGTGGTGGGCTTAATTGGTAAGTCAATAGTTGCTGGAACGAAAAATCCAATTGAGGTCAAAGCAGTTACTGAAACGCAAGGCTTAGACGCACGCAAAAAACACGTTATTGTTCAACTACACCTCATTTTAAATACTTAATATGAACTTAAGCAGTCTACTTCATTATTATTATAATATATTCCACACAACAGCCATGTCCTGCCATTCAGGGCAAAGTGTTTAAATAAGGCCAAAGCTGACTTTATTTTTTCAAAACTACAATTTTACATTTGCTGAATTGATAGGAGATACCTCCAGTCAGAACAATCAAATTGGGTGACTGGGGTGCAACTTTTTCCCCAAATATCATCAGGTCCAGGTAAATAGTTACAAGATCACACCTTGTCAAAACTAGACAGTTCCCGGATCCTGATCCGGCTGGATCTGGTAGAAATTAACCCTTGGTGGTGAGGCTATAAGTTAGTGAGTGGGTAGAAGATATGGGTCCGTAACCAAATAGGTTTTAAGCATTAATCAAATCAAAATCTCTTTATTAATCCCCTAGGGGAAATTCAATCTTGGTGCTCTTCTAATCTTCATCTGCAATAAGACTGATTACACAGTCTTATGGCGGTCGGGAAGAAGGAGTTCTTGTGGCGTTCTGTCCTGCAGCTCACTGATCTCAGACGTCCACTGTCTGCTCTTTGTAGTTCAAAAGCTGAATTCATGGGATGGTCCATGTTGTTCAGTATAGCATCCATCCTGTTGAGTGTCCGTTGCTCCACTACTTCAACCAGAGTCTCTAAACTACTTCCTATAGTTGAACCAGCTCTCTCTTAGTTTTTCAAGTCTCCTACAATCTCTTTTCCTGAGACTGCCTACCCCCCCCCCCCCAACAGACTGCAGCATAAAAAACAGAGTTGGCCATTAGCACCTGATAAACCATCTGCAACAGTTTAGTGTTTACATTAAAAGACCGTAGCTTTATTAGAAAATATAGCCGGCTTGGGCCTTTCCTATAAAGTGCATCTACATCTATGGACCAGTCCAGCTTGTTGTCCAGATGCACTCCCAGGTATTTATAGGTGGACACTATTTCAATATCTTCTCCACTGATGGTCACAGTTTGAACTGGGGGTGTATTGCGCCTAAAGTCAATGACCATCTCTTTTGTTTTGGAGGTGTTTAGAATGAGACTGTTCTCTTGGCTCCATCTATAAAAGTTCTCTATAAGACTCCTGTATTCCTCTTCCTGTCCATTTTTGATGCAAGCCACTATTGCAGTGCCTTGAGGAGCCCCTGTGTTACTAATAACAGACTCTGAGACACAGTTCCCCAGCCTGACATACTGAGGTCTACCTGTCAGGTAATCAGAGATCCACCTGATAAAGGATGAGTCCACCCCCAGACTCCTAAGTTTTTCATTGGCTCTTCCCTCATCCCTGGCTCTTCCCTCATATAGCCTTGTTTTAGCTAGCATGCTAAATCATACATTCAGTATAAATAAAGACATAAAGTATCCTTCGGTTTTGCACTCTTGCATCTTACTCATTTCTCATGAATGATATACACAACAGCAAGTCAGTATGTCATCTAGTCCTGTTTTATTTATTTTTTAGTTTGTGCCTGACATTCCCTGATTTGGATCAGTACCCCATTTGCGTCAAAATTGTGTATACACATGCTCAGTACCTTTTGCACATGCACACAGCATGGTCCGCATATTGTACAGCAACACACGTTAACATCATTAGATTTTAATAAAAGGATTTTAAAGTATATTGACACAAGCCGAGTAACTGACCCACATCAGGGAGTGACAGTGCCTTGTTAAACTGAGTGCAAAGTTTTTGATGATGTTTAAAATGAAAAGGCCCAACTGTCAACAGTACATCGTGGCATTCATAAAAAAAAGATAGAGAGGCGTCATACACATCACATAATGTACATAAAAAATAAAGAAAAGACGTGAAGTGAAATAAAGGCAAACCAACCTCTTTCAGGTGCGTCCTGTGTTTACCTGTTGCCATGGTGATTTATTTCTCTCTCCAGTATGCATTCAGTTTGTGTGTCTGTACTGCTTATTGATAGCTTTTTAAAAGAGGGCAGGTTCAGTTTAACTTTTGGTACTTTGAACGTTTATATAATTTGTGACTTTGATTGCGCTTCTTTGTTCAGTTAAGTTCTAATTGACCCATCTGGCTCCGTTGGCAGCCCGATTCTGTTGTGTTTATTGATATTGTTTGAAGTTATGATTGCCTCGGTGGTATGTGAAACGTGTTCGGACTACAGCAGTTCCCTCAACGATGCTATTTGTCATTGTATATTCTACTAGCATCTAGAAATGATTTTGTTTCACTGTAATAAGTTTATGTGGAAGCTTTTTGATATGATTTCCTGACATTAATATCTGTCTATCTGGGTCATATGTAGATGTGTATCCATTAAATATTAAGCAATTTTAAAGCTGCTTTTGAAATGTTGAAGAAAAAAAAGAAGTGGGATGACGGACAGATAATTACAGACTTTTGTTAGATTGGAGTCAAGAATGGGGCGTGATTTATTGTCCAACTCTGTTTCTCGACTTTCTCGAACTCAACTCAAATGAGTATTGGAGTATTGCCTTTCCTTCTGCAGTACAGACTTTTTTTGTGTGTATATGTGGCTAGACATTCAGAAAGCATGTTTTTAAATTGTTCCAAAATAATTAAGTCACACAGCTCATCGAAATTTGACTCATTTAAACTCATTAGCCTCTAGTTTATATCACAAGTGTTCTGTGGCTAACCTAATGCAAAGATATCCATCTACACTCCTCCCTAGTCCCTAACCCTAAGGTTAGAAACCTACAAACCTTTGAGCCTACAAGGTATCACACCACACCCTTAGGGTGTGAGCCTACAGCTGCTCAACGCATCGGATATACACAAGGCTCTTCCTCTCAAACAAATAAAACGTTTTTAACCTGATTTACCCACAACGCCACACAAAAAAGACAAAAATATCATCAATTAAACTTACCCTATAAATAAAAATTCTGATGCAAAGTCTGTTTCCTTGTTTAAGCATCAGAACAAAAGTTTACCACCACAGTTAATTGAGAACAAAGGAGCCACAGCTGGATTATTGTCCTGCTGCAGAACCCAAATGTGCTTGAGCTTGAGGTCACAAACTGATGGCTGGACACTTCAGGATAGCAGAGAGCAGAATTTATGGTTCCATCAATCACAGGAAGTCATCCAGATCCTGAAGCAGCAAAGGAGCCCCAGACCATCACAGTACCATCCCGTTTGACTGTTGGTATGGTGTTCTTTTTCCTACATTCCCCAGATGTAATGTGACATACCCATCTACAAAGTTCTTCTTCGCTTGTCTCATCAGTTCACAGAATATTTTCCCAAAATGCTTCTGGGATCATCAAGATGTTTTTTTTGGCAAAAGTGAGATGAGTCTTTATGCTCTTTTTGGTCAGTAGTGGTTTTTTGTTGTTGTGGGTTCTTTTGTGACCTCTTGGATGTGTCAATCCTGCGCTCTTGGGGTAATTTTGGTAGGCCGAATGTTTATCACTGTTCCATATTTTCTCCATTTGTGGATAATAGCTCTCACTGTGGTTGGCTGCAGTCCCAAAGCTTTAGAAATGGCTCTTTCCAGACTGATAGATGTCAATTACTTTGTTTCTCACCTGTTGTTTCTCATTTCTTTGGATCACAGCATTATGTCCTGCTTTTTGAGATCCTTTATTTTTACTTCACTTTGTCAGGTTCTGTGATTTCTTGATTCAACAGGTCTGGCCGTAATGAGGCCTGGGTGTGGCTAGTGAAATTGAACTTAGCTTTCCAAACAAATGTGACACAGTTAATTCTTGATTTAACAAGGCATGGCAGTTACTTTTTCAGGTGGGCCATGCAGGTTCAAATAACTTTTTTCCCTTATAGAAAATCATCAATTTAAAAACTGCCTTTTGTGTTTACATGAGTTGAATATTTAAATTAGCTTGGTAATTTGAAAAAGTAAAGTGTGACAAATATGCCACAAAAAAAAAAAAAAAAATCTGGAATAGGGAAAATACTTTTTCACAGCAGTGTATGCAGACATGATTATCAAATACCAAACCACGACCAGAGGGACAAAGGGATCGTGACATAGCACTTACCTTAAACTTTTAGCTCTGAGGTCAGTGTCAGACCGATGCAGTCCTGCAATTATATCTGCCTCAGTAAACATTGTGTGAATGCATTGCCAATATTTATCTGTGTTTCACGTTGCTTCGCTTTTCTGTATAAACTGTTTAGTGCCCATGTGTCAAAACAATGAAACTCACTTCAAATCCAGAGTCACGCTTAAATCTGGTTTATGGTATTTGTGACAACAATATAAAGTTTTTCTCTTACAGTCTTTCAACTGTACAACTCCGTGTATTCATATCAGCTGATGCAACAGATAAAACAGAAACGGGGCCAATCAAACCCTCTAGTTTGTTCTCCACTTTTAAAAACAAATGTGCAACATCCGTAAAGTCCTAAGACGTTCCGGGTGATTTGGAAAAGAGCTGAGCCTGTATCCAGTGCCATTAAAGATCAAATGGAGAGATGTCTGCTGGGATCTTCCACTGATGATGAAACCCTGATGTAATGGCACAAAGACAGCGGAGATGATTAAAGAGTCACAACCCAAGGCGAGCCCACAGCATTAGCCCCGCCTCCTCGCACACGCTCAAAGAGAAGCACCGGCCTTAGATCAGGCATATTTCCTCACAAGAATCTGCTGTAACCAGGCAGGGCTTTAACAGGCTTTGATCGTCAATGGGCACATTAACATTTTAGACTAGCTTTGAGACAATTGGAAACTCAAAATGTGTCACATATTAACATTTGTATAAATTAACACAGTAATTAAGGGTTACCAGAGGTTTAAAGTCATTTGCAAAAATAGGGGTTCACTGACTCTCATTCTAATGTTTGAAATATCAAGTCAGTGGGTTTTTCACAGCTCTAAATCTGGTCCTGCTGAGAGGGTTTGGAATACTTAGTGATTGGTAACTTATTCCCTGTACATCGAAATTTGACAGCTTAAAAAAATACTATCAGTGGAAGTGTGTGTTACATACAAGGAACTTTATGTAATGTATGGCTTCTTTTATCTGTTTCTCATTTATACATTCCCAGAAGAACCTGGACAACCACCAGTTAATTGCAGGACCAACACTGACAGACACTATTAGCATTTACAGACTGTGGGCAAATCAAGGTTTACCAAGAGATGCCATCAAGATGGAGTTCCCAGAGAGAAGCCACAGGGAGGACACGCAGACTCCAAGCAGAAGGCTGTCACCAGGATCCATCGGTTTCATGACACTCTGTCTGTGAGGCAATAGAAATGTAACTAACCTGATTCTGATTGTTTACAGTTAATAGTTAGTTAATAGGCAATGAGGATCATACCACAGCAGTAGGAATCCTACATCTTTGTTTAAAATAACAGTTTTTACTTCTGTTTTTGTCCATCTCAGTTTGGTTTGACATCATCCTTGACAAATATATGTTCCCAGATGCTGCTCACAGAATGATTGAGACAGTCACTATGCCTGGTGTTATTTGAAAAGGTGTTTCATTTGAAAAGCTGTTTCATTAGGCCGATGGCCGAGGAGGCCTATTGTTTTCGCTCGGATTTTGTATTTTTTTTGTCTGCACTTTGAGCGCTAATTTGACCCCTGAACGTGCTCAAAAACTTTGCCCAAAATTCAGGATTGGCAAAAAATAATTTATTTTGGAGGTCCCATACAAATAAATAAAAAGGTGGCTCGACAGCGCACCCTGGAAAAGTGGAAATTCATTACGCCAATGGGAAGTCAGTACTTTTTGGAGGAGGCCATTTTGGGATCAACAAAAGCTCCGGTAACTTTCACAAACATTGTTGGATTTGGTTGGGCCCAATGAAGCATTTGTGCACATTAATGACCTGAACACAATGATATTTAAATAATAGGGCTGTCTTTAAAACTGGCTCTCCAGCACTTTACAGTACAAAATAAGTCTTGCTCAGGACATTTATCACCACGGTTGCAAGAGTGAGGCGATATGCAGTCTTCCCGAGGTGCCCCGGTCGCAAAAGGGATGCGAGGACTACATTTGTATAAATTAACACAGTTTGACTGCTTTGGCTTTTAACTGAAACTTGTTTTAACATTCACAGAAAGAAAAATCACACAAAAGCTGTTACATAAAGACATAGAGTTGTATTTGGGTATGTTTAGGTGGTGGGAACATCAATGCTCAAACAAAAGGTAGCCAAAATAATTTATATATTCATAGAAGCAGAAAGCTTTGGCAAAAAAAATTAAAACACAAATTTGAGAAAATATTTTTCTTTTCTTTCTTTGTTTATTATTATCATCAAACAAACAGAACACTGTTCAGACTCAGATTATATGTTAACTACTAACTATTGTGTAAAACACCAATGGAGAACCAGTATGAGCCACTGACCAATACATCATACTGAATATTTCCTTGGGCCAAAATAAGCATGGTATTGTGCAAGGAAAA
>CM072157.1:3102498-3118555 GCA_036850595.1 Rhyacichthys aspro
TGTTGTCTAAACCACATAAAATAGTGTACAATGTCTGACATTTTTAGATTAAAAAAAGCTAATCAGTTCATGTGTCTGCAAGTTTTATTTTTTTTAAGTGAACCCATTACATAAATTATATTCCAAGATAATATACTACTTTATCTGGTTGATTCGATGCTGGGCTATTATAAATATTGTTTGTTTAGTCAGGTCACACTCACCCAGGAGCTTACAAAATAATCTGATCAGAAAGTCTTGCAGATAATGCTGCAGTTTGGCTCAGTGACCTGCCTGAAAGCACTGAGCAGAAAATCCAGCCCTCTTTTGCCTCTTTAACCTGCACCGGTCAGAATCAGCAGAGTATATCTACGTTTTATCTGGCCGGAAATATATTAAGTCGCATAAAGATCACAGACTGTTCGCTGACACTTTGGCCAGATCAGCTGCAGCGGCCTGGAGCTGGTGAGTGTTACCAATGTGATGACTGTGGTAATTTGCAGGCATCATGGCAGCCAGTCTGATTAGATCACCGAGCATTCCAATTATAAAAGGCTTTATGAGAGCCAGGCCTGCTGGATTACTTTTAAAGCTCAAGCCATTTGCGCTCGGCGTGCAGATGATGGAAGTGCTGTCTGCTAGTGCTTTCGTAAAACAAACGACCACTTGACACACCAATAAAGAAGACATAAAGCAGAAAATGGTACGTCCTTTTAAGGAACTTGCCAGAAAATGGACAATGAAAAGATGTGAATCGAATGAACCTAAGTGAGACTGGTTTTGACATTTCAGGATTAGTCCATAGCTATAGTATTCATTTGTCTCATACCACCATGCATACAACAAAGAGGTCCCACATAAAAAAATAAATAAAAAAAATGGTTTAGCCTTGCCACATATTTTCTTGTTTTCAAAAAGTAATTGTATAAAGTGAAAAAAATGACAAAATACCACAACAAAAACATTGGTCCAGTCCTCACTGTCCCATTTAGTCAATCCAGTAATAGGGTCTATGGATGCCAGTATTTTTACTTTCACTAAAGAACTAGAAAGTAAAACAAATGTCTATATGAACGCTGTAGTATTGAGGAATGGTGACTATAAAGGGGCTATAATCAGTTGACCAAGAAATGGGAACTATAAAGAGTGTTAGTACCTGCTGCCTCTTTATTAATGACTGTAAAAGGCACAAATGTCAGTCAGCCCAATAACAGGCACTGTCAAAGGAGCTACAATCACTGACTAAGATATAGGGTCTGCAAAAGGGGCTAGTATCAATCGACCCAGGAATAGGGACCATAAAAGGGTTTGGTATTAGTAAACTAAAAAATAGACACTATAAAAGTCACTAGATTCACAAAACCCAGGAATAGGGACAATAAAAGTGCTAGTTGACCAAGCAACAGGTTTTATAAAGAGGGCTAGTCAGTTCATCCAGCACTGGGCCCAATCAGTCACCCCAGTACACAAGGGAAAGATGACCTTGTATTTTGATATGTGTTTCGCTGTCATTTCTGTTACCAACAGGAAAAAAAAAAAAAAACTGAACTGAAAAAACTTCATACCAGCTGTTGGTGCTAGCTGTGTTCTGTTGACTTGGACCTTGTTGCTGGTAGTTATTATTATAAGTGATCTTGACTGAACAATACTTTTGGGGATTGGGTTCATGGTATTTTTTTTGTTTTATCTCACCAAAGTGTATTGAATATTTTTCATAGACAAAAGCAATCACACATAGGGCTACAAAAATACCAAGAAAAGATACAATTTGCAGCATGCAAATACATTTTATTTTTTATTTATTATTTTAGATTAGTTATAATATTTGGATTTACAATTGTTTCATTATTGAAATAGTATTTATACCATAATGCTGACTGTCAGTGTCAGTTTAATCAAGTTGTGGAAGTATGTGTTGAAGTTTCAGCTCACGGCCCGGGCACATCAGCTCACACTTGACATGTTCTCAGCTCGGTGTGAGGACTCACTCTCACTCTGCTGTCCTCACTGTGTAATGTGTCCACACTGCTGCCCACTGACAGGAAGTCATTTTGTCAAGTGATGAAGTGTCAGGACACATTAGCCGAACGGACAAGCGACAAGGACAGTGTGCAGCCCAGACTGGACTCAAACAAGTTCAATAAAGAGATGGTGAAAGAGGCATTTAGCTGAATCACCCTGCAGCCTCACTTTCTAGTGCTGCGTCCATGTGTCCCTTGGATGATCCCAGTTTTTTTAATTAGGAAGGCTTTATTTCAGACATTATGTTATGTTAATATGTTTTACTAATTAATATTAAAATCAATTATAGGCTGGCAAAAATATTAGTTAAATACTTTGCAGGTTTTACATTAATACTAACAGTATCTCATACATAACTGTTTGCATTTTTATTTGAGCTTTAGTGGCAGTGGAAACCTATACAAAGTAATTTTCTCCATTTGGTCTGGCCTTAATGACATAAGAGACTTGCATGACCCATGCACATCAGCTCACATGTTTTTTACACAGTGTTTTGCTGTGTAAAGCCTGTTAACGCCTCAACCTTAACAGGGCATAGTGCTGACCTTTGACCTTATATAATGTTACTTTGTCCTTCTGTCAAGAAATAGACATCTGTATGGTACCTGGAAGGTACATTATTATTATAGTTTTGGTCTTTTCTGTTGCATATGAGTTTGGAGATAGGGTTGAGTATTCTAAAATCTGAAATTTAAGGAAAGAGTTGCAGACTGTCAAAGCTGATGTGTCACATTGTTTTTAATTACGTCCCATCAGTGATGTGTAAATCCCTTTTATATCATCTCTCAGCTGCCTCTGCTTTGTCATGTTGATAAAGCACATCAGAGAGAAGTGACCGAGAAAGAGGAAAATGTCCGAGTGATGCTGGGATTGGAGCTGAGGCCGGTGCAGTAATCAATGACAGCGTCTCGGCTATTCAGGCAATTACTTCATACTCATACAAAAGCAGAACGCATCATGTGTTGTGCATTAAGGATAAACACTTCAAATCTGGTTTCCCCTAAAATAAAAGCTGAAACAGAAAGTGCATACTAGAGAGCAGTGTATACTACTACTACATTTGCATCACAGATCAATTTAAAAAAAATGTTTTTAGACAGTGGCAAGTCTCACTCATGTAATATAATGTAATATGTGCATAACACGCTTATTATACAATTTCAATATTGATTTAATTATTACACTTTGAACTTAAATGTAACCGAACCCTAACATAATGAATCAATGAGACCCTTGGGCATGTTTTCCTGTAACGAGAAGTTCCATCTAGGATTGATTGGACACTCCACATGTGTTTCTAATGTCTAGTCAAGTCTGTACTTGTTTTAGTTACTTTTCCAGCAACAAACCCATAAAGTCGGAAATGGAAGCAGGGCTTGAAGTGCTTTTGTTGTGATCTAAGGAGATTTTTCTTTGACAGAAGGTTGATAGTTTGGGCAGTTTAATCACCTGTTGAGGTAGACCCATCACTTAAGCAGGACTCCTTGTATTTTCTTAAAAATAAAGCTCTCTTTTTGTTTCTCATCTTCTTCTGTCTCATCATTTGGCCCTTCCTCTTTTCAAAGAAGTTCTCCTTAGCTTATTGTTCCTTACTAATTTTTGCTTTGTTTAGCATTTAGTGGCACACAGAAAAACTAAGAGTAAAGTGCAGGAAAGAGGCTCTGGTGGAAGTTGTTGGGTTTTTTTTTTCAAAATAAAACAACCAGGAGTTATAAAATGGAAATAAAAATAATATCTTAGCTTTTATTGATCTCTGTGTGGAATGGTGCTAAATGGTCCACGGCTGGTGCTGATCCATGGCCCTGTGGCCCTCTGTAATACTATATGAACAGAGGCTCTGCAATTTTTTTTTTCTGTAGTATAAAAGGATAAATAATGCACATTAATAATCAAAAACAAAACACTAATCAGTGGAAATTGTATTGTTATGGCATGACCGCAACTTTATTCATGCTTTTTGCTTTTTTATTTTGTTTGGTTTTTTTTTCCCCAAGCCTTTTACTATCTTGTAAGTTAATGGCAATAACATTCAGTTTTTATTGTGCTGTTATTTCTATTATTGTCTTATGCAAAAGACTATCCACCACTGCTAATAGTAAAACAAATAAAGCTATATTGTGACTGTTTTGCAATTTCCTGGCAATAAGAAACCATTCAATCATTGGTTATGTGTAGTTAAACTGTGTCTCGAGGAAAATTGAATTTTTGCTTATCAATCACATCAGACATTTATTTGCGAGAGTGTTGTTCCATGTCACTAATTTTAAAAGGGGTGTTTTATCCTTTCAACTCTGCAAGAAACTTATGTAGTTGTGAGTCCTAAATAGGTTGAATGGGTGGGAATAAACTTGTATCTTATATCTATGAGAATAGAATTTCAACAACTAAGTAAGGGGCATGATTTTAGGATCTCTCCACTCTGACACATTGTGAACATTTTCTGCCTACTGTTGGGGACTAATGAAGTATGACAAGAAAAAAATGTCCTCTGTGAATAAAAGAACAGCAGTGGCTCTGTTAACAGTCCAGTCCAGGTAGTAGTAGTAGTAGTAGTAGTAGTATTGCCTGAGGGACAAACAACTTCCTCAACCGGTCCGGTCAAGGAGGACAGTGACATGGTCTGTCACTGAAAGGCTGCTGTCGCTTCACTGGCACAAGCATGTGACCTGAGTGGGACAAACTCATGTTGGATTATGCAGCTAACATGCACTCTGACCACAAGAACAAACAGCTCGGGGCGCAGAGGTGTTGGGTTGAGATAAAGATGGCACTGGAGTGGGAGGTGGCGGGGGGTGTGGGGGAAACTGGGGGGGTTGGGGGCTGTACGAGCTCTCATTGAGATTCCAGTGTGTTTGTGTCTGGACAAAAAGGCATTGTTTCAGAGCAGAGCAGAAATGTTGATAAGACTCTTAGGAACAGAACAGAGGCTTTGTGCATTGCTTTTATACGTGACGGCTCATGCACCGGATAGTAATTATACACATGTTTATATTCAAACAACTTATGTTTCTGATTATAATGTATTCATATTCATATAACTGCTCAGAATTGTTTTTTAGATCTAGAAGTATTTATTTGCAATTTCAAAGATGTTGTCATCAATCATTTCAGTTTAAGTAAATAAATCATTTTTAACAATGTATGGTTTAAATAAATATTTTACTGCTGTTAACATTACATGAGAAGTGCTGTTGTCTGATATTGTTTTCTTTGCAGCACTCTCTGGTTTATAGGCAGTGAAGACAGTGCAGTTGCTTAGGGGCCCTTTAAGAAAGGGGATCTACTAAAAGATTCAGTTTACTCAAATAATAGTAAGCAGTTGTCCAAGATGATGACACGTAACCTACCAACAACAGCATATAATCCAGATCAAGAGTGGAATTGGACCAACTCTACGTCAGAATCTTAAGGCTCAGATCTACATTGAAACACTATCTTTTCTGATTGGATCATGATTTCATCCAATCTAGACAGAATAATCCTGTGAGAGGATTTTAAAATACTAGCCCCAGATCTAAGCTTGTGCATCATGGGCACTTACTGAGGATTAGTCTACCTTAAATGTGTCTATTGTGTAACATAAGATAAACTTTATTCACTCATTGCTGGATTTGATGCGGAGTCTTGCAGCCACCAGCAAAAGACATTCAGGACACACTCAGAATACAGCTTCCAATTCGCCAGAGTACGATGCACATCGGGGGGTTAGGTGATGGTTGAAGGCACTGATTTTGTTTACCGTCTGTTTGCTGTCTCAATCCCTTGACTGTCCAGTTCCAGTCTGTAAGGGACCAATGGTCAGGCAAAAGACACACAAATAAAGTTGGAAAAAGGCTTTTATTTAGCTAAAAAACAGTGTTAACAAAGATGCTGGGCCCCAAAAAGAGAAAAAAATATAATAACAAAACCCAAAGGATGCAACTAAATCTAACTCCCAAGTAAACAGCACAGCATACAATACTGGGTGATCAATAACATTAATTAAATCAATTAAAGGATAAATTGAAATATTGATTAATGCAGGAAAAAAAAGAAGCTATTAACAAAACCTAAACCTCCCCATGACATGGCGTCTAGTGGTTCAAGCCAGCAGGTCTTAATCAGGCACTACCTTATTTTTTACAATGCAGTACCCCAAGCAGCCACTAGTGGGTTGGCAACAGGTCATAGAGGCCAGTAACTTCCAGATCATATTGTACAGTGATAGGTTGAACTAATGCTGTTCAAATCTGCAGTCCAAAAGAATTAACTGAAATGATGTTATGTTGTGAAGAAAAAATGCCACCTTATTTCTTTGAGCAGACCTTCAAACATAACCTCAATGGTGAAAATCAGTGACTTAATTAAATATTATAAAATGTACATGTGCTCAATATTCAGCCATTTGTTTAATTCAGTTTTCCAGTGAATGCCACTGCGTCACTTTCCTCTGTAGTTTTTGTGTTTCTCTGTGGTGACGTCTTTTAAAGGTCTGTCTAGCCTTGGACTTAGTTAAAATTTTGTATAACAGCCCACCAGTCTCTGTAGCCCCTCTTATTAAATCAAAACTCATGAAAACTTCATGTACACTGTTTCTGAGGCCATCTTTACCGATCTAATGAGTCTGCAGTGCCTTTGTCCTTGTCTTACACAATGACAGCACAGAAGACTGTCTCCTGTGGCCCATTCCTTTAAATCAGACTGAATCAGCTCATCTCCAGTCATTTCTTAACTTTATAAATCTATTTTTGTGTTTTGTCTATTCTCTGTCTGTCAGCTTTATGACTGTCCATCTTTTATTCTGCTCATCCCTGTGGATATTACTTACGCGCATGGTCATAACCAGGCAAATCAGAGTGACATTTAGAGAAGGAAATACAATGATAAATGCTTCACCCTGATCTCAAATTTGGCTCACCTCAAAGGATTAGTTTTTGCGGCTGACATTTAGATCTGGTAATGGATGGTAAATTTGTTTCTCTTTAGCCATTTTTGCTCAGTTTCCTTAAGAAGTAGAAATACCAGCATCAAATAGACCCCGGATCGCCAAGGGAGTACTTTTTTGCCTTAGTCGCAGTACTTTTTTGCCTCAGTCGCAGTGAATTCAAAATGTATTGTAAGAGTTGGAAGAGTACTGCCAAACAACACACTATGTATGTCATCTATTGTGCTCTTTTCTTTTGAATTGGTCTAAAATTCCCATGGGACCAATAATGTGTCTCGTCGGTATAATCCAAGTAGTGCCATGTCAAATCCCAACTGATACAAAACCTAAATAGTTTCAGTCGGATTATCTTATTGTTTAGTCAGTGCTGACCAAACACCATCAGGGTGAATGAGAACACATGGGGACCTTGAAACAAACCCACGATAGCCCTCTGCCATTTTCAAATCCACGATGCACTCCTTACCCCCAATTTCCACTGCATGCATCTCCGCTGCGCTGTGCACTCCACAGACCATTGTATTCAATGAGAACATTTCCACAGCATCCACTGCAATGAGGCTCCGGTCCGAACGGATGAGATACGTAACAGTTCTATTTTTCTCTGACGGTGGAGCCAGTCCGCATCAATCTGCACAGATCAGATCACACCAGAATGGAAACCGAATGAGCACTGCATCCAGATTATCAAAGTAATTCAAAAATATGTGAACTAAGTTTCTTAGTTTGAATATTTATACGTTTATATACATGATTAAGCATTAAGTGCAATAAAATCTGCAAAAACAAAGCCTTTTTGTGCCCAGTGTAATGAGGAAAAACCCCGTGAAGTGTAAGTGATTGCAAACTAAACTTGTTTTCTGGTCCTTCTTGTTCTTGTCTTTATTGTGCTCAAGTATTTCCCGTGCATGCTCTTCTGAGCTGCTCATGGCTCCGGCACTAAAGACCCATTTAAGGTGACCTTACTTAACACACGTTACTTAATATACTCCTATTTGTAAGGGGCTTCCATACCTTTCTTCTGTCTGGCCCATTACCTAGGACCTGTTTTTTCTTGGGAGAGCCTGAATAACTGGGATTCCACTGAGAAACCCTGGAAAAGGCCAACCACTCCAACCCTATCTTCATTCTTTATGACATATATGAAATACATTGATATAACTGTTCCATGCAGAGGAAACCTATGTGTTTGATCCTGTTTCTGTGTCTCCCCTCCTTCTCTGTCCTCACCAAGGTTCTGTGGGCAGGACTTGACATGTGGACACTGATTAGCCAGCAGGTGAAGGTTTGGCATGTCACAGCCTGGACCAACACTTTTAAAGGAGAGACAATAGGCAGCATGGTGTCTGTGTGTGAGATGCTATTTTCGTGATGAATGGAGTTTATTGTGAAATATGTCTGTGGGTGGGAGGTTGGCAAGGTAAGTGGGTATACAATACATTCACACGTAGTAGTAATAGTTTTCTGTTAGACACACTGGGTTTATTGTGCTGCTTTAATACCGACACAAAACATTATTTTTTTTCATTGCCTTTTACTTTTCATGACCCATTGCTGGAACCTTTACGTGCTCTCCATTTGAGTCAGTACACATTCAGACAGTCTTAGAAAAGGTGCGTTTACAGTCTGATATTTTTGAGTAAAATGGTCAGATTGCTTTATTGTAGTTAAAGGAGACACTGAATGCACCTTTTACAACTAATAACATAGTCCCTTGTGCTCCCAGTGAAGTGTATGTAACAAATGTGAGGAGAGAGTCCGCCTCCTTGGATTGTTTCGTCAAAGTCAAGCTTTTTGACAAACAAGCCCTTTTTGCCCCAGTGGAGAGACTCAGCATTAAAAGACAGAGATCCCACAGTTGTTTTAGTTCACACTTTCAAGTTTGTAGAGCCCCCAAACACACAATTATAGACACAGAAAGTGCGTAAAAGTGGTTTTTGCATAGAATATCCCCTTTAATTTTAATTTTACTGACTCTGTCTTTGAAATGCCTCCATTTTGATCCCCTAATGGGCCGCACACAAACCCAAATCTAATCCAGTTGTAGGTTTTAAACTGGCTGGCATTAAATTGCTGGTGTCATGCATACAAACATGTAGCATAAAGATGAGACATGGCTCTCCGGAGTACATTGCAAAGGGTAAATAAAAGCTGACACGTGTTCTCTCAGCTGTCTCATTTACATTGCTGTCTTTCTTAAATGGGATCAAAGGGGTAATGCGTATTCAGAGGCACATTTCTGAGACATCATTTGGCATACACACACGACAGTTTGGCTTCAGAACAAGATGGCTGCCATGGCCAATTCTCTGAAAGAACAAAAACAAACAAGAATCCTTTTTACAGTATCAATTCCTTTCAATTAACCACAAACTGTTGATGCCAAAACATGTCTTATTTCTCATATTTCTCCCTCTGTCATTTGCAGCGGTATATATAAAGTCGGTTGTGCAATTGATTTACATTTTAAACATATCCCTTTTGATATGCTGCAAAAATAAACAGCAGTATGAATTGTAAATGCAGTTCCTAGCTGCTAATCCAATAATATATGCCGTTAGTCTTAGACTGCTTTTGGTATCTGTATGACCTAAATATTTGTGTGCACGAGCATTAGCACTCAAATGCACAGAACCTTTTTATTAATAATGGATCCTCTGATACTTGATTCATTAATATACTGGCAAAAAAAAGACTTGAGAGGACATTAAAAATTCTTGAACAGCAGATATGTTTGCTTCTTCTGTATTCTATACTTAAATATGTTGCCCTGTACTTTTGTATATTATTGGCTTAAACTATGATTTTGTGGTTTAGGAGAATAAGGTGAAAGTCAAACCGGATTAGCCCACAGGTACACTGAAAAAATTGGAAATGGAGGGTTGCTCATTTTGCACATAAAAAATATGTAAGAAATGCAGATTTTAAATATGATTCTTTTAAAAAACATGTTTGTATCTTGTATAGGGTGACCATACCTCCTGGGACGGTCCAGATTTTAAGCCCCCTGTCCCGTGTCCCAGCGGCTATTTACAAAAACACTAAAATGTCTCGATTTTGCCAAAGCAGTGCATTGTGCTTGAAATGTATTTATCTGTAAACTGTCTGTGTGTCAATTACAGAGTTACCATGGCGATGGGAATATTAACCAATTGAAAAAGATAGTGTTCCTCAGGTCTGTAGCTCAATAATGATTGGTTATTAGGCATGAGACTGTTTCTAAGCGGTTGTCATCAGCCGAAAAAAAGTCTTAATTTACAAATGAGCTCCAAGAACAACACAACTGTCTAAGAAAAGTTCCGGGTACTGGGAATGAATAAGTCTGTGATATAATTTCTGTGGAAATGTATATGGAAGGCTTTGACTGAAATCTTTGTTTAGCTCAATTACATCCTCATTTTCTCAAACTCTAGAGAGGAGCATGTTTATGCATCCAGAGCATCCTTAAGTACCTGCTGGTCAACTTATTTTCCATCTGTGCCCGACTGAGGCAAACAGCTGAAAGAGTTTGTAGGGTTTTTCTCCCAGAGGTTCGATAGAGACAGTTCCCTCTCTGTCCCCCTCACCACCAATCCTCCACTGAGATTCCATTCAAGTCCTCTCTAGTGGCAGTAGAAGCTTTCCATACTCTCAAAGCCAGTTCACAGCAGCCCCTGTATAATGAAGGCTTGAGAGACAACCCAAACATTCAACCAGGTTGATGCTCAGGGCTGTGCTCTGTCTAAAAGACCTCTGATGCCATCTCCAGACATCTGACAACATTCGAGAAGAACTATGACATGTGCACTTGTGAACTCTTGGCAGTGAAGTAGGCATTAGGGAAATGGCACCACTGGATTGAGAGTCTTAGTTGTCTTTATCACTTTTATAGGATCAGAAAACCTTAGATACCTTTCTTTTGCCAAGAGACTCCTGTCAGATCCAGTGGGCCCATTTTCTACGATTTTGGTTCTTGCAATAACCAGCCCAGAGTTCTTTTAGGTCGAATTTTTAGCATCAGACCACCTTAAATGTAGAAGAGAAGAACAAGGTGTGGATGAGCAGCCTGGTCCTAGTGCCTGTCCCAATCTGTTTGTTTACACAGAGTCATGTTCCCCAGTACCAGTTTGCTCCTCAACACATCACACATTACATTTATATTCAGGATTTCCACTTGCAATAAATATTTTAAAGATGTAATGGAGGATCATACATTGAATGGTGTTTGATTTTTAAAGCTTTTTTTTTTTTTGGGTGTTAAAAAAAGAAAAAGAGCCCAGTGGCTGTGAGAGACTGTCAAAAAAGAAAGTGTTGATTGCAGTTAGAAATGAAAAATTAGTGCTCACAGCGAAGGCAAAGAAGTGGTCTCTACCACTGAAATAATTAGGCTGTCTCTGACTGGTCTCATTAGTGCATGGACTGCGAGCTTTTGATTTAAATTATATGATGATTCAATTTTGGGTAAAACTATGTGGAGTGAGATGTATTACTTGCTAAAAGTTATATTTTGTACAAGCAAAATTCACAAACCTTATTAATGTGTACACTATGTCTGTGCTCTGTCTGTTGAAAGTAAAATGTGTCAAAACACCAGTAAATAAGCAGAGAAACTCAAAGTGTTTGCCGCAATGTTGAGTTTATGAAGACAGAGCATATTTGAGATGTCATTGTGATTATCAGTTCTGCACCAGCTGCAGTAATCACAATTTATTCATTTCCTTCTGTTTATTCCTATTAGGGGGCACAGGGGGCTCTAGTCTATCCCACCAAATTTGGGCCTGTCATGGGGGTACCCCCTGGACAATGGCCTGTTAATAGCAGGGCTGACACTTAGACACAAACACTGACAGACAACCATTCACTCTCACATTCATTTACCAGAGGCAATTTAGAATCACCACTTCACCTGCACGTACATGTCTTTGGACTGAAGGAGAAGCCAGAGGTCCTGGAGCGAACCCACAGTGACATGGGGAAGACAAGCAGACTCCTCACAGAAAGGCACCCCAGTTGTCACCATAAAAAGTAAAAAGGGAGAAAATGTTGAAATAAAGTGAATATAATGTAACCAAAATTACAACTCACAGGACCAGGTTATCTGTGCCTGAGCTCTCCACATTTCTCCACTGTCTGCAGTCATTGTTCCACACCTCAGCATAAGCATGGTTGGCACTTATTGCTTACCGTAGAAATTATAAGTAAAGTGTCGGTCTATAAAGCTGAGACTACAACAGAACACAGACTCAGTGCGGAACTTTGTTATTATTACGACCACTGACAGGTGACGTGAACTGCTTCATCATGGCACCTTTTAGTGACTGGCATATATTAGGTAGCAGGTGAAATGTCCCTTTCAATAAACAATAGATAAATAAACACACATATACATCTATTATACACTATGGGTCTGCCATGTACCCATGCTTGTGCACACAATCTTGGGAGGAAGTTAGAACTGGTCTCAGATGTCCACTATCTGCTCAGTTGTTCAAAGCCAAATGCAGGGGATGGTTCATGTTGTTCAGTATAGTATCCGTAAGGGATGGGAACTGATAAGACTTTATCAATATCAAAAACAAAAAAGTGGTTTTAACACTTTCACTTGAATATGTTAAATAACTTAAACAATAGCAAATTGTATATAATGGGGAAGGAGAACTAAATAATATACACGATTTAGAAAATAAAAAAAATCTGTAAACACAAGCATACATACTATTAAATTATACTCTATTTAACAAACAGATGGAAGGCTTGATAACATTCACAAAACTATAATGCCTTCATCCTGCCTGAGTCTGTCATCATCAAAAATGGATAGAGAATATTTAGACGTAAAATGTTTTTGTAGAATATGCCTGTTATTTGTAAGATGCTGGTGATTTTTAGCATTACATTACTCTGTTCAGCGGAGGTTACGGTGCTGCTTGGGCAGCAAATCGAAAACACAGCATTCCTGTAATTTGGTCCCACGGGTAGATGTTTGAGCATGTTATGTGTATTTGCACCTTTCACAAAATAACAGCCTGCAGTTATTGGAAACGGCATCATTTTCATCTCGTTTAGTAAAATAAAGCCAAGCTTTAGATTATTTCTTCCTCTCCATGATTCCCTCCTATGCCCAAATACCTTTGAGGCCATGACGCACAAATGCGTAGGACACCATTCTACGGTGTCCAATAATGGAAAAGAGGGACAGTTGTGAGTTCTCGTGCTGTATATACGGCTGGGACTTGGAGCAAGAGCATCAACCAGAGGAATTGTTAATGTCATTTTTTTCGTTTCATTTTTTTCAAAGCTCAGCGATGTCTTTTTCTGAGACTGCCCCACACTCCGCCCCCCAAATGACTGCAGCTTAAAATAAAAAAGAATTAGCTTGTATTCAACCAACTAAAGTCCTGTGTCTCCATGACAAGTGCCCACACAGCAGCAGTCAGATGCCATGTGCTCATGGCTCTGGACAGAGAAGACACAGCACTCGACACGCTCTTCAAAGCACAGAACAACACACACCGTCAGCGATTGGAAGTAATTCATGGAAATCAGTTCAGTCCAGTTGCAGCAGGTTACATCAGTTTAGAGAAGAACACCGCTCCTCAATAGATTTCACTGAGCATGAAGTTTCCATCCAGTTATACATTTAATACTTTACACTAGCTTTTCATTTAAAAAGTAACTCCACTGCTGGGAGTATTTTAAGACATCACTTGCTTGGACTGTTAGAGAAGTGGAAGATAGGAAATAGCTGTTTGTTTGTTTGTTTTTGCCACAGCAACAAGACTAAAAATTTTAAAAAGTGATCAAGCCCAGCAGAAATACAACCAGAGGGCAGCAGTAATAAGAGCACGCCATCATCACCTATGCAGTACTGCATTTAGGAATTGGACTTAATTATTAGTGCACACACCAACAGAACATCCTCTGAAAAACAGATGTTAAATGTGAGGACTAAATGGAAAATTTCCATTTGACTTTTAAATTAGTTTCTGCATGTTTAAGCACAGTTTATGCACGACTTCTCTGTTGCACTCACACCATTGAGGGACAGTAATGAAACTCCCAAAGTACAACGTGGCCTGGACTGAACTGTACTGAGGTAAACACGAAGCTCCTTCGTGGAGCATGTACTCTGTGGTGTACTGAGCGCTATGCCTCTGTTCAAGGAGCTGTGAGCAAGCAACAATAGATGTCCCTAGACTTTCACAGCACTAAACAACACCACTACAATTATCCGTGTCATAAAGAGACATAAACAAATGACAGGTGAGAGCAGAATGTGTTCAGCCCGAGGCCTGAGAGAACTCTTCAGGTCCTGACTTCTTGCCTCATTAATATTACGCAAGTGTATGAATAATGGTAGGAGCTCAACTCAATTAGTCTGCTTTATTCCTCTGTGCCTTCTTTTACATTATGGCATAATGAGAGTGAATATTTTTAGGGTCACAACAACCCAGTTAAACAGGTCTACATGCTTCAGTGACTAACAGCAGAGTGCTTTTTAAAGTCTCACATGCTTACCCCGTGCAAGGCCTTATTGTGAAGTCGTTCTTTGTTACACAACACTAACTTGGCCTGTGAGAAAATACTACTTTTAAAAACTATGTAAGTAATTTAAACCTGAGAAAGTGGGTGTATTGCTTCTAATTTTGTAACATTAGATCTATAACAATTTAACATGGGGAGTGAGCTTAAATTATTGCAATGTACATTTTCAATATTTGGCTGCAACACTTAGTCAACATAATCTATAATGTTAATTATCAAAAATCTGATTTTTCTTACTTTTTTCTAAGTATTTCTCTAAAGCTTATAAAATAGTGTTGTTTCATCTTTGATATTTCTGTTGGGGTTAATAGTAGTAGGTTGTCCTCCCAGTTCATACTGTCATTTTGTCCTTGTGCAAAACACCTCACCACCTTGCCCCCAGTGTCAGTGGCTCTGGTGTATGAACATGTGTGATTGTGGTGATGTATTTGGTGGTGGTCAAAGGGGCCGGTTGCACCGTTGTCATGGTAGTCTCTGTCAGAAGTATCTTACACCACCACCACAGAGTGAATGTGTGAGTGTTTGTTTGTGTGAATGGAAGCTTCATGTAAAGTGCTTTGATTGACTAAGAAGGTAGAGAAGCTCTATATAAAAGCGTGCCATGTACCATGCTGCAACAACTAATAAATCAGTTATAAACAATTACACCCCGATGACCCTGCTTTTGCAGAGCAATCACCATTTATTAACTCAACAGTGGTCTGAGTTCATACATGTTAATACACGAGAATGCAGGATGTGGTTTGATGGGACAAAGCAGCTATAGCCAATAACAGCGCACACCTCATGACTGGTGGAATGTACTATATATGCTCTATTTTTCTATTTTCTACTGAAACTGAACTGAAAAGATGTCCATTTAAGAACAGAAAGGTGAAAAAAAAACTAATTTCTGTTGTCTGGGCACACTACTGTCTTGATCAATTCTTATGTTGCATATTATAATTTTGTTAAAGATAAGCAACCAAGTTCTTTTTGAATGTTCTGGTATCTATATTAAATTATGAGTATTGTTATGGTGTGCTGTGTTTTTCTGCGTAATATATTGAGAAACTGGTGTTGTCATTCACAGCCAGTTCAATACAGCCAGCACATACAGATTTTTCAGGTCATGATCACACGTCAACTCTAACTACGATGATTACTTTTTGTCCAATCAAAGACCGTTTTTTTGTTTAGTTCTTGCATATTTAATCAGGTTGTACTGCAGTTTAAAATGCTGTGAAGAAATGGCACTGTCACTATTGTACCTTTCCCCAACATTGCATAATGTATAGAACTTTGAACTGCTGGACTCTACGATGCAATCTCTATTGTAGCAGATGCACCAAAAACTGAATTAAAAATGACCAAATCAAAATTGTTCAGTTATACTCTATTTCTTAAAACAGTAATGATCTATTGTTTTTCATGTACGGCCTCAAAACTGTACAGTCACTGTGGTTAACTATGATGTTGATGCAACACAAGGCAACCTCAATGCAACACGAAGAAACCGGCCGAAAGCATTCTTTGAGCTTGTTTGTGTCACAGCGGGAGTGTGACGTGATAGCGACACATATCGTGCTGCGTACTCTGACACCGCCGCTGTCAGTAACTGTATGAAGG